>OZ023239.1:23267734-23849896 GCA_964006365.1 Trididemnum miniatum
AGCCTCGCAGCGGTGGAAAGTTGACCGACCCGGGAATCGAACCCCACACCTCCCGCATCGATAGCAATGTCTTAACCACTGAGCTATTCGGCCTTTTTTTTTCGTAGGCCTACATCGAAAGCTCTCAAGACCCTAGAAAAAAAGGCAAAAGACCCTAAGTTGAAAGCCTATTGTTCTACTTATAGATAGACAATTTCTTTTTGCCTTGAGACGAACAATGTCATGAGTAAATATGAATATCGCGTTTTTCGTTCTCCATCTTGTGGTACAATAGCAGCTTTTCCTGCGTTTCTATAAGACACCTGTCATGACTTTCCATATCCTGCCGGATAAAGAAATTCGTCGGAATGTCATACATTTACGGTAAAAAAATTCACCACCTTTTGAGAACCCTCGTTTCGTTCCAGTCTCGTCTTGACTTTTTGCTCCAAGTCTCAGTCTCGTGGTGTCAAAGTCTCGTCTTGATCTCGAAAATTTTGGCCGAGACTCCAGCTCTGCGGATAAGTGCATGGCGCTGAGTAACTAACTTGCGTAGGAGTTGCCGTTTTAAGTGCTTTTTCCGACGCCACAAAAAGCGAAATTGGCGACTTGTTTTTCACACTGTTCCTCAAGCCGGTAAGATGTGAATACCAATTATAGGATCATCGGTTTGACTTGACTCGGAAACAAGCCCGAGTCGACCACACTAGAGACAGACACCTTATCTACTCGGCCATCTCATTGGTTCCGGTAACGTTCCGGTAAAAGAATAATAACTTAGTTTCATCAATGCTCCCGCTGCTAGCAATAATTGTTTACTGAAAAAGAGTATATCAATCAAAGCACGTAAAAAACAATTTAAAGATAAATATTTGAATGATATAGCTTATTCTAACTGTTCCATGTTCTTCTTCCACTCTGATTTAAAATAGTAACCTATTCGTCCTGCTTTAATTTGGTCTTACCAATTCCTTGGCTCTTAATCTAGAGAGATGTAAAGACATTGCTTTGGAAGGACGACTGACATTTTTTTTGTTTTTGCTGCCGAGAGAATAACTAAGGAAGCAAAATTGCTATTTTAAATATTCAGTGCCGTATATTTGAATGCGTGATTTTTACAATTTATGTAAGCTTGCCATCATTGTTCATAAAAACGCATCAGCCTATTTTTGCTTCCCTACTGTCTCCAAATTCCTTAGTTGAAGGAGATAACCCCGAATAAAACTGCTGTCATCGGTATTTTGACGTTTAGTAGATTAATACGCGTGATTTGGCACAACTTTTAGCCTTGCCATCGCTCATTTGAAGAATATCACGTGACTACGTCGTGACGTCATGGGAGCACAAAATTGTTGCTGTCAGAGGGTTATCCCGGATAAAAATGCTGTCATCGGTATTTTGATGTTCAGTAGATTAATACGCGTGATTTGGCACAACTTTTAGCCTTGCCATCGTTCACTTGAAGAATATCACATGACTACGTCGTGACGTCACACGGGTACAAAATCGTTGCTGTCGGGTGGTTATTCCCGGATAAAATTGCTGTCATTGGTATTTCGATGTTCAGTACATTAATACGCGTAATTTGGCACAACTTTTAGCCTTGCAATCGTTCACTTGAATAAATGTCATTTTGATCCCCCTGAAATGGGTAATTTAGGGGTGAAATCCCCGGATCCACCCCGGCAGCAATAAATATTTTGAAATTACCCGTAAGTGTGCAAGTTTAGATGTGGTCAAACCTTTTGCCGTAGTTCAGTTGAATAAACCCTCTGGGCACCCGCTCTATGGCTGTACTCGAGTACGAGCACTCAATCACTGATTCATGAGCTTCAGCATGCTGGGCAAAGCAGCTGTTAGCTAAAAACCGTCACTTTGATTAGGACGATGTTGGGAAATATTTAGCGGTGTATGTGAATAAATCATGTTCATGTCAATAATAGACACAAACTTTGACAACTGATTTCACCGCTCGCTATATTCTTTCATGCAACTTTACTGCTTTGGTTAAAAACAATTGCAACTTTTGTTAAAAATAAACGCAACTTTTTTATTTTTTTGTGCAACAAAAACTTGTTCTAGTGATAAGTTTTGACAAGATCAAGTTGTTTGCGGATCTGGGGTCAAAACTGTTTCAGGAAGCTAGTAGTCTCTCAAGATGGCAAGAGCTAAAAATCAACGCGAGAAAATAAAGTTAATAACGGAGCCGAAGGCATAGCAAAAGAGAACCGAGTACAAATTGGCATGCAATAGATCAGGGGTGGCCAACCTATGGCGCATGCGCCAAACTTGGCGCATTGCATGATTAAAGGTGGCGCACTGCATCTTTAAGATGAAAATAAATGAAGTTTAAATACTGATACTAAAGACCTGTTGTCGCAATATTACGCCTAGCTTTACTTGTTAATCGTACCTTGTTGTTAAAAACAGCATAGCCTTTATTACTTGATATAACTACACAGAATGCGTTTTCTCCTACTTTCAGTAAGGCTGTAGTTTTTACTAGAAGTATGACGTCACAATGTTCCCTGTTTCATGATCAATCATAATCTGTTGATCGAAAAGTGCTCGAATTTTTCCATGGATACGAGAATTTTCTTTCAGTTAACTATGTATATGCGGCTGTCATTGAAATTTTGTCATTCAGTGTTTAATTTAGTGATTCCGGTAACTCTCTAAATGAGTGGTTTTCTGTGGATTTATGTATTTGCAACACGAAGTGGACATTAGGTGTGGGGATACAAGAGATTAAAGGCGCATCCGAAACATTATGTTAAAAACGTGGCGCATGGTATGTGAAAGGTTGGCCACCCCTGCAATAGATCCTGCCATCTCACACAGATCTAGGCCTAAAATAGTCAAATGCAAATGTGGAAAAGTTCCAAAGCGACAGTGGGTTTGAAGTTTGTTGAAATCACAGAGCTCGACGTGGATTGCCTGAAAATATAGCAGAAAGCAGTTTTCTGTTCAAAATAATTTAGGCCTAACCTGTGCACGCAGGGTTAAGGAAGAGCTAATAACTATTTAAAAGATGCTGCTTTGCTTAAACGCGCCGATTGTCTTAGATTTTCTAATAGATAGCGGACTATTATTTCATGTTTTAGAACCGATATATCTAATACAGGCAAACCTCGGTTATCGAACGCTTCTGTTCTCGACCAAAAAATTCGAGATTTTTCGTTTTAGATTTCGAACATAATTCGGATCACGACCAAAACGAGCGAATGCAAACAGACTAATTGCCTGCGCCCATCGCTTTTACCACGAGGTAAAGGTTACATTAATTCTAAATTTTAGATTTCGAACAAATCGCTTTTTGAACAACCTTCTCGAACAGATTGTGCTCGATAACCGAAGTTGAACTGGAATTGATTGCTGACTGACAGCACTACGATAGCTTATTGGGATTACGCAACTGTTGCTTCGAGTCAAGGGTGTTGGAAGGTGGGGGCTGAGAGAGGCAGAAGCCCTCTATATTTTTTCAGCCCCCACATAGATATTTGGAGCCCCCCTTTCAAGAATTTATAACTACAGCACACCCTGTTACACTTCATCGATGGCTTATGGCGTCACTTGTTATTTGTTTCTTTTCTTCATTGATACCATCAAACCAACGTACTAACTTTGGCAACTCACGCATAATCGCAAAAACTGTTGAATTTTAGGTAACTTCGTGTACAAAGCTCTTAGAACTTTGTTATGATGTCACAGTCAATTTTTTTCCAATTATGGTATGCATCCACACACCAGCCATTTTCAAAAATATTTCTGATGTATAAACCTACTATTTTTCCATAATTTCGAACCTCTCTGATAGCAATACGCCTTACGTCTTAAGCACGCATAATCGAGAATGTGCGAACAAAATGCATCATATTAGGTGAAGCACTCAAAATTAGGATCAAAAAACTTCAACAAAATTTGCCTAAAAATTATTCAAAAAGCACCAAAATAGCCATTACAGCATGTAAATTTTCCAAATTTTCCGGGGAAGCATGCCCCCGGACCCCCTAGAGCTTTTTTTGTTTCTCAATCAGCTTCAAATTCGTTCTTCCCCCAAAAAAATACGCTTGAAAAAATGTGAAAATCATGCCCCCACCTCTTCTCAAAATTTCTCGCTACGCCACTGCTCCTAGGGTAAACTAGCTAATTCTAGTTTGATATTTTGTTGTTTCGCTGTTATTTGCCCAAAAGTTTCTTTTAAAATTGAAGAAAATCTCCTTGTGACATCATATTGAAGCTTTAAGAGCTTGTACACGAAGTTACCAAAAATCCAACAGTTTTTGCAATTTTGTTCGCCTTTGACACAAAGTTGCAAAAGTTGGTACGTTGGTTTTGATAGTATCAATGAAGAAAAGAAACAAATTAGAAGTGACGCCATAAGTCATTGTTGAAATGCCTTAGGCTGTACTGTTATGATAAATTCTTGAAAGGGGGGCTGAAGGAGGGCTCAAAATTTCTATGGGGGGCTGAAAAAATGTAGGGGGAGCTTCAGCCCCCCTCAACCCCCATCTTCCAACGCCCTTGCATCGCAGCATAGCTTACTGACTTTAGCTTGTTTAATTCAGCTGAATTGATTTATTTTAAAAGCGGCAAACATAAGAGCAAATAAAATGCCTTAACAGCAGCTTCAGCTAAATGATTGTTTAACACTTGACGAGTATTCTTATTATCTCTGACGTAGGACTCCCCCACCCCGCAATATTCGCAGTATCTGAAGGGGCGCGTTCACGAATCCTGTTCAAAATATATCCAGTCGCTTCTATTATAGTTGGATCTGGTGAAGCGTTCTTTGTCATAGGTGAACCTGTGAAGACAGTTTCGTCTAGCCCAGTTAAATTGCCCCTATGGCCGGTTGCCGAGCTGCACACTTTTTACAAACTAACATTCTTTGGAGCTGCTTCCGTCAGAAGGTACTTAGCAATGAGTTACTTTATGTTTCGTTTTAATTTGATTTTAACCGATTTTTTTTAACCAATCTGATGGCCGAGTGGATAGACTAGAGTGACTCGTTCTGTGGCGGTAGACTCGGGTTTGATCCGAAGATTAGTTAAAGCAACAACTAAACAAAAATTGGTGTTCACAGTTTAGCATTAAGAAAACAGTGTGAAGCAAGCCGCAGTTTATTTGTACCATTGGGGAAGGCACTTAACAAAATTCCCCTATCTTGGTGCGGTAGACAAATGGCGTTTTGGTCACTTTTTCGTGATAAAAGGAATAAAAAGTATAATAAAAACTTATGTCAGTTTAAACTCTAACCATTAATGGTCAGTTGTTTGAAGTAGACAAGTAGCGTTTTGGTCACTTTTTCGTGATAAAAGAAATAAAAAGTATAATAAAAACTTATGTCAGTTTAAACTCTAACCATTAATGGTCAGTTGTTTGAAGTTATTGCGTCTTTTTAAGATCAATCGTTAGTGATGCTTCATAGTGTCATAAAAAAATGGTTGGCTTGTTGGTGTAAAGCGCCTTATAGTGTGAATCATCTTATTCAAGAACGCAACAATGTTATTTTGGAGAAGTGATCTGCGGTCTGACAATCGGAGTTACATAAAACGGCATTTTCTGATCATTTGACATTAATGCAATTTACAATACTGGAGACGCGAAGACATTTGTGAGAAAATTGAGCCAATATATGACCATCTCGTTGGCATATCTATTAACTTGGAAGCTAAAGCTCAGCTAGACAGAAAAGGTGACCGCAGCCCTTCACTTAAACAAATCAGAAAGGCCAAACGTGAGCACAAGGTTAAGACCAACGGCAAGCTTTTGCCATTTTGCCCTGACCCAACGTATCTCTGTACAAACTTGGACAGTACGCTCACGTACTATCGCCACCTCTAGACACTGCGCAAGAAACTCTCTGCACATGTGACATTATTGAGGCGATTTGCAGCCTTCGGTTGAGTACTGAACGGTGCTAAACATTGTGTTCAGATGTCCTCTCCTTAGTTTACTTAACTGCTAAGCACTGCACACTAGTTTGGTGTCGTAGCACGCATGTCGCGCACTAGTCTCATCGATAATGTTCTAAGCAATGCTCTGCGCATTGTCAAGGAATGCTTACGTCCATTCGTCCAACTCCAACGGACAAGTTACTTATTCTTGTGGGTATCCAGCCAGCTGGGCTTCGCCGCTAAAGAGCTGCGCACTCTCCTTGGGCAATCGTGGCATCTAGAACCCGGGCCATATTCTTCGTGATTACGTGGCCACTGGTTAGACCTCCAGATCCGTGTGAGGAAAGACTGAAATCCAGACGCATATTTGTGACTGCTGTGCGGAAACTACTACACGATATATTTACAGTGTGTATTGGCAGAGCGCAGTGGGCAAACTACAAATGGGCCACGTAGTAATTGCTCGATAGTTTACCCAGGTTGCGTGATGTTATACCAAGAGCTGCCCTCCATTCTTTTGGAATAAGCTTGCCCAGTTTCGCTTAAGTAAGGCTGAATCTTTTGCGAACTGCCGTAGGCCGATTTTGTTTGTCCATTCACAACTCGCTCCTTCACCGGACTGCGATTTTCCAGTGTAGCGCATATCATGTTATTTTCATGAGTCCAATTTGTCGTGCACCAAGAGGAATATGTGGGCCGTAGCTCCTGGATGACGGTACTTCAAGCGCGCCTAGCTATATCATTGCTATAAGTTGGAATCGAGATTGCACAACGATTTGTGGGTATAAAAGGATAGACCCACGGTTTTAGAATTGCTAGCTCTTGATGTGGAGCAGACATGGGCAAACTACGGCCCGCGGGCCAAATCCGGCTCGCCGGCACTTACGGAAACTTAATCTCCCCCGTGAATCGAGCGGAAGACCTTTTTCTTATTTAGAAATCACGTTGGCAGTGATTTTCAAAAAAATAAGCCACGACGGTGCAAAATTGGAATGAGAAACGAGGTGGAAACCTTTTTTTGGAGATCACATTTGCATGCGGATGGTGATCTCCAAAAAAGAACTTTACCTTGTTTTCCAATCAGCGTGCGGCCCGTGGCTTCAACATTGTTTCAAATGTAGCCCTTCGAGTGAAAAGTTTGCCCAACCCTGATCTGGAGTATGGATGCTCGGCCAAACTCCGAAAACTTGAATGGCGCTCCACCCAGTTATGTCATGATGTCTGCGTTATTGAGTGTCGCGAAATAGGAAATTGTATTGCTTCGCTGACAGGACGATTGACAAGAATTGCATGACAAACCGTGGGAATTAATTCGTTCTTAGATCTGGCCTCACGAAAAAACCAAAACCTTCTTCACCAAACGAATATAATAATCGATCCAACTTAATTCACCTAGCTGCGGTACTCACCGTACTACTTTTCAATAAACACAAGCACCACTGCTCACTTCAGTAACACCATACCACAAGGGCTATACCCTTCAGCATGCAATAATAGTGCTTACTCTACGCACACTAAATCAACACTCGAATAACTACGCTCGAAAATTTGCGCCTATTTATACTCTAAATCTAAGTTCGAGAACGCTCTATAACATTCTTAAAAAGAAACTGGAAGAGCTATCATATGACATGCAAAAATTCACACCAAACTATAGTAAATACTATTGTGACGTCACAAGCACAAATTTTGACCCAGTGAATTTACGTAATGGATAGATCTGTCCAGAATATTTACGAAAAAACATACGTCAGTAGAAAATCATGACTTCATAATGCAGCCTTACGAAACAATCCCACGAATAAAGCTTCTGAAAACAACGCATTGGTCTAGAACCTTCTACAGTAGACAAAGCATTAAAACAAAACATATTAAACAGTAATATCGTTACATTGAGGTTGCTGACATGCTTAACGTGATACGTGCTTACAAATCTGATGCTTTAAAACTTCAAATTAATTGATCATGCCTGCCGTTTGGGAACATGCTTGATCGTTGTTCACACACAACTTCTCTACAACTATTCCTGGTCCAGGGCCGGTGCTAGGAACTGCGGGGCCCAATTAAAAATCTAATTGCGGGGCTCCTCTTTTCATGATAAAATGTATAGACGTTTGTGTCTCATGAAAAAAAACATGTAAACGAACCAAAAAAATAGACATTTAATACCTGCTAAAAAAGCATATCTAAGAGCCGGCGCCAGAGCAGTCGTCTTAGGGGGGCCAAGCCTTTATCAAGAGGGGTCAAACATTTAATCAATTCTGTGAACTACAAAAAAAGCCCTCACGCCGCAGTCTTCTTTATCAACGAGAACTTTGCAGCGAGCTGACATTGATTTGAACTTTAAGATGCCGTTTCTGTGCAATTGTTATATATCACAGCTATCTCATGTTGTTTTACGAGTTCGAAGACAAAAGAAAAGCAGTGGAACACGCTTATAGTTGCTTGTTGTGTTGTTAACAAACGCAATTTCCATATTTGATATTTTTAATTCGAACGAAGCGCAAAACAGTTCCGGCGAAGCTGTTTCAGCAATACATAAAATGTTTAAAATTATGCTTAAAAGCCGCTGTCTTCAAAAAAGTAAGATTGTCGATTGGAGGTTAAGGGTGGGGGGCAAGCTTGCTGTATGTGGGGGCCAGGCCATTCTTTTGCGCCGACTCTGCTTACATTGATTACTGTACTTTAAACATCAAGAAAGTTGGCCAATTAGTTAAATAATTTTAAATTTCGGACAAGCATTATTTTATGGTAATATCTTGAAAATTATGCCACAACGCAATATGTTGCGAATACGTTTTTCTGAAGTTGGAACTCCTTCAAATAAGCCTAAATATGCCAACAAACAATAAACAAAAACTACCGGAAAGATTTTTCAAAATGCACTAAAATTGTACTTGTTGTACAAAAATTTTAATAAATTTCCGAGAACGCAAGGCCCCGGATTTCCTGGAGATAGTTTTGTCCATAAATTGCTTCAAATGAACTCGAACTGATGTTGCCACTGTGCTATTGACTTTGTTACCATAAATCTTGAAGGTTTCTCATGGCTTTTGCTTATATTAAACAAAATATAGCTTATTTTACAATTTAACTTAAGTGTCAATTGCTTTGGTGGAGAGCGTGCATCCTTAAACAGACACTAAAAAGCTGCAACTGAATTTAACATGAAACCCCCCTAAAACTACCTCCAGGCGTTTACTTGTGAACAGCAAACCCACGTGACCAAACAACTGCTTGGCTTTTTTCTTTACCAAAGCTTGGTTTCAAAGCCGGATTTAGAGAATGAGAGGCCTTAGGCTTAGGTTGTGTTGATATCAGGTAGGTCGCTAGTGATCATAGGTCGCTGATCAGACTCATCTGTAGGGTGGCCATGGTTGATCTCGAAAAGAAAAAGGTCGCCCCGTAATCGCGTCGAGCCCTTTTGCTTGTGACGAGGTCCCTCGTTTCTCCGAGACCTTAGGCTTAATTCAGCCTGATTTGCCTAATGATAAATCCGACCCGGCTTGGTTTGAACAGCTACCGAGTTGCCGATTTTTTCTATTTAGCCTAACCCTGATTTAAAAGAAAATAGGAATGATTCATAGATATTATGCACCGGTTCAACTTTTGGCACTTTTACCTATTTTGTATCTTATAGTACAGAAAGGGACTCCCACTAACGTGGGGCCCCTTAAGGTGCGGGGCCCAATTTGGTCTAATCGGTCAAATCGGCCTAAAACCGGCGCTGTCCTGGTCGCATTATTTGAGACTCATACAACTGCTAACAAATATTGTAAACTGTTGCAGTATTTTTCATAATGAATGAGTAAATGCTGTTAATACAATGATGCTTTGCTAAGCTGCCAAGGAGTTAAACTGTGCGGTTTTCCACAACATACCAGGGCATCACATCATTGCCATTTTCAACAAATAATATTTTTGAAAGGTGTATAGGCGTACAGTGAGTTTATGACATGATTTTTTTTTGCAATGTATGTATCAAATCAAAATCAAATCTTCATTATACTCGCGGTAGTACACCGAAGCTTGTAACGAGTGGCGAGACTCATCTTCGCGGCTTAGCGCCTGGCAACACAGCTGGTGACGAGCCGCTGGTGACTCTGTACCGATTTTACCCGCCTGGGAGTCAAACCCCAGACCTCCCGCCCCGCTAGCGTGCGCTTAGCAACTGAGCTAACCGGCCGGTTGTTTAATTTAACGTCTTTAGAAAAACAAGCTGTAAACTGCATGTAGAAATTATCTATATACTATAATTTGAGTATTTGCTCCTGTCAGATAGCTCAGTTGTAACGACATCGCTATCCGTACAAAAGGTCTTGGGTTTGTTCCCAAGGGCAGTCAACTCGGACATGAGATCGTAAAAAGGTTAATAGCTGTGTTGCTCGGGCCTAAGATGCGAAGATGGGCCTCGCCACTCGTTAAATGCTTCGGAATAATACTGCGAGTACAATAAGATTTGACGTTTTATATTGCCGCATGCAACACCTCAATTATTTCTTCTGCATACATATTATTTCATTGCGCAAATGGCAGCAAAACTGGGTCAATCACTGCTTAACAAATTAAGCTCAGTGTAGATGCTAAATTGCTGACACGTTTTCTTTGATAAAGATTTGGCAACCCCATTCCAACTCGCGTAAGGGCCCCCACGTGTTCTAGCTACTCCGCTACATCCATGCACGTGGTGATTGCAGAGGTGCTGCAAGCAATTTTACTAAGTCAGTTAATTTGAAATCAAAAATAAACGCGAAGTACATGAGATTTTAAGAATTTTTTGATGTTTACATTTCTGTTAACGTGTTTTAAAAATGATTTTGATTCAGTGCAACCGTTTCGAGATTTTCTAGTATGATGACGTCATTAATAATGACGTGATCAATAATGATGTCATGAATAATGACGTCAGTAAAAATTATATGTTATTTTTCACGTTGCATTCATGGTGTTCTTGACAACAGGCCTTGCCATCGTGCAAGTCGGCAGTGTTTGTGGAGCCTGATCGTAGTTTTGCATTTTGGCGGTTTTTGCGCACGGCACGCATTTAATTGCATCAGTACTTTGTTTAAGTCAATGGTCAGTACGACTTCGATACAAGGAAGTAAAGGACAGGCAAGAGCGCAGTGAGCTGGTAAACAATATTGTAGTTAACTTAAACTAGGTATAAGAAGTAATTACCAAGTTCGTCAGGATCATAGTAGCGTGTAAAAAAAAGTTTTTTCAGCTCGGTCAAAAGCCGTGGAGAATCATGCCTATGGTTCTACTAAGTTGGCAAATTAAAAATAGTTTTGATATCAGTTAGGCACACCAGTAAAAAACAGTAGCAAAGTTTTCCGGTGGCGTGTGCCGGGTGTCTGATAGAAACAGATTTAGAATATTATGAGAAGGAACAGCAATTGTAAAAAAATCAAAAATATTTATCTACTTTTAGCACGTAGTGTAATCTACTTGGTTTAAATTAAATAGACTAGCCAGTCCGAACAGCTCAGATGGCCGAGTGGTAAGAGCGTCCGCCTCGTGAGCTGAAGACTCTGGTTTGATTCCGAGTCGGGTCAAACCAATAACTTTGAAATTGCTATTCACAGCTTCCCTGCTTGACTTGATACCGATCAGATGGCCGAGTGGTATAGAGCGTCTGCTTCTGGATCGGTAGGCTTGGGGTTC
Source organism: Trididemnum miniatum (assembly GCA_964006365.1). Taxonomy (NCBI): domain Eukaryota; kingdom Metazoa; phylum Chordata; class Ascidiacea; order Aplousobranchia; family Didemnidae; genus Trididemnum; species Trididemnum miniatum. The sequence goes on from OZ023239.1 coordinate 23,279,278, forward strand.
GATTCCGAGTCGGGTCAAACCAATGACTTGAAAATTGGTATTCACAGCTTCCCTGCTTGACGTTCAGCATTGAAGGGACAGTGTGAAGAAAGCCGGCAAGTTTACTTGTTGTGCCGTTGGGAAAGGCACTTAGCGGGATTCCCCCATCTTAGTGTGGTAGACAGATGGCCGGCAACTCCTAAGCGAGCTCGTACAGCGCTTCGTCGCTTTCTCGTGATAGGAGGATAAATATGCCAATAATAATTAACTTGACGTTCAGCATTAAAGGGACAATAGGAAGAACAAGCCGACAAGTTTACTTGTGCCGTTGGGAAAAGCGCTTAGCAGGATTCCCCCATTTTGGAGTGGTAGACAGATGGCTGGCAACTCCTAAGCGAACTCGTATAGCGCTATAATCGCTTTCTCGTGATAGGAGGATAAATATCACAAAAACAAATTACAGTAGAATTTTATAACGATTTTGGCAACTTCGGGTGCCGGTATCGTGGTTGGAGTTTGAATAAACAAGTACCGGTACACAAAATTTTTGTGCGGTAGTCCTGCTTGACATTTCTTATTTCAAATTGAAGTTTAGATAAATACTTTATCTAGAATTGAGTTAGCTAAAAGTTCAGCTGCTGGAGATATTATTGCCCCCCACGCTTTTTTGATTTGCGAAACTTAACCCAGCGTATTACCTGACCCTAACCGAACCTGGGGGCCGATTCTAGACGTTACCCGCTGTTAGCAGTGCGCAAATACAGAAAAAGCGTGGGGGCCGATACTAGACATACCTCATAGTGGGTAACGTATCTACAGCATAGAAATTACTGCCCTTCAATTAAATTGCATTCTTTTATAGTAGACTAGCTCGGGTGTTACACATAGGTTAGTTCCTGGTATGTGGAGCACTGTAATCCAAATGCAATAGAATGCCATGGAAATGTTGCGTATATGTGTGCGAAACAAATTATGATTGTAAAAAATGCCCAGCCACACGTAGCTGTGAAAAGATACCGGTGTACCGTTTGCCAAGTGATGAAGAGGAGAAAAATAAGTGGGTACAAGCTGTCATACTGTATATATGTTGTTTAAGGTACTTTTGATAAGATGTACCGGTAACAACTGTGATTTTTGTAGTAAGTTTATTAGTTTTTTCATGATTTTACTGTTGATAAGCCTTCTTGCAGAAATTTCACATTAGATTGTTGTAAAAATACCTTGTCCTTACCAAAGTATTGTAAGCGTTATTAACTGTGTCAATGGCGAAACAAGCTGTTACGAGAGCTGTGATAATATTGGTATGATACTGCGTAATATGATGGCAACGCATAATTGTGTCTGCTGTGACTTTTAAATTCTGTGTTTCGACAACTATCACTGTACTATTTTGTTAGCGACATTTCGACACTGCTTAATTTCGGTTTGTACTATCTATTCAAGTGTGCGTGCAACTGGTGTGCTTGCTTTATTTTTCTCGCTTTGCATACAACTCATATGTTTTGCATCGTTCAGAATGAATGTTTTGTCTTTTTACCTGTTACTATTTAGCATTCTGGTGGGAAATGTTATTTGGTGTGACACTATGTGGTAATATTGCTCGCAGTGCTTTTTTTTTAATGCAGTTGTGGTGGGATTCTCATCTTGCAGCTTTATAACGCAGTTAAGCTAATAGGGTGTTTTGAATTTTAATTATTATTTTATCTATACATTTTGGTCGTTGATAGTTGCAACCTTCCTAACAGTGTGCCTTTTCATTCTGGTACAAATCAAGTACGTCTGGAATTCCACCGCTTTCTCAAAAATGTCATTTAAATTCTTTTCTTTTCAAAAAAATTTTGATAGCAATGTATTGGACAATAACAATTAAGATTTAAATTCCGTACATTAGTCCTGAAATATGCCAAATTGCATTTTGAGTGAAGCTGATTAATAAAACCATTTGTAAAAAAAGAAAAAGTATGGTGATGTTCAAACATCGCGTTTTTGCAGTCAGCCTCCACAAACAGCCGCCGCTTGCGCGACGTCAAGGCCTGCTGTTAAGAGTGCCATGGTTGCATTGCAAAGTACTTGTAGGCCTACGTTGTTCATTATCTTTCCTTAACTGGTTGAGCACGGCCTGGCTGTGAGGAATTTGTGTTTTTACACGTTTTACTTGAACAGAAGTTTTTGCATAATTACTCGCACAAAATGTGTTCAGTTTTGTAGTAAAGACTAATTATAGCGTAGAATTGCTCATAAAGGTAACTTGTTGCGTTTATGGAAAGCAAAACGAAAGTTATCGCAATTGACTTCCATTCAAAACTTTAAAAAATCAATATTGTATAGTTTTTTTGCTAGGGTGTGATGACGTCACCGACACATGACGCCATAAGGTCATACGAAGACCTCCCAACTTTCAGATGTTTGAGTGAGTTGGTTTCAAGCATCTGCATTTTTTAGAACAAAAGTTATAAAGAATTATATTTAAGCTTATCAATTTTCACATTTACAAATAATGATGACGTCATAGTGACGTAACCCAAGGAGATTATGCACGAGATTTTTTTATGGTAGATGTGTATACAAATGTCTGACAAATATCAAAAAATTGGCTTATCTGCTTTTTTTTAAGGTCAAACCTTTCCACGCCCCAACTAATAAGTTAACACAAGAGAACGAATAGGAATTAGAGCAAAGGACGTTAAACCAAAGGAAAGAATTCACCATCAGATGGATTTTAGATTTTTGGATGGCAAAAATAAACTGAGACTATGTAGCAAAATACCTTATCGGAAGAACGAAAGACTTAAGTAAGTATTATGAATGCCCGGTAAACGTCAAACTCCTAGTAGGCCTGTTAGGTCTATCCCAACTTTTGCCATCATTAGTTTTGTTTTTTTTTTACTACATGGCAGAGACAAAAGGAGGGGCCGTGGCACAATGCCCCTCCCCCCCTAAATACGCTCCTTCCTAGAAGCTTGTGAACAAATAATTAGTTCATTTAAAGGAGGTTAACACGTTTACAAACGTCGGCCTGGCTACTGTGTGTTATGCTAGCTAGAGGAAAGCTTGAGCTTATCAAGCAGTCTCCAATTGACTTTTACTGAAGTTAAGTTCATAAGACGCCTGTTGTATGTTGCGATAACAAGGAGGGGGGTCTGGGGGGTGAAGCACCCAGACGTTGGTATTGTAACACAAATTTCAGCTCCCCCTCCTGAAAAGTTCTTCCAACGCCACTGCTTCGAGTTGTAAATAAAGGTAGTTTTGGATTGGGACCATTTTTGATGCGGTCGTTACTTTTTTGACTGTTTAACTCCATATTTCGGTACTTTTTTTTAATGAACTTGGAGCACAAAACCGGAAAATTTCTTGCATCAGATCAATGATCAGATGCACAACTTACACTTGAAACTTCAACGATGAATGATAAACCGTGAACCCTGCCATCTGCGAACAAGGAAATTGAAGTGAATCAGTTTTCTTGTGATACGTGATAGGAAAAAAATCATTTTCAGTAGGCTACGCAAAATTTGCAAGTTGATAAGAAATATTGCAACGTTTTGTGCCATACTAATACGTTATAATTCCATGTACAACTCAAATGGGATTTTTAAGCAATGTAATTCATCTTTTAATTGCTAGCATTGGCTTTTGTGTGATGTGTTGCTCAAAAGACTCAATATGAGTTTTATCACGAGACAGAGCCGGCGCAGAGCAGTTAACTTAGGGGAGCCCAACGTTTATCAGGGGCGGCTAAAGTTTGGAACAATTGGCCAAATCATGCACTAAAGCCAAAGCTTGCTTGTTGATCGGGGAAGGGGGCAAGCTTAATGATTGGGAGGCCTGACCCCTCCTTCTAGGCGCCGGCCCTGTCATGAGACAAAAAGTGTTTGGAAATGAATTTTTTTGTGCATGAAATAAAAAATCGAAATAGGTGCCATTGCTTTGCCAGCAAGAACGCAAGCCTAATGTTAGTTTTAATTTTAATCTAAATTTAACTAATTTTCCATAAAAACATGCCTAAATCAAAACTATAGCTCCCCTCCTCGAAAAAATAATTTGGAAAAAACTATCAAGTGCTCCAAAACAATGATCCCTAAAAAATAAGTCTTCATGTACCGGTACTGTCTATGGCCCAATCAAACCTTCTTGCTTGAGAAAGTCCTGGTTACGCACCTGTTCACTGGCAAACAGTGAACAATTTGCTAAAACAATAACGGCCAGCAAAGATTGAATTTTTTCAAAACCGGTACTTCACCTCAGCTGCTGCAGTAATCAAAATGAAAATTATTGGAATTTTTAGCAAACTTTTTTATCATGAGAAATGAACTAAATAGGGTCTTACCAGTGCTGCCTTTGCATTTTTTCAATTGTTACACCTACGTCCTTCTTGTGTGCAAATATCGAGGTTGTACTCCCAACCGATTTCGAGTTATCTGTGGTGACAAAACCCATTAACTCCGCTTCTGTACAAAAAGTTTTCAAAAATTTTAAAAAGTAACTTAGATGGCAAAATTCTATTTGAATAAGATTCTAAAGGTTATTTTAATTTAATTTTACTGAAGTTTGATTAAATTCTATTTGAATAAGATTCTAAAGGTTATTTTAATTTAATTTTACTGAAGTTTGATTCTTATTGAAAAGACAAAAGTTTTGCTATGGGTAAAGTGAAAAACTCCAGCCATTCCACTCCAATTCAAGTCAATGCCAAGCCTACTAGCAACCCAGTTAAACCATTTGTTCTCAAAGACATGATTTGCTCCATCCTGAAAGATTCAGATATTCTACAGCAAACCATAAATGACAAAAATTTACAGTGTCTCCAAGTAAATTTGAAGGCAACCTTAAACAATGTTGAAAAATTACTGAAGAATTATTTGTTAGTAAGCTGGTGGCAAATTCCGACTTTATGAATTCCATATCAATGAAACTGTGTGAGTATATTTTAAAAAATGATAGGGGAAAGCGGGGAAAAGTGGACCGCCTAAGCACTAGGTCACGTAGCTGCTAAATTTTAAAAATTATTTCGATTTTTTTGTTTTGAGGGTAAGCGTCAGCATATGTTGTCCGTTCTAAAACCAAACTTTTTCCCCAAAATCGTTTTTTTAATTCGAAATTTTTTGATTGAAAAATACCTCCGATGTTCCACTTTACCCCTTTCATGAGGGGTAAAGTGGACCCAGGGCCGGATTTGGACAATGAGAGGCCCGAGGCTATTTGGTCACACTCATTAAAAAAGCAAAAACATAAAAGGTCTACACGTCGTCAGATGTCTTGTTTTCACTGTAAATATTGGTGAAGAGCAAAAAAAAGGTCTTTGTTGTTCGTAATGAGGCCTCTTATTTTCTCCGAGGGCCCTCATTTTCTCCAAGGCCCTAGACTTCGGCCTGCTCAGCCTACACGTAAATCCGGCCCTGAGTGGACCGCAGCAATTTTGAGCAATCGTGGTATTTTTTCAACGAAAATCATTTATTTACAACTAACAATAGTTCACCAGCTGCACATTTTGCATATTTCAATAAAGACATGGATCGCATATAAAGTTGTCGCCTTCTTCGTCGCAACTAGCGCAAGCTTCGTGGGCCCACCCCAGGCATTTAAAGCACTGAATCCATCCGTCATTTTTTGACGATTTCGAATACATCTCATTACGTTAACTAAAAGCACTCAGCATCTGCATTACTTTCATTGCGGCTGCAGGAGCCCTACTGGTCCGCTTTACCCCTTTTATGTAACTTTTCGATTTAGACAGTTAACCTGCTTTAGGCTAGAGACTAGCATGAAGAAACCCATGTTGTCTGTGCGTTACATAATGAGACTCCTTCTACACATTTAACAAAACTTTTCCAATGTGAGTACTAAATATATACCTTTAACTAGATGAAAGGGTCCAAAATTCGATTTTCAAGCCTATTCCAGTTTTCTACTCTAAAATACCATGAAAAATAGTGTCTGCAACGTTCTTAGTCACGCTTCATTAAACTTAGGGGTAACCAGGCCATCAAACATTTTTATAAAGAAGTTACGGGTATTTGCCATTTTACCCCGCCGGTCCGCTTTTCCCCACTTTCCCCTACATTTGTTCAGATGATTTGTGTCTTAGTGTCAAAGGAACATGAAGCTCAATTAAATAACTTAAAAATGAAGCAAACAAGCAAATGATAAATTAAAAATGAACATAAAATATCAGGAAAATCAATTGGATGAACTTGACCAATATGGCCGAAGACTAAATTTGGTTAATTTAGAGTTTCATGGTATCCCCAAGCTACCCATTGAAAACGCGAATGAAATAAAAACATGGTTAAAAAGTTAAACATTGACATACATGATCAAGACATATTTACTTCTCATATTCTGCCTGCAGTTGGTAACAAAAACCCTGCTATAATTGTGAGATTCTGCAACAGAGATTAGCCGGGAGACTGGGGTTTTATTCCCGGTCGGATCACACTAAAGACTAACAATAGTATTCGCAGCTTTCGCGCTAGGCGCTCGGCACAAGCGGAAGAGCAAAGGGTTTTGTGTATGTGTTGTTCGTCATGTACGTCCCTTAACAGCGTTCAATCATTCAGGATTGATATAATGGACCGCCAATTGAGAATGGCTTAAGCAATGTGTGCTTGCACCCGCTGTCCCATACCTTTACCTTTTTTTATCAAAAAAAAAAGGAATCTGATTGGTACATGTGACTTTGGTATAACCGGAATGAGTGAGCTCTACATTAACGAAAACCTGACACATAAAAGAAAATTTTTTGCAATGGCTTACAAATTGAAAGTTCTTTTAAAATACCAATTGATATGGTCAGCCAATGGAGATATTTTTATGAGAAAAAACGCCAACTGTGACAAAATCAAAATCGCTAATGAGGAAGACATTAAAAATTTGAAAAGAATTTTGTTTAATTGTTTATTTCTGTAATACTTCTTTAAGCCATAATATACAGATATATGCAATGGCTAATGTACCCTTACGTTGTAACCCTTATCTAACACTAAATAACATTACCAAGCACTTTTGTAAGGCTGAAGTAAGTGACAAAGACCTAATTGTACTTGATGTTAATGCTAGGAGTCTAAGCAAAAATCTAGACAGCATTAGGGAAATTATACAGCACATGCCAACTGAACATGACGTTATTGGAATCACGGAGACGAAAATAAACCAATACTGTGATGTCAGTTCTTTATCTCTGCCTGGATATAATTTTTTCCACGTAAACCCAATGATCTCAGCAGGTGGGGTAGGTGTTTACGTTAAAACTTCATCATTATTTTCTGCAAGAAATGATTTGTTAATCAGTTTGGATAGAACTCCAAACTAATGGCAAAATTAAAAAATCTATAATAAGTGTTGTGTTAAAAAATCTATAATAGAACTCCAAACTAATGGCAAAATTAAAAAATCTATAATAGGTATTGGAATCACGGAGACGAAAATAAACCAATACTGTGATGTCAGTTCTTTATCTCTACCTGGATATAATTTTTTCCTCGTAAACTCAATGATCTCAGCAGGTGGGGTAGGTGTTTACGTTAAATCAGTTTGGATTGAACTTGTTGCATTGTTTTTGCTTCATAAACGTGCTAAAGTAATTGATAAGAGCTTAATTGGTCTATATCGTGATGACGGTCTCGCGCTTTTGAGAAACACTTCATGCACAGAAATGGAAAAGTTTAGAAAAACTGTGGTCAAAATTTTCAAATAACTGGGGCTAAAGATTACGTCTGAATTGAATTTGCATCAAGTTGACTTTTTAGATGTAACTCTAAATTTGAATAGTGAAAAATTTTGACCTTTTCGGAAACCAAACAATAATTTGCTGTATATCAACGCTCAATCCAATCACCCGAAATCTATTATCACTCATCTACCAACTATGATTAAAACTCGTATCTCCAAAATATCCGGCGAGAAAGAATTCGAGAAGGCTAAGCCAGCATACGAAGAAGCGCTCTCTAAAAGTGGGTACAGATCTACTTCAAGTTATTCACCGACAGATACCGTCATAAGACATAGGAACAGATCACGCAACATTATTTGGTTCAATCCACCGTTCAGCAAACACGTTAAAAGTAACATCGGAAAAGAATTTTTGAAATTAGTCCAGAAGCACTTCACCAAAAACCACAAGTTAAAAAAAGCTTGTAATAAAAACAATATTAAAGTTAGGTACAGCTGCATGCCAAACGTTGGATCTATTATTAACAATCATAACCAACGTATTTTGAAACTAGCCCAAGCATCTGAGGAAGAAAAACCATGTAATTGCAGAAATAAACAACTCTGCCCATTGAATGGTCGCTGTAATACTCGTTGCATAGTTTATAAAGCAGAAATTTCAAATAAACATGTAACTCCGGTTTTAGCTTCTGGCGGAGCGAATAGCAGTTTGTCTGCATTACCAGACGATAATACCAACGCAAGCCATTTGCCATCGACGTCCCACCTGCCAGCAAACCAAAACTCAGCCTGCAGACGCTTTAATACCAGTGCTGATACCTACTGTATTTGCGCTTCTAAGCAAAGCAAAGATTCTCGAATTTATTATGGCAGCTGCGAAGCTGAATTTAAAAGCAGATATAACAATCATACTTATTCATTCCGACATCCGCATAAGTCAAGTGCTACAGAGCTTTCCAAATTTTATTGGTCATCCGTCAACAGAGGTTTTAATCCAACCGTGAAATGGTCAATCAAGAAAAAGTCAACACCCTATCAAATGGGCAGGAAAAGATGCAACCTGTGCTTAGATGAGAAATTTATTATTTTAACTGCCGAAAGAGATGATAATTTATTGAACAAGCGCTCGGAAATTATATCTAAATGTAGACACAAAAATAAATTTAAACTAAAAACTTTAATACCATATAATTTGAGCTAGGCCTATCACTTCATGCATTTTTTTTATGAGTTATGTATTGTTTGTAACGCTTTTGACTTGTTTCTACCGCTACTTCGCCTTTATTTAGTTTGCACTGCCTTTCATTCTATACCCCTTCATAGTGTAACATTTTCTATTATGTCATAACCGCTTAATTTGTAATTTTGTCATAATGGTCTTTATCCTAGTAATCAGCTGTCATAACATTCCCTCGGTTATAAGATAATTTATTCATGTACAGATTTTTAGTAAGCTTGATGAGGATAAAACGGATCTAGTAAAGCAGCATGGCAGATTTTCCGCACTTAATTTAGTAATCAGTTCAAATGAGGAAGGCCGAGCGGCGCGTTGAGTCTCTGAATTGGCAGTTGCTTTAGTGTAGGTTTTGTTAACTGTATTGGATTTTGGTGAGTACCCTTGTGTTAAGTTCTAAAGATTTTCTTTATTTAGACTCCCTGATGATCGTGCAAGCGTGAAACGGACCGTTGGAGTTTTACTAATAAATGCTGCCAAATTAATCGAATTAGTTTTTGCTCTAGTCTTAAGAGATTATTGAGCACTCTTTTTGGTTATGCAAATAAAAATATAGCATTTTTTCTACTAATAGGTGTTGTGTATAGGCATCCACATAATACCCTTCTAACTCTTACTGAAGAGTTTGGTGAACTTTTACACTCTATAGAACAAAAAAATATGAATGTTTACATAACTCAAAATTTCAATATTGATTTAAAAAAACATGATGTTGACAATAACGTATTAAACTATTGCGATATGATAAGCAGTTATGGCTGCAAACATGTGGTCAATGGTTCTACACGAGTGACTGCTTCAACAGCTTCACTGCTTGACCACTTTTACACAAACAGTTAACATAAGTAACTTTTTTGAATCATCAATTTTAGTTGGTGATATGTCTGACCACTTCCCAATTCTTGCTGTGATAAAATACGCTGAAGACATAAAACTCCAGAACTGCATAAAAATGCGTAAATTAACATCTGAAAATATTGAAAATTTTGTTGAAGACGTTGCTGTTTCTTTGCACTTTAATAATGATATTTCATTAGACGTTAACGTTAGATGTAACTTCTTAATTAATTGTAATGTCAAACTGTAGCACCAATGGATAAACACATGCCGCTGGAATTGTTAAGTAGAAAACAGCAGCGTTTTAGGAGCCGACCATGGATCACGAAAGGAATCATGTCTTCAATTAGAACACGCAACAAATTGTTCAACCACCTTATTAAATGTAAGTTTCAAAACAAGAAGCTACACCAGTGCTACAAAGTGTACAGAAATAAGCAACATTTTTGCTACTGGTACTCGTTTTACGAAAAATTGATTGGAAAAGATTTAGAGCGTCTTTAAACAAATTTGAGAATGAATCCACAATAAGCACGCAATTTATATACGGCTAGCCTACCCAAGGCATAATATTTTGCCAAGAAAAAGGAGAAACTTTTTGTTTGCTAAGTACCGCGAATCAGTACCGTTATCGTTGTTACTTTTTAACAAATGTACCGTCATCGATACCGACGATACGTTTTAGCAGAATATCGCTATCAATATCGTCAGAGCCGGATTAAGCTTTGTGTGGGCCTGGGGCTGTATGATAGTCAGGTGACTGTTTTTCATCTTCTTCGTTGAAGTAAAAACTATAACCCCAATTGAAGCAAAGCACAAATACATAAACAAAGTTTTTACTTTGTATGTACACATTCAAATGACACATTTTCTGGATTTAGGCAATGCACAGCTCTTAGTAACGTCATCAGCGCCTATTCTTTCCAAAAGTTCGTTTTCTATGTAGAGTAAAGCTTAGGAATTCAACCTTTTCTGGCCCATAAACGAACCCATATGATTCTCTACTCTTGTTAACGCTGAAAATGAGCGCTCGCCAGAGCAATATTGGAAATCATCAGACAAAGGTACAGCCAAAGGATTAAAACGAAAAGCAGTTGCATTAGGCCTACTGGGCGCTATTTCTACGCTGTTGCTTTTCGGTTCGCTTAGTCATTAAAAAAGTCAGACAATTTTTTTGATTTTGCGGTAACTTTTTTCAGTTTATTTTCTGCTTCTCTTCTGGATTTTTTCTTTTCCGAACCTCGTCTATACTTCCTCATTTTTATTTTCAAATTACTCTAACCGACATATATTATGGTATCTCCTACCTTTCAAGCTACATACTAGAATCGACTGGTATTGGTATAACTACCAAAGCAGCCGCGAATACGAATTGTTGCGTCAGAGTCAGCAAGTAAGGTTTTACAATGACAGTGGTGACAGTGCATGGACACAAACAGAACTGTGTTTTCCCGATAATAGATGGGAAATTTCTAATAGCCTATACGCTACCGTAGTTCTTTTATCACTTTATTGACTTAGAATAGTGGTGGGCCTATTTTTGATTGTGGGCCTGGGGCTGCAGCCCCATCAGCCCCCGCCTTAATCCGGCCCTGAATATCGTGGTTACTATTAAAGAATCAAGTGTCTAACTCTGGTAACTTGAATTTGATTTACGGACGACTTCAATTCTCTGGCACCGAAGATTTTTTTTCCCATACACACCCATTTGTGCGTTTTCATGCTGCAAAAACTCTCTTTTTGCTCTTTCACACACCATTTGCGGACTTTGCAATAGAGACCTTCTATCTTCTTGAGGGTTCACGGAGTTATCTAAATAGGCATGATGGTCCACGGACCGATGAGTTGACAAGCCCTGCTCTAAACGCATTAAAACAAACGAAAAACCTCACTGCTTCCAGTTTTTTATTTCTAAAACTGATCTACGTTAATTTTAAACGTTAAAAATGAAGTTCCGACATTTTCAGTTTATTTAGATTTTAACAGCAGTGGACTCACCAACGTACTGTCTTATAGTCAAGACATAGCATAAAAAAAATAAGATGGAAATGTGCGACAAAATTACGTTAAACCAATATTAGGCCTATGGTTGCAAAATAGTAGACTATCGTGAAAGCAGAACGATATATATTTCATGTTACTTCTAGCAAACCAAGAACCTTAACGTTGCGATGTGGTTTGTCAGCGACATGCCCAAGCGGTAAGCGCACAGGTTGCACATCTTACGTGACCGATTCGATACACGGCTGAGGCCGATCGCATTTGACACACACACACCGGGTGACTCGCGGAACGCAAGCTCACTTCGCACTCTCCTTCAACTGCCGTTAAATTTTTCAGTTCAATATAATTTAAAAATAACATCTGACGTTTTTTTAATGTAGCGCTGAATAACACTTCCTTCAATAAATCTATAATTCTGAAACCTCCACAATCCACAAAATATTGCGGTCACCACTTTATTCACAGATTCCTTCCATAGGAGTACACTATATTGCACTCGCGTAACGTCAATTGCACTGTGCGAAGTAGGGGGGGATGGGGGAACATGTCCCCCAGTAAACACGTCAGCAGTTTTTTATAAGCATTAGTGAAAGCATGGTGAAAGCACTAAGAAATTGTCAAAGAACCGGACCCCGCTTGGGTAGCTTGCTGCTCTACCCCTAAACCCCTAACTTCATTTATGAAACAAAAACCTGCCTAAAACAAAGCTAATGAGGCATAGGCGCACGCGGGGGGGTACGGTGCCATAGCCCCGCTCTTTGGCCCGGAAATAAGGTGTTAAATTCGAGCTTTCAGTCTATATTTCTCAAACTAATAATGGTTGCAGCGCCTCCTTTCACTAATTTTAGCCAAGCTTCGATGCTTTTAGACTTAAGCTGCGAATATATTCTTGCATTGTCCATAGTGATTGCACTCAGTGCATGCCCTTTTTCGATAAAAAATATGCTGAAATGAGTGTTTTTTTTTATGAGAAAAGCGTAAAAATTCGATGGCGGCTGGGGGCTACGCTCCAAGACCCAGTGGCGATTCTCAGGGGGGGACAGAGGGGGGTCATGCCACCCCCTCCCCAGATTTTTGCCTGGCCCCCAGGTTGGTCTCCCCAGTTTTAACAAGCTCATATAGCCTATGACAGAGAATGAAAATAATATACTAATCGATTGCCCAACCTCAAAGTTAAACATTCGTTGTCTTTGCTTCTTAGTTCACTAGGCTATGTGAAACTTGCATATGCTTTGGTCTTTTAAATAAACTAGTGCTTTTATTGCATCACACAGTTCCGTCTAAATCGTAAAATCGCTATCAGAAGCGGTTAAGTCATAAAGCAATAAGTGCCAATAGAAGAAGCTGTTACGAATGGGTGAAGAGGAACAAAGAACTAAATACCGGTACATCCAGGAGCGTATTTAAAGTGGGGGCATTGTGCCATGCCCCCCCTTTTAACTGTGCCTTTTAGTAAAAACAAACAAATGGTGCCAAGTGACTGAAATATGCCAGAATCTTTTGATGGTTTTCGTGACTTATGGTCAGAAGCAGATCCAGTGGGGTGAATTGAAGAGTATGTGTCCCTAGTGATGTAAATCGTTTTTTTTTTTGCTTTCGTTTTAAAAAAAAAACGTGTTTTTTGCAAAAAAACATGGCTTAAAAAAACTTGTTTGTTTTGAAAAATATACTCTGAAGTAGCCTGATTATCTGTACTGACCACCGAACTGTTTATTGTTTGGTCTTTTCGTAGAAATGGATTTAAGATGTAGCGAATGAAGCAGCGTTTGATTCTGCCCCTAAATCTGTTACTGAAAGAACCTTTCACCAAATCTACAGCGGGAAGTACCGTGTCCGTGCTTAATTCTACAGGCTTAGGGTTAATAGGTTAACACCGCTAAGCCCTACACCGCAGAAAAATATATTGCACCGCTATGCAAGACAAAAAAACTCCTTTTACTCTGGGACAGGGATGGGCAACCTTTTTCGGTCAGCGTGTCAAAATCGGCTAAAATCACTGGCCAAATTTTTCCGCGTGCCAACCGACAGTTCGTGTTTTTCCCCTAAAAATATCGGTGAAAAGCTAAAAAACGTCTTCATGCCCTCAGATGTCCTACAAAAAAATTAAAGGGCCATATGTTGGTCTGTGAGATTTTTGCTGCTGCTTTTCCGTTGGCTCGTTTCCGTGGCCTGGCTCGCGTGCCAGAGAAACGAGCTCGCGTGCCCAGTTCGGCACACGTGTCTGGGGTTGCTCATCCCTGCTCTAGGACATCCTCGTTTACTCCACTATGCGGTAGCGGTGGCTCAGTATCACTGCGACACTCTTCCAACGAAAGTATATGCAAACTTTCAGAAACCTCCACGATTGTTTAATTCAACAAAGGTTGAAAAATAAAGCTTAAAGTTGCAACACATAACTGCCACGAAGAAAACTGAAAACGCTTAAGAACAAATTTCTCAGTGTAAAGTTGCATATTTTGTAATAGACCTACAGTAACTGCTACATTCATTTTTCCCAATAATGCAACTATACCGTAAGTGCACTGGCGTCAATTGCACTGATAGTCATGTTTTACTAAGCTCTCGTATCTTAAAAATAATCGTAACTAAACCAGAAAAAGTTTTCTTTAAATTTGAACTGTCGGCCAAAATAGTGCTTTGATTCAAATAAAAACCAATAATACGTCCGGTACAGTCTACACAGAGCCGGTGGCAGAGCAGTCGACTTGGGGGGTGGGTCAAGCGTTCATCACGGGGGACAGAGTTTAAAATTAAGCGCAAAAGCCGCTGTCATCAAAAGAGTAAGCTTGTTGATTGGGGAAGGGGGGCAAGCATGTCGATTGGGGGTGCCAGGCCCCGTGCTTCCTCCTTGGCCCCGGCCCTGAGTCTACACCTAGTGTTTGGGCTACGGAACTCAAATTTTAGCACAGCTGAACCGTGCAAATCGAAAAATAGGCTTAAATGGTAAGTGTTAAATAAACTTCGTGGATATACAGTGTACAACTACTAGTTGTATATCCACGAAGTCTATAGATTCGCGTCTGCAAAATCGTCAGACGATCAACCTCTGCTTTGTGGGCAAGATATTTCTGTTCTTAACCATGGTTTCGAAGCGTTAGGTAAGGTTCACACTAATCTAGGCTACTTACGCAATATCACTCTACCACCTACTGTCATGTTCAATATGTTAACGCGATTTCATGCTACTTACCAAGCTTTGTATTGAAAACAAACTTGCTCAGACTCATCAGGCAGGAATGCATAAAAAAAACACAAAAAACGAGGTCAAAAAAAAAAAAAAAACAAATGCAAAAAAAGCGTTTTTTTACATCAATATGTGTCCCCGTCACTAACCGTTTTCAACTATGTTTTTGATAAAAATTTTTTTTTTTCATAATTTCGAACCTCTTCGATAACAACAAGCCTTACGCCTTAAGCACGCTTAATTAAAATGGTACAAACGAAATGCATCATATTTGGTGAAGTAGAACTAAGTTTAATCAGAATTAAAATCAAAAAATTTAAACAAAATTTGCCTGAAAAATGTTCAAAAAGCACTAAAATAGCCATTACAGCATGTAACATTTCAAAAATTTTCCCGGGGAGCATGCCCCCGGACCCCTTAGAGCCTTTTCTGTTTCTCAATCTGCTTCAAATTAGCTCAGCCCAAAAAAACTTCGCTTGAAAAAAATGTTGAAATTATGCCCCCCGTATAAAATTTCTTGCTACGCCCCTGGGTACATCAAAATCTTACGTATCATGTCTTTGGTAGTCGCTAATCGAAATAAGAATGTCATTTCCAATTTTTTGTAGCCTAGTCATGTAACGGTATTTTTTTTTTGGTTGAAGCCTAATCAGCAAGCAGTAAAAAGGAAAGACAGCTATGTGCATTGTGTCAGCATTGGCAGGCGTAATAATGGTATTATTAGTAGCAACAACAGCCAGTGCTTGGTAAACTTGGCTGTAATGCGTCATTCGTTGATGACTATGGAGTTTGGAGCGGGAGAACTTGGTCGAGTGTGGACTGATTGTACAGGCAAAGCAGTGCTGCCTTGTTTTATCATCGCTTTTGAAATTACAAAATCAGTTATAAAGCAGTTGACCTTCCCTTTCTGACCATTATTCAGCCTTCTTTAATTTATTTTTTTGTAGGCCTACTATGTCTTTTGATGTGGGGAGGATATCAAGTGGTGTAGTAGACTTATTCCTCTTCCTTTCTACAGTTAAGGTTTGAGCTAGATGTTTAATTTTTTTCAAGTCTTGTAATTATGCGTTTGATCCCGACGCTCTTTTTGAATGTCTATAGTCAGACTGGGCCACCACGAGAGGTAGAATGTAGGGATTCATTAACTGTTTGCACTTAAAGATGAAGGAATTACGTTAAGTGCCTTTTCCAAGGGTGTTAATAACAAGCTAACTTGCCGGCTTGTTGTCGATACTATTCCTTTAATGTCGAAGTCGAACGTATAGCAGGAAAACTGTGGATACCAATTTTTAGGCAAGGCCAGCGGTTCTTAACCTTTTTTGGTCTGCTTCCCGACATAGACTTTTATTACGATCGAATTTTCCACCAGACTATTCTGGTTCAATCTCGTCAGCAGTAATAGTTCAAAGCACATGGTTGTAGTCATATTTTGCCCCGTTAGACGCTATAAGAAGTGTTTGCCACGACTTGGGCTGACATTGTTGGCTGTCTTGCCTCACCATTGCTACATCAGCGCCAGTTCGCTACAGTGTCATCAATACTTCGCCGCCATGGCCACTACAACGCTGAACTTTCCTTCAATTTATCCTTGTTACAAGCTTTTGTTTTGTTTGTTTCAGGGCATTTAGCATTTGCCATTTAAATAATTTTAAACAAGATTAATTTGCTAGATATGTCACTGGTGTTAAAGACTAATTTTAATCATTGAAATTTCATACAACATGAGTGTGAAAAAACGAAGATACAATGATTCATACATTGGACATGGATTCACACTTATCATTAATAATGGAGAGGATAGACCTCTGGGCGTGATATGCAATACAGTTCCGTCGAATGATTCTTTGAAACCAACAAAGTTAAAACAACATTTTACACAATGTTCACCAACAACACAGGGATAAAAGCAGAGGCTTTTTTGAACGTCACGCTACCGTTTTGAAAAAGATGGTACTGGATTCAAATGGGACATATCATGAAACAAATAAAAATGCAATTGAAGCTTCAGAAAAAACCGCATACAATCGGTGAAAATTTGACAAAACCTTGCTCTCTGAAAATAGTTGAATTTTTGTTTGGAAAAGAAAAGAAAAAAATTGCTGCTGTCTCATTATCTAATAGTACAATTCAAAAAAGGATCGAAGACATGGCTGCTGACATTAAGGATCAAGTTGCACAAGGGAGCAAGTCTGCTGCATTTCGCTTATTTTCAATACAGATGTTCCCAGTTAATGGCTTTTGTAAAGTATGTCCATTTAAACGGTTTCAAAGAGGAGCTCCTTTTTCGTTCTCGAGTCGAAAAAACTACGAAAACTGTCGGCATCTTTGAAAAAGTTTCTTCTTTTTGAATCAGAAAATCTTTTGTGGGAAAACGTATATGGTTGCTGCACAGACCGAGCCCCAGCTGTGTTAGGAACCAAATCTGGATTTCAAGCTTACGTTAAAAAGCAATATCCAAACGCAAAAGGCGTTCGTTGTATGATTCATTGCAATGCGCTGGCCTCCAAAACGCTTCCTCCTCTCTTACATGAAGTTCTTGATCAAACAATTCAAATGGTGAATTTTCTTTAAGGAGGAGCTCTCAACTCCACATTGTTCAAGCAACTTTGCATGGACATGGATGCAAACCATCACGTGCAACTGTTTCATACAAAAACTCGATGGCTGTCAAGAGGAAATGTAACCAAGTGAGTGTTTGAGCTGAGAGAAGAACTCAAAATATTTTTTTAACTTGAAAAGAAACTGGAATTTGCTTCATTGCTAAACACTGATAGACGGAAAAGATACCTAGCTTATATGGTTAATATTTTTGACCAATTGAATAAACTAAACCTGGAGATGCAAGGGAGAAACACTAACATAATACAATTTAAACATTCTTTGAAAGCTTTCATGAGCAATTTTGATAATAGGAAAAGAAAAGTCCGAATGAACAATGTTGCAATGTTCGAAAAATTATCATCAATTCTGAAAGTTGATAAGAAAGAACACGTGCTTCCGGATTTGGAAAAAGGATTGATTTTGCAGCATCTGGTAGCACTAGAATCAGAATTCATTCGATATTTTCCTGACATTGATGACGATGAGCTTGCTTTAGTACGAAATCCGTTCATATTGCCAGTTACAAAATTCCCGATGGTTTCCAGGATGAACTTTTAGAACTCAAAGCTGATTCTTGCGCAAGAGATTTATTCAATGAAAAATCAATCACTGAATTTTGACCATTGATGTACGGTTCCTATTCTAAAGTGGCGAAAAAAGCTATCCAAGATATCCTTTCATTTGTCTCCACATATCTATGCGAAACTGGGTTCTCAACACTTTTGCAAATGAAGACAAAACAAAGAAACAAATTGGATGTGGGAAATGACATGCGTTGTGCCCTGTCTACTACTTTTCCACGGATCCTTAAATTGTCGAGGAAAAAACAATCACAAGTATCCTACTGACTGTTGAATTCGCATCATGAGTGCAATACATTTCTTTTGTGTTTTGAATTAGGCTATTCTATTCTTTTAAATATATCATTCAGAAAAGTTATTGCTACTACTTTGGTATTAATTAAACTAGAAGCCAAAGAGCTTATCAATTGTGAAGAGTTTAGTGTACTGATGTAAAAGTATTATTTATAAACCAAATTTCTAAGGGGGAGGGGAGGTAATTTATCTGTGAATAAGGATGAAAAGGGTGCATGAGATAAAAAAGGTTGAGAACCACTGCCATAAAGTCTTGTAATTAAAAAAAAATCTCTCTTGGTTTTGTTTGATGCCACGGCAGAGTCCGTGAATTACTTACTCTCTTTTCTTGAAAAATCTAGAAAAACATTTTTGCTATTTGACTTACAAAAAAACTTCGTCAAACATTGAAAATTTACCGCAACATTTATCAGAAAAATTTATCGATTACCGATATCGCTTGAAGAAATTGAGATTTATTGATTATCGGTAGCATCGCCCAGGGTTTTTTTGAAATTATCGATTGTATCGGTATCGCTGTAGTACAGAAAGGTTTATCTCGCCCATCACTGTGCAATGTGCATAGTACACGCTTACCAGCAAAATATTGTTGCTACACAAATAAAATAATATCAAGATAGCAAAAATGAACGTAGCATTGAACAAGGCAGGGGTGGGCAAAATTTTCGTGCGGAGGGTCGCATTTGAAAAAAATGTTGCAACCGAGAGCCGCACACTCTCATTACAAAAAAGGAAGTTTACTCGGTGTGGAATGAACACATATTTATATTAAACACAATTTTTGTATTTTACACTCGGCAGGCACGTTTAATGCTATTTTGATTTCTAGCTGTTTCCAATTACCGTATTTTTCGGACCATGGGGTGTACCTGGCTAGAAGGTGCAGTATCAATAACCGCGTTCTCACGCGTTTATTTTCATAAATAAGGCTCTCCGGACTACAAGGGGAAAACCTCAACGCATTTTCCTCGTGTCGTGTATGATCAAACAGCGCGTGAGAAGCGTACGTTGTAATTTATGCGCGACGCACTGGACGTTAAGAGAAAAACATACTCATGAAGAGCAGCGAACAAGAGTAGGTAGGCAGTTGAAAACATGCCGCACTCTTTTTTTGCGACTGATTCGCTGACAGTAAAAACGAGTAGAAGTGGGTGTTAATGCGTTGGTCAAGCTTATTGGGGTCCTACTAAACACCGCAAAGAACTGAAGCACCGCAAAGTACAACAAAGGACCCGAAAATCCTAATCCTAACCTAACCCTAATCCTTACCTAACCCTATTCCTTACCTGACCCTAATTTAAAGTCCTTTGTCGTTCTTTGTTGTGGTACGGTTCCAAGTTCTTCGTCGTTGTTTGCAGTGTTTAGTAGATCAATTTGAAGTCCTTTGTCGTTGTTTGCGATGTTTATTACGTCAATTTGAGGTTCTTTGTCGTCCTTTGCGGTGTTTAGTACGACCGAGCTTATTGCAATAAAAAAATTGTTTAAAACTCGGTGATAAAGCGCAACGTAATCAACACATTCTGTGCGTGCCGGCGGGCCGCATAAATTGATCTCGCGGGCCGTAGTTTGCCCAGCCCTGGAACAAGGGAAAATAAAATATTGCAACGCTGTCTCGTACCATGATTGTCATCAAACACGAATTTTTAACAGATTCGAATAAATCACAAGTTCAATCGTTGAAGACAACTTTTGAAATGTGTTTCCCTGCACAAACCCTTAGCTTGAATTGCGGAACCATGACAAGATCTTTCAGACCATGCACTTTCTACGAACGTAAAAATTTTGACCTCCAATCACAGTACGACTGGAGGTATTTTCCGAGCGATTTGCGTGGAGAAGCGATCCATGTGGTTACAGGTTTTTCAAATTTTCGTTCAAAGATTGGACTGGAGTAGGAATAAAACCTCGGTTGAGTGAGGTTTGACCTTGCGTGAAAAATTTTCATCTCGTCAATTTCTCGGTACAAAACTTTCTATCAATAATAATTTAAATTACACTCCATTAATTGCAAGCACAAAAGAAAAGTTAACCATGGATCACGTGATTAAACCAGCCGGCGCAGAAACACATTTCATTTCACAGATTCACGATCGCAACAAAGGGAAGGACTCAACTTTTCTTTACAGTCGTTATTTTGAAGACGCAATTCTCGGTAATTCACTCTTCCTTCTTCAAAATTCGAATATTTCTTTCGTTATCGATTGTCTGCAAATAACAAATAAGTGTAGTGACGTAATCGATCGATATTTTTGTTTCACCCAACGAGGAAAGACGTATGACAACACGCAAATCGAATACAAGATCGCAAACACACTTGCACGTTACGTGCGTTAATTAGGAATCTTGCTGATGCTAATTTTGGGTAACAACTAAAAATAAACAAAGCGTCCATAGCATGCCCTCAAACACAAATAATCTGCCGAAAAAATATTGGAAACCGGCTAAAAATAGATGAGGTTACGAATACAAGCGGTGGATGAATAATTAAAGCTTACAATTGACGCAGAGAATTTGTGCACAATGCAAAAGAACTTATATGCGCCTTTTGGTGAAGTCAGCCAGCCACCGCACAAAATCCGACGCAAAAAATTTAACTTAGAAAAGATTTTTTAATTGTCAGCAGCAAGGTCGAAACCCGAGCTACAACGTAGTTTTTTTGTTTGTAACACCGAATTGAAAATTTTGACCTCGAACCGGCTTCGTGACATATCTTTAGATACATAAATACTATATTCTACATGGAGGCAAAAACTTGAACATTTAGCACTAAAGAGCTGTTTTTATTATTTGAAATTAGTAATTTTTTATAATTTTAATACCAGTAGAGTTAGCAAAATTTGATCTGCAAGCTGCAATCGCTCCAGATAGATTTAAATAATCTTCCCGATTCCGTCCACGTCATGGGTTATCACCAGTGTTGGGCACGATAAATCTTTCTGTGGTAAAGCGATAACGATAACCGATAATATCAAAATAGCCCTGAGCGACACCAATAATTCTCAGTTTCTTAAAGCAATATCGGTAATCGATAAATTTTTTCGATAGATGTTGCGGTAAATTTTCAATGTGTTTGACAAAGTTTTTTTTTTTAAAGTGAAATTGCAAAAATGTTTTTCTAGATTTTTTAAAAAGAGAGCAGTTTACGGGCTCTGCTGCGGCATTAAATAAAACAAAAAGTGATTTTTAAAAATTGTTCCAAGACTTAATGGACACGCATATTTTTCCATAGCGCCAACTCACTAACTTTGAACACTGTGTGCATAAAGAATCGTTTATCGAGATAATTTATCGGCGAGAGCAAAATATGTTACAAAAGCGATATCGGTAATTGATAAATCAAAACTATTTTGAGTGATAACGATAACCGGTAATGAATTATCGCCGATAAATGCCCATCTCCGAATTACACAATAGGGAGAAAAAGTGATAACAAGTTTTCTGCCATGAAAGTACCAAAACACAATCCACCAGGTGGCATCAAAGAGCTTTTGAGTGGTGAAGCCACAAAATGTCAGGCTGGAAAGTATTTTGTATTAAGTTACATATTGATCCTCCTATCACGGGAAAGCGATCAATGCGCTATAACGAGCTCGCTTAGGAGTTGTCACTTGCCAGCCGTCAACCACACCAAGATGGGAAAATCCCGCTAAGTGCCTTTCCAACGGCACAACAAGTAAACATGCCGGTTTGTTCTTCATACTGTCCCTTTATCGCTGAGCATCGTCAAGCAGGGAAGTTGTGAACACCAATTTCAAAGTTTTGATTTGGTCAAACTTGGAATCAAACCGGAGTCTAAAATTAAACTGGCAGACGCTCTTACCACTCGGCCATGTGAGTGTTTTGGCCGGCACTGCTTTTAACAATATAACGGATTTGGTAAATATATTTCTACTAAAAATTGAGTTTCTATAAAAAATTTTGAGTTTTTAAAATTGAGTTTCTGATTTTCTAAGATGAAAAAATGAAGTTTCTAAGTGTGCATGTGAGCAAGCAAACAGTGCTTCCACAACCGTGAACTTTTAATCAAACTTAGTTTGCAACTCTACGCTTGTTTCGCAAGCTGCCCAACACCTTGACAAATTATTAAACATAAAATTGAAAACAAAAATTGAATCAAAATGTTTCTTTAAAATCTACAAAGAGATTTGTATCTACTGCGGTCTGCGCAGAAAAAAGAAATGATGACATGAAATTAGATAAAAATTATTGCTAACTCAACACTGCAAACTTGTGACAAGAAGCAATAATCAAATATTTTAGACAGTTCTTCCAAATTTAACATTTGAAAATATTTTGTGTTTGAACGGATATTGTAGAATGGAATTTGGCTCTGCAATATTTCAAATTTATCGAAATACTACAATACTCCCTAAACTTGGACAAGCCTCTAATAAGGCCAAGAGGAACGCTTCCTTGCCAAGCAAAAGAGTTTTAAAAGGTGATGTGACGAGTTTAACGTGACCTTCGGACTCAAACACATTCACATAAAAAGAGGTGTGTCGGGAGATGAATGAGGAAAGTGCGAGCTTTCTATATTTGGCCGGCGTTTCCATTTATGAAACTCGATATTACCAACCAAGTCTTGTGTAAATGTTTGCGTATTACACCGTTATCAAAGGTGAGCGCATTTCCGTCGCGTCGTGGAAATATTTGTGCCAATAGTAATGCTGTGAAACTTTTCCGTCGTCAAACACACCAAGTGGAAAACGACAGATGTGCCGAAATTTCCTACGAAAAACACATTAAAAATATAGTACAGTGATCATTGAAACGTTTACATAATATTATTGATGTTGTGCCAGAAATTGAGTGAGGTAGCTATTATTTTGCAGTCAGCCACAATTTCATAAGTGCATGTTTTTGAAAAATTACTATCAATAATTTGAAACGATTACTGTGTTCAAGCACTAATTATGTTGTTACATAATAAACTTTGCAAAATGCATTGCAAATATAGATTTCTCACACACATAATTAGTTAATTGCATAAATGAATTGTATATCAAATTACAAAAATTAAGTAAACCAACAACAATGACAGCAAACTGCAATGTTTATGTTTCAGCTAACGTTATCAACCTGTCATAAACAACATCGATATTAATATTAACAGTAACTTTATGTGCTGATTCGTGTCATGAGTTTGGAATAGCGATTTTAAGAACACAAAGTCTGCAGACTTCACTTTTTTTTAATTTTTAATTATAAGAGTAAATCATATTAAACTTCTTGTAATTCGGAAACATGCAAAAGCGGTTTATAAATCTATTGTTGCTTGAGTGGAAGTCTTTGACAGCACTTCTTTTAAATCTGACTAGACTCAAAATCACGCTTAGAAAAAGTTGTGTACAACATATTGCCATCTTTGCGCTCAATGCAAGAAGCTAGTGGTAAATATGATGAAAACATTAAGCAGCATCAAACAGCGGTTCAGTACAACGGTTTGCGTAAAAACTTACTTCGATTGAACCTTCTTTCATGCAAAATTATAATAAAATATGGAACACAGAAATCGAACAAAACCTTGCTAGTATGTACTGCTACAAAGCCAATCCAAATCCAAATTAATTCTTGCAAATTGAAAAAGGCGTACAACAAGCAATCCGATGCTACGAGTTAGCCAGAGTTAAGCAAACAAAATAGTGCAAAAATGTCAGTTACCTCGGCCCGGACGAACTTGCCGTTGACCAGATGATAATGATGCAACATGAGCTCTTACAGTGTTTTAACAGATGCTCCTGGTCGCAGGGATAGGCAGTGCCGAAGAACCCCTTCATTTTGACCCTTCCTACCCCCCTTAGAAGACATGAGAGTGTTGAGATTTCGCACAGGATATGCGTATTCTGGCTGTTTCAACGACACAGCCATATTTAAAGCTTTTAACACATTGGTTCCACCGTATCTGTGAAAAATTCTGCTGAAGTTCCGAGCACTCAGCATTGCAACCGAGTTAGCAATCACACAGGACACTTAATATTATCATTGTGTTTTTTAAGTTTGAAAACCTTTTAAACGGTGCAGAAATCATAATGGTTCATTTTTTATGCCTCTCATAAGTATAAATTTTGATAAATGTTTCATATTTGAAAAATGACATTACGAGCCCGAAATATTAACACCGCTATGTATGGGCGCGCCGTAAGTAAGACGTTGAACATACAAGTCACCGGCCACAAGTCAAGGACAGTCTATTCAGCTTTTTAGACATAATGTAACGCTGAGCAGATGGGCAATCTATAACCACGCGCAAAATGTTGATTGCATCTAGCAGTGTGTCCACAGCGAAACAATAACATGCCTGTCAATTGCAGTGAAATGAAAATTTAAAAAAATAATGTTACTGGATTTAGGGTGGAATGTACCAACGCGAGTTAAGTTAACTCTGGATTAGAGCTAATCGTAAGTTACCTACACCTAGATTAACTTAACTCTCGAGTTAAAGTTGACTCGTATGCACCAACTCGACTTATCCATGGATTAGCCAATCCTCGGATTAAATGCCCTGCAATTATTAAAGGGAAACGTTCCGCGAATTCGTCGAGTTTTTTTGGCACACATCAAAAGTTAGAAGTGATTATTTTTGCAGAAATTTCGAATACAGTCATTACTGTGACTATGCCGCAACCGTATTTATGTTTTTAGAGCCAGCAATCAGCTTAATTTCATGGTCTTAGAAGCTATGACGTTACAGCTAAGAGACGATAAAAGGAAGAAATTTTTCGCTCTCGCGTCGTGCTGAAATGGCGCAAAGCTTAGTGTGTTGGGTATGCAGCAGTGGAAACTGGGTTGGATACCTGGATCAGTTCGGCTTATTTTGCTTCGCTTCTTTGTGCACGAGGGGACTGCGTGGTGTAGTAGTGTCTTTTTTTATGCTAGCTATTTCTTTTCATTGTTTGAGTTGCTTGTATTTATATTTTTTTTTGCTGTGGGGGTGTACTCTAAATTTGCGTTAAGCGATACCGATACGCGATACATTGAAATTGGGCTAAAGCGATACCGATACGCGATACTTTGAAACACCACTTTAGCGATACCGATACGCGATACAGTATCGCCGATACTTGTATCTCGATACATTTTAGTAGCGAGTTTTATTTACCAAGTCTGACATCATAATGCAATAGTGATTTTTTTCTCAGTAACCTTTACTTTTTCGTCAGAGGCTTATTTTTTTCCCAATACAGTATTCTTGTTTTGAACAACAAAGCAATATGAAGGGTAGGCTTGATTACTGTTACGCCATTACAGATACTAACACTAATCAAAAGTTGACAAAACGATAGGCGATAGCATTGATGGAAGATTGGAGGCGTAGCCAAAAGATGCGACTTAAAACATTTTAATCAGGACTGTTTATCGTATTTCAGCGAACTGGTAAAAACTACGTTATATCGTTCAAGATATTTTTCTGCCTACCATAAGGGGCTTAGATTTTCAAATGCATTTTTTACGGAGAATATGCAATGCATAACAGTTAAATCCTCCCAAATATCAAAAATGATCAATTTTGTCAAATCATCCCCCCCCCCAATGCTCAACATAGATTTGCACCACTGCGTCTAGACAGAAAAATTTAAGAAAAATGATCACATAAGCAAATGTCAGTTACCTCGGCCCTCACACAAGTAAATGTCAAAGACCTTTTTTTTTACTTCGAACTCGAACTTGAAAGAACTCGATCATTTTGCCGAACTCTAACTTAACTCGAAAAAATATTTTTTATATATTTTTTGAACTCGAACTTGAACTCGCACAAAACTGTTCGAGTTCATAAGAAAGATATTTAAATTGTTGAAAAGAAATAAAAGATCTCTACGAAATACAGTTTGTTGTTCAAGTAGTCACGATCCGTGTAAATTGAAGTTATGATTTTACCAAAAGAAAAGCTGCATGTCGTTTATTTGTTCATGCCATTGCGACCTATAAAGTCCAGGGCTGTGAACTCGAACTTGCTGAACTCGGTCATTTTTGCCGAACTCGAACTCAAAAAATAAAATTCTTAGAACTCAAACTTGAACTCGGACCAGCAAATAGCCCTTGAACTCGGTTAAACAGTTAAAAATCGATCGAGTTCGCAGCCGTGCCGTTCATTTCTACTGACCGACGCTATATTTCTTTGTATTTTTCTATTTTGGCCACAAATATTGACTTAAAAAAAAAGCTTTGGCATTTATAGTGATGTAAAACAACAGTTTTTTTTGCACTTGTTTTTTTTTAACCTCGTTTTTTTTCTTTTTTTTATGTTTTTTTTAAACAAGTTTGTTTTTAATAGCAAGCTTAGCAAGCAGCATCAAATCGTGTTAACACATTAAACATGATTGTAGGTCGTATAGTGATATTGCTTCAATAAAGTTTGTGGAGTAGTGCGTACCTAGCTTAAAGCTTACCATCTGGGCCTATTTTGCGATTTGCACAGTTCTGCCGTACTAAATTTTGAGTTTCCCCAAAATATAGAACAACCACAACGTTGTGCCATTGAATGTTAAATTAGGTTAAATTAGGGTTTAGGCCTTCATTTGACCTACTTAGTTCGCTTGCGCTTTGGGCTATGGAAGAGTTAGGGTCAAAAACAACAAATGGAAACTAGGCCAGAGCATATCTTCTCTACAAAAACTGGAAAAACTACAGACACTCATTAGATGAACGGGGAAATACAGTGCATTAATGTGTACTATCGACCTTCGCTTATTCATAATTTTTTTAATCTACTGGTATCTATTGCGATTGTTCTTTTTTATTTCTTATTCTTTGCATTGTGAAATTAAAACTGGCAACACCTTTCTGGTAATCGGTAACAACAAGCATGCAATCCATGATGGATTTAGGGGGCGGAAAGGTCGCTCCTTGTACTCCCCATTAGATCCATCACTACAAGAAGACTTAACAATAAACATTATGGCGGCCAATACTCATATTAGTTTAGAATCGGACTCGAATTTGTTTTCAAAAACAAGTTCGTTTTCAAAAAAACAAGGTTTTTTTAAGCTATGTTTTTTTGTAAAAAAAACATATGTTTTTTTGTAAAAAAAACATGTTTTTTTTTTAAAAAACAAAGGCAAAAAAACGATTTACATCACTAGGCATTTACCCTCAAAGCTGTTGCACTGTCATAGGATTTACTTCTTTTATCTGCCCGAACCTCTTTTTGATTTTCAATTCTAAATACAGCTTTTTTCTTCCCTAAAATCAAAAAAGTTCAGTATCTGTAACGCGTACTAAAATTAAGTTTTTTGATTTTGAGATTGCAACATACGGATTTATGGCGACCACTTTGAAAGAACAGTAGGCCTACCTGAACTTTTATTGCGTCACTGTAAAGGTTGTCGAAACTATTCATGCGGCAGTAGCAGTAATAGTAGTGTCTTTTATTTCAACACTGTCAAAATAAATTAACACAGCAATATAGGATTTCAAATACAAACGGACACAGAAAAGGGAAGAAGCGAGAAAACGATCAACGTTGTAACATGCTAGCGAGAGTGA
This sequence comes from Trididemnum miniatum, assembly GCA_964006365.1. NCBI lineage: Eukaryota > Metazoa > Chordata > Ascidiacea > Aplousobranchia > Didemnidae > Trididemnum > Trididemnum miniatum. Next base: position 23,307,143 of record OZ023239.1, read on the forward strand.
AACTTGAAGATGAGGGGATTAGTAGGCATGGTCGCAACACCCGATTTATCTAAAATAGGGTAAAAAAGAACAAAAAGCAAACGTATGACGGCGAGATACAAAAAGACACTGGATAGACCACAGCTCCAACACCGCTATAATATAGTGCAATGGCAGGAACCATAACAGTGTACGGCATTTCGAGGTTACTCAATGTCGTCATAGTGCAACTAGAATGAACAAAGAATCCCAACTTAACCTCATACCAAGCGCCGTTGAGACCATAGAGTAACCACAAAAAGCCAGACAGGCAAAGAAACCTATCTAAAGAAATCCTGTCCAGCATGACCGCAGATTTGCGACAACTATCACAAATGAAAATAAAAAAAAGATTATATCTCGTAATTGAAATAGTTTTATTAGGATTTTAACAATGCACTATGACTATGCATCCCATGCAGGAGTGTGTACAGAGATTGTGTAATAAAATTGACAAGATCAAGTTGTTTGCGAATCTGGGGGAAAGACTGTTTCAGGAAACTGGTGGTCTCTCAAGATGGCAAGAGCTAATAAAAAACGAAAAAAAAAAAAGAAAGAAAACTGGTATGCTGTTTGAGAGGGAGCCGAAGTCATAGCAAGAAGAACCGAGTACAATTTGGCATGCAATAGATCCTGCCATCTCACCATATCTAGCCCTAAAATAGCTAAATACAAATGTCCAAAAGCGACGGTGGGTTTGAAGTTTGATGAAGTCACTGGGCTCGACGTAGGTTACCTGAAAAAATAGCAGAAAGCAGTTTTCTGTTCGAAACAATTTAACCTATGCAGGCAGGGTTAAGGAAGAGCTAGTAACTATTTAACCCATTAGTTCCTACTGGTCGAAATATCGACCATTTTCGTCATTGTACAAAACTAGGTTAGAACTGGAAATAAGAAAATTGCTGTTTTCGCTGAAGCTGTTTAGGCGATATATTACTGCAGTCAGACATCATAAATTCCTATTTTATTTCAACTACCGCGTTTGCTCTTCGCCACAAGCTGCTTTCTTTGGAGAACAAAAATGGCAGAAGCATCTCGGTAAGTGTCTTTTTTTTTATACTTTTGAATTAGATGTGAAATGCTGATAGAATTTTTCGAAACTTTTTACAAGTATTAGTAATAGTGTTAAAGTTAATTGGGAACTAATAAAAAATTCAATTGAAAAAAAAATTACTTGGAAACATTGATTTGAACAAAAGTGGTCGAGATCTCGACCACTAGGCTGAACTATGTCAAATTCGTTAAAGTAATATTTAGCCACTTATTTTTTGTAAGTATGACGTTTTTACTGTTTGCGAATTCCTGGATGCTGTTGATGAGGGAGATGAGTTTGATGACGTAGCTGGGATTGCCATTGAACCTCCAGGAGTGCGAGCTGAGACTGATGAGGACAGTGGAGATGAGGAGTTAGATTTTGGTTTGGCTCACCGGCTTTCATCTCCGAGCTCAAGCCCATTTACTGCGCAGAAATCGAGATCTGATTCCGACAGTTCAGATGATGACGCTGCATCAGTTCAAGCTCAAACAGAATCATCGACTTCAAAAAGAAGGAAAAAAGTTCAACTTATGTGTTTCAGAGAGTGTTGAATTGCCAATCAGGATTGTTACCTACTTTTCCTCCTTCTAATTATTCGGCATACCGTAATATTAGCCAAGTAGAATTGTTTGAGTTGTTTTGGGATGAACTTTTGGTCAAAATGAAACTATATTTTGTTCGGAAAGGCAAAAACATTTTTGTGGCTATCATAGCTGAGTCTCGCACTTCGTTTGGAATAATAATGGTTTCTAGCTATAACTACTACCCCAACGAAAATTGTACTGGTCTCACGATTACGGTTAAAGAGATGAAGAAGAGTAGCAAACGGGGTAATGTTTGTGTAGCTGTTGGAAAACACGCTAACCATGACGAAGAAATGAAATTGGTTCGATGGAAGAATAATAACATTGTAACTATATGCTCTACAGTATTTGGAACAGAACCGATTAAAAAGGTGCAGAGATGGAGTCGCATTGAGAAGAAGATTGATGTGGACCGCCCATATATTGTTGAGCGATACAACAAGACTATGGGTGGCATAGATCGTCAAGACCAGCGTGTCAACAATTATCGCAGGGGGATTCGCGGAAAGCGGGTGGTGGTTTTCTTTGTTTATGTGGCTAGTTGACGTAAGCATCCAAAACGCGTGGATACTCGGCCGTGAAGCCAACTGCACAGATTGTGATTGTCTGCTGACCTTCCGTCGTTCAATCGCAACTTTTTGCTCGAAGCATTATGGCTCAGCACCAAAACGCCCAGGAAGACGCAGCTCGAATGCCCTTGCTAAAACAGAGCTTCGATTTGACCGCATGGATCACTCTGTCATACGCAATGAAGGGAACGCTAGACGTCGTGCTTACTGTGGCAGTCGCATAGTGTGTATGGTGGCAAAAAATGCAATTGCGGTCTTTGCCCCGAGTGTTTCGTCGACTACCGTACGGAAAGCTAAGCAAAACGAGCTCGTGATGAGAAGAACAAGAACTAATATTGCATGGCAATGAACAATTCTCATTATTGGATTGCCGTATGTCCACAAGGTATTCGTTTGATCAAAATGCAATAAACCTCACTGTTTTATTTGTTGTGGCTTTAGTACAGGTACTTACCAAATTCCGCCGTGCGAAAAAATAACATTTTAGCAAGCATAGACTTACTGTGAGTAGCAGAACACAGTGAAGCTAGCATTAAAACTTTCAAAAAAACTCCCAGAAACACCTAACTTTCAAAGAATACAGCCGGCTGGAAAAGGCACCGGTACCAAAAACAATAAATTCGAACCTCAAACCAGCTATCTTTGTGAAAAGAACAACATCTACTACTGCTATCATTTTTTGTCTCCACAATCTTTGTTTAGATCGAGAGCTATCTTTATACTCGCATACGATTGACAACCGTTTCGTAAGAACAAAAACGTAAGAATTTAGCCAAATCAATACAATGAAATTTTGACACATTTGTTCCTAGTGGTCGATTTCTCAACCACCCTCTATCTTTTATGACGTAACACTTAAAGAATTTTTGGCAACACCAAGCGCATTCCAATGATATTGCTTTGATAATACGCTAAGATGAACGGATACCAACAACAAACAAAATTTACATTAAATTCAGAAACTAATGGGTTAAAAGATGCTGTTTTAATTTTTTCTTAAACGCGGCGATTGTCTTAGATTCTCTAATAGGTAGCGGGATATTATTCCATGTTTTGGGACCAGTATATCTGATTGATTGCTGACTGACAGTACTACGACAGCTTATTGGGATTACGCGACTATTGCTTCGAGTTGTAATTGAAGTAGACTTGGATTGGAAAATAGGATCGAAAGCCGATGATAGAGTACGGTTATGAAATCTAAACATAAGTACAGCCATTTCATAGTTAAATATATCGTTAATTGTTAGTAAGTTGTGCTGTTTCATCAGTGGCAAGACGTCTTCATTACGGCTTATTCCTAAAGTCAGTCGAATAAATTTATTACAAATACCCTGAAGTTGATTTAGGATTGTCGAATTATCGTGGTTCCAGTTAATTATACAATAGCGAATACGACTTATTACCAGTGAATGATAAATCGATAATAAAGAATGTTACTGAGATAAGGCTGGACTCGAATCACGGCACCCAAGGTAGCACGCAATTTACTCTTAAGAGCTAGCATATGCTCCTTCCAAGATAAATTTTCATGAATTATTGTTCCCAACACTCGCACTGACGACACTCTTTCAATTGGAATGTTTCTTATTACTAAATTTAGATCACTGGGGGGAGTCTTGGAGTTAGCAGTCTTGAAATATACACACTTTGTTTTGTTTGCATGTAGAAAGAGCTTTTTGGCGACCAGCCAATTATCGATATTACAGAGTTCGTCGTTCCCTTTATCGAAAAGCATTCGGGCCGTTTTGCCACTGATAAAAATACTTGTATCATGCACAAACGACAAACTAGTTCCGTATTTCAAGCAATTAGGGAAGTCATTGATGTAAATAATAAAGGGCCAAGAATCGAACCTTGAGGCACCGATAAGTTTATCTCATTAATATTGGAAGAAGCAACACCGTTGTAACAAACCTGTCGAGTGCGTCCAGTCAGGTAACTCATAAACCAATTTAAGGCTGTGCCTCTAATGCCATAATGATCAAGTTTATGCAAGAGAATTTTATGGTTAATAGTATTAAAAGCTTTCGAGAGGTCAAGAAAAATTCCGAGAGTACAAAGCTTTTTTTCGAATGCTGCAGCGACTTTGTCAACAAGCAGACAATTAGCATGGGAAGTAGAGTGACCTCTTCTGAACCCAAACTGGGAATTAGAAAACAAGTTGAAGCGATCAAAGAATGAATATAGCCTCCTGTAAACAATTTTTTCGAGAATCTTTGAGAAGCTTGACAGCAAACTAATTGGCCTATAATTGTTTAAATTCTGAACAACACCCTTTTTGTGAATTGGCACTACTTTAGCGTGTCTAAAAGCGGTGACAAATTTACCCTGACAAAGGGACAGATTAAAGATATACGTCAAAGCGTTAATGATATTATCAGGCAAATACTTTAATACAACTGGTGGTATTTCATCCCAGCATGAGCTATGCTTCGGGGATGTTTTGTTAATAATCTGCTTTACTTCATAGGGGGAGGTGGGATAAAAGAAAATGGAAGAAGGATTGGCTGGTGCTAGGTATTCTTGAAAGGGTATAGATGGTTTAGGAAGTTGGTTTACGAGATTAATAGCAATATTAGAGAAATAGCCATTAAACTCATTTGCTATTGGTAAAGGGTCACAAGTTTTCCTCCCATTGATAAAAAAGGATGAAGTGGCATTGTTTAAAGACGTTTTACCAAGAAGACTGTTTGTATACTGCCACGTTTTCTTTACATTATTATAGAAGTTCTTGGATTTTTTTTGATAAAACTCTATTTTTTTTAACTGGATAAGATGAAAATACTTATTTCTTATCTTATGATATTGGTTCTTAGAAGTCAGGTCACGCCGTAGAAGATATTTTTTATACAATCTATCTTTTTTGAGCATTAGGCGTCTTAGTTCACGATCATACCACTCAGAATGTTTGGTTGTTTTAAAAGATTCTTTTAGGGGAATGAATTTCTCAAATTTTTCAATTAGCAAATCACATAAATTCTTAAAACAGTCATCAGGATTATCTTGATTTTCTACATTGCAAAGGTCAGCATTTTCTAAGGAAGCACTAAATTTTTTAAGGTTACTTAGAGCATAACACCTTACATTAGGGACCGGATTGGTTTTGATTTTTCCAAGAATTGATACTTGTATGAAAGGTAGGTGATCAGCCACACAATGCGCAATTATACCACTTTTGATACAAGTATTTGAGACATTGGTCCATATATGATCAATGGCAGAAGAGCTCGAGTCAGTGATTCTAGTAGGTTTGTTGATCAAGGGGTAGAAGTTGTAATTAAACATGATATCTGTGAATTGTTCAGTCTTTTTATCAGAGAGGTCTAATAAATTAAAGTTCAGGTCTCCCATCAGAAAACATTTACTTTTGGTTTTATTTAGTTCACCTAATACCAGTTTGATAGAATCGAAAAAGCCACTTAGCCCCAAGTTATCATTACGAGGAGGTCTATAAACAGTGCCACATATCAGCCTTTTATCTTCAAAATGTATGGTAACAAATAGAGATTTGAAAAGTTTTTCATGCATGAATGAAAGTTCGGCATAGGGAGTAAAAATTAAGCTCTGTGTAATATACATTCCAACACCACCGCCTCTGCTGGCAACTCTAGGATTAGATATATAAACATATCCATTTAGATTCATGTGTTGACCAGTAGTATGGGGTTTTTCCCATGTTTCATTTACTGCAATTATATGAGGCTGATTATCTAAACCCGCAATCAAACTTTCGAATTTAATAAAATTGTGAGGATTAGTGAGAGATCTAACATTTACACACATGGTGCTAAAGCTACATTCTTCATTCTTTCCAGATAAAAGCTTATGAACTTCTTGAACAGTTAGATAGGAATCCAATTGGTTATTAATTAAAAACATGTTATTAGCGTCATCAAGATCATGATCAAAATGATTAGGCACATTTGACAGAAATCGATTAAGGTCATCAGCAAAAGGTAGTGATGATTTAGGGTCATGAAACAAGTCAGAAAAGTCCTTGTCGGTTAAGGTACAAAATGGCAAGGTAGCTGCAGCACACGAGATGCATAGGCAATCATTGTAAAAGGGTTTCATTTGAGAGGTTATATTCAAGTGATTGATACATTTTTGATGAAATTCTGCAGTACAGGCACAGCAAGACTGGTACTTCTGTCGTTTTGAAATAGGTGCTTCACAGATTTTACTGAAGGTATTTGAGGATTTTGCTGCTTTGGGCATAAATATATAAGTTAAGTAAACTACTAAAAATTAAAAAAAAAAACACTCGCACAAACAGAAATAAATAAAAGAAAACTATATAACTATAGCAGAACAGTAAGGAAGCCTTTATGCTGAAGCCAATAAGCAAGTTGACGCTGGTACGGTACATGAGCTTTGCCAAAGAAACTTAGTATGAATAACCAGTAATTTGATTTCTGATGTTGAGACAAATCATTGTATAACAACAAAAAAAAAAAAAGTCCAGAAAATTATAGGTGATACTGAAGGTTTAAAATTAAGACTATCCTTAGATTAGATTTATGTTCTGAACTAGTCACATTTTACCCAGAAACAGCTCGAGCATAAGCAGGTTTAGGCTTAACTTTATTTATATCATTAAAATCATGTATCACCTGTCTTCTGTTGTTGAGGAAGACATATACATCTCCCTTCATGGTCCACAAAGATCTCCATGGAAAGGCACTCCTAGCAGCTTCAAGAAGCTTCAGGCGGCGCTTTGTCAAGGATTCCGTGATGACCAATCCAGAACTCTTCAAGATCTTTTTCTTCGCGTAGATGTAGTTGCGTTGAGTTCTCCGGAGGAACTTGATGATTACCGGGGTTCCCTTACGAGCAGGCAAGGGATGAGCAATATCAAGATCATGGACCTGCAATGGTGTTTCCGGTTTAATCTTCTCATTAATTAGGTCACACACAAAATTTTCGCATTCTAGGTACTTTCCCTTTTTTGGAACATCCTTGGCTCCATGGATGATGAGGCAGTTTGATCTACCATACTGCTCAAGATCATCAATAGATTTTTCAGCACTCTGAATCCTATCCTGGGTAGAACAGACTAGAGCCTTTAAATCATCGACCACAGCGTACAGATCTTGAAGCCGCTTCCATTGCTCTTCCAAGTTGGCAGGCCTACCTGAAAAAGAAGGAAAAGCAGCAGCAACTGGGTTTGGTGTTGTATTACATGCTGTTACAAAGTCAGCCTTATACTCATCCAGTTGTTTGTACACTCCATCCATCTTGGTAGCAATCTCATCGAGGAAATGCTGGTGACTCATCGCAATGATTTTTCGTACAGTGGATATAATCAGATAATATTATATTTGAAAGACAAGATAATTAACATTTTAGCAAACTATGAAGCTTATTTATCACAATTTAAGATATTAGGCAACAATCTTGAACGAACCTTACGCCATGTACCTTATTCAAATAGAATGAACGAGAGAACAACTTGTAGAGCAAGAACAACTAGTGGAAAAATTTAAATTTGGGAAAATTAAAAAATACTTAGACAGCTATTAATGTTGTATGGGCGATACTTGTATCGGCTACACGTAAGATATGAGTTAAGCGATATCGATACACGATACTTTCAAAAGTGGCTAAAGCGATGCCGATATCGATACAAAAGTATCGCGCGATACGTATCGCCGATACATGTATCTCGATACTGCCCATCTCTTACAGGTAGGCTAATCTTTTAGTATTTTTTGTATGCGTTTGCAAAAACTGATTTCGTTTGTTGGGACAACTGAATGGTTTTTTACTACTCCAGGAAGCACTTAGTTATTCTTTTGTTTGAAATAAATTGAGTTGAGACATAAGGATTGAACACGCGGAACTTTTGGATTGCAGCAGGAGCATCAGGTGGTAAAGGTGTTTGCGTTTACTGTTCTTCACAACTTTCCAGTTGCTGCATAAATACTAAATAGTTTGCATTCCTGTTAGATACCGGTATAGGCCTAATGCATTGATGTGCAAAGGTAACAGTGTATCAGTTCAGTTTATTCATTTATTAAATGGCGACATATTAAACACAACGAATTGTTTATGTGAACGATTTGTAAACGTTGTCGGTTTGTATACTAGCATTAGAATTTGTATTCTGGGTTGGTTGGTTAGATAGCCTAGGGCTGCTGGCGATTTTGAACCTAAAAAAATAATATAGTTGTGAATCAGCCTATATACCAACCACTGGAGTTTGCCGACTAGGCCAAAAACTGAAAAAAACGCAAAAAGTTTTTCTTCAGCTACCTAACTGCGTACTAGCCACTAACAAAAAGCAGTTTTGTCTAGCAATTATGCATACAAGAAGCTAGGAGGCTAGTCTAGCAAAAGTTAACTCGAGTTTAATCCACCAATGTTGGAGGATTAACTTTTTGGCAATTTTAGCGGATTTAACCGTAAGATTACCTTTAATTCATGTTGGTGCATGCCAATGTCGGCAGCGTGGCGTAGTGGTTCGGAGCGTCGTTTTTACGACGACCATGATCGCAAGGTTGATGGTACACCTCCCAACCTAGTCTCGTTGTTGCGTCCTTGGATAAGATGCTTCACGATGATTATCTCTGCTTGGTGGAATCTGGCAAGCAGCAAATTAAAGAAGTCAGAAGAAAATTCAAGCGGAAAATTTGGAAACAAAGGCAACTCCTAAGCGAGTCTGGATTCGTCCTACGCATAGCGCCTCAGTCGCTTTCTCGTGATAGGAGGATAAAGATGAAGAAATCAATCAATTTTGCTTTTACTCTACTTTAATCTCGAGATAAAATTAACTGGAAGATAATTCGCGTTGGTGCATTCCACCCTTGAAGAAAAATGCGCTATGATTTACTATCGGCGTAAATCATGTATTGCGAATCCTAATTAGTTACAAATAGTTTCTGATATCGAATCCTAATTATTTACAACTCTTCACGATATCAGAAACTGGGATAACAGGTGTTGAGTGTTATCCCAAACCCACAACACTAATTTACTCAATGCACAGAGTTTAAATTGTAAAAATATGCACACAAGAAGTTGCAATGCGATGCTGGCGCTCATATGTTCCCATCCTTGACCGCAAATCATATTCGATCAATGAAATTCAAAAACAACAACTTTTTACCTCGGCACCAGTGTATTATTTCACATCGTTATCACTTTACTTTGCTCGTTTGAAATATCTCCTTCAGTCCTTTTAAACTAATTTCGTTGTTCTAGTATTCAATTAATCCTCTGCCATGCAAGTCGAGCAACCAACGTTCAACCGCACAACTGACAGGGACAAAATGATCTGAAGGAAATTCTTCCACAAGTCTGGAATAAATCAGAAAACAGCTCTCATCCAAACGGTACAACTAGAAGTTAATTAGTAGTTTCATTGCATATATCACAGCTAAAACAGCTGAAAATACTTGGGCGAAAGTTTCAGCTCACTCCTGGTGTCATTGTCAACGTTCTAGGCCTCCGCTGAGCTGAGTCGTATGTCATATTGTCAACGTTCTAGACCAGACATGGGCAAACTACAGCCCGCGGGCCAAATCCGGCCCGCCGGTCCTTTTATTCTGGCCCACCGGCACTTACACAAACTTAAACTCCCACCGTGAATTGAGCGAAAGACCTCTTTTCCTTTAGAGATCATGGATGGCAGTGATTTTGAAAACAATAAGCCTTGTCGGTGCAAAATTGGAACAAAAAACGAGGTGAAAACCTTTTATTTTGGACATCACATTCCTACGTGGACCGTGATCTAGCAAAAAAAAAAGGTCTTCACCTTGTTTTCCAATCAGCGTGCAGCCCGCGCGCTTCAACAGTTTTTCCAAATCTGGCCCTTCGTGTGAAAAGCTTGCCCACCCCTGTTCTAGACCTTCGCTGAGCTGAATCGTATGCCACATTGTCAACGTTCTAGACCTCCGCTGAGCTGAGTCGTATGCCACGGTGCAAATTCTCAATCAGACTTCCATCAATCTACAAGATATTGAATTTGTGACGTCAATGTTTGGTAAAAGATAATCAAATTTCAGATGGAGAACTTACACTGCATTGGGGCGAGCTGGCGATTCAAGCCACAACAAACCATTTCTATGAATCGCAAATACAAATTAGAATTCAATTGAAACTAATTTTAAAAGTCGAATGGGAAAACAAAACAACGTTGAGATCAATTCCGATTGAGACGAACGTCAAACGTTCTCAGCAAAACAATAATGTATGTAAATGAAGTTTTAGAATTTATTACAGAATTCACAAGCCAGGGTTTTTGCATCACCACAAACATCATAACTTCTAAAGCAGTCATCACTAGTGACGTATTTCAAATTTCGATTTGTCATGCCTACACTAATTTATCAATGCCGCCAGCCTCATGCAATGACGCGCACGTTTTGAGTAATCACGTTGGGAAAATATTAGTTCGAGCTCGAACATTCGTCAGCTAGCACTTGTACAGAGTGGGAGAGTTTCATTGCACCGTGCATATGATGATCAAGGTACAAAGATTCTTGCATACGTGCTGGCATTCACCCACAATCAACGTGATGCAATAATATCATCAAAGCACAGAAAGCGCAAGGATTTTGCAATATATCACGAACTCGCGCTACGCACAACTTAACGCATGCACAATTCTTCAGTATTTGCATAACTCATATTATTGCCACAATGCAATGGCACAAATTTCAAACTAAGATTTAAAATCCTCTATGCTATACCACATCGCCATCACGCATTACGAGTGCGGCTGATATGATTGCCCGATGGAGTGCTTTTATATTCAAATATACAAAATTTTGATCCACAAAATATGAAGACTTTAGCAATGCCTTCAACGTGAGCCAATAGCACGACACGGCTTCGCTGCATCCAACTTGGAGCGTTTCGACTTACTTTTTCTTATCAACAATTTGACGTCGCATCGCTCAGGAAAATCGATAGCAATCCAGCGAGATTGCACATCAATGCGTTCAACCGATCAACCATTTTAAATGAAATTTTTGCCCAAAAGCTAACACAATTTTTGACTTGAATATATTCATTTAAGTTGAGAGAAAGCAGCTACTAAAAATATCAATAAAAGTTGATGAAGAATCTATGCATTTTTAAACAAATGAGTTTAACTTTATAACAAATAAAAAGTTAATTATGTAATATTGTAAATGAATCTAATCGTCTCCACGCAAGTGATTATCACATGAAATAACATTGATTGTGGTGAGATGCTGAGATATGTCTCACATGTCGACAATTTCACATCACGTGATGACGTACGCAGCAGCACTATCACGTCACACTCGCGCCACTATTATTGTTAATAAGAAAGCATCCATTTTAATAATGTCACACTTCCATTTATTTTGAAAGACAAACGTTACGACTTTGAATTCTACATGCTAAAGTCTCATTTCCACCACATCAATTTCAATCAATTTTTCATGGCTGAAAGTAGCTATATATCTGCCGCAATAGTTAAGCAAGATGTAGTGGCCAGTGGTCGACGATAGCAGTAATAGACTGCATTCATCGGGATTTCACCTTACCTTGCGACATTCTTAATGCACGTAAATTAGTCCAGCAACTACGGACAGCGTGCAATCTCTATCAGCCACACAAGCAAGAAATTTCATTGAGTTAACTTTTTTGGGTCTAAGTTAAAACTTTACATCACATACTTACGCTTTAATATTGTCATGAGCACTTTCGCTGTCACTTTTGTTCAACACATATTACATAGAAAAGCGAATTTGTACGAAGCAATCCACTAACCTACGCAACACATCATCACCCCACAATGGGAGAGTTTCTTCAAGGTTTCTGGAAATCATTTCAATTTTGAGTAAGCCATTCTCAATATCGATTTGAAATCGATTAGACAATTTGAAGCTAAAACAAGCTGTTGTGTCTACGACAACAGCAAACGTCTGGCTTGGCAGCGTTCTACCAACACTCGAATTTACTCAATATGTTTGTGAAGGTCTAATGTTACAGCCAGCTGACCATGGCACACAAGCAGGGAAGTGATGAGTGGCTTTGTTACAATCAAACTGAGCTGATACATGTTCTTTGCATTCAATTAACGGCAGATAATGCCACGTTAAGATTCACTAAATATGATATTTAAGCCAATTTTGTTTTCACCAAACTACCTGCTAATTAAGTTCGGAGAAAAGAATAGCGACAGAGGAAAATACCGCGAGATGATCAACTATTCTGTAAACAACTTTAACTTCGCTAAAAAACAATATGTTTTTGCAATAACACATGCCATGCTACGTGAAGTTGAAGATGAGCTACATTACTTGAGAGATATTTTTGCGCTCTTAAACACTTTTTGAATAAGTTGCAGGGAGGCGTGGTAGCCTGTGAACATGGTGGGTAATTTGTGACGACGTTTCACAATGCTTTCCCATTTTTGTTTCACATTACCGTACATCCATTCGCTGAAAAAAAAAATATATCAACAAAACTTTGAAGGAAAAGCATGGCTTGTTGATCTGTTTGTTTAGTAGCACTAGCAGATAACTGTCAGTACCATGAGCGAGCCAATCAAAACAGTAAGGAGCTCTCATTGCATTAGAGATATTTATAGCACTGCTATAACCAGCGAAAAAAAAAACAATTTGTAAAAAAATAATATCTGAAATGTGCGAATACAATGCTCTTTGGGTGGAGGTAAAAACATATCTCGGTCAGGTGTGTATGTGCTTCTTTAGACGAAGTAGACAACGTTTAAAATCCAAATCGTGGACAAACACACGAGTGTATACACCAAAGTATACCAATAACTTAACCCGATAACTTTTTAAAAATTTCTCAACATGAAATTACGGGAGCAGCACCAGTTTGGATTCTCAACAAAACATCACATCGACACAGGATGTATGTAATATTTCAAGTATTTTCGCTTTGAAAATTGAACTTGATTGTTCTGAATGAAGCACTCATGTTCATGCGAGAGTTCACCGACGAGTCTTTCAATAACTATAAGTAGCAAGGTCCGGTTCTGTCAACTTATTACTTAACCGGGTTTGCCTCACATAAGAGCCTGCACGTACCGGTTATAAGAAACAAACAAGTTCCACAATTCCACAGCTAATTTCGCGCTGCGTGCTGGCTGCGTGAGCCAAGTCCAAAAAAGAATATCGAAAAATTTAAAACAAATTTTCAGTTTGAAATTTGCTTTGTCATTCTTGAATTTCGTATTGATACGTTATTGGCGATGAGAAAGAAGTATCATCGTTTGACGTACATGCATCCGCATTCTTTGTTTAAGTTAATTCTACACTAACATCCTGCAATGGCGAATGATACAAGTCACAAGTCCACCAGTGTGTGATACAGCTAAAACAGAACATTTGCATATTAAAAAAAAAACAATAAGACTTATGTTGCGTACAAACTAGATTAGCCGGCATTTTCCGAATCGGCACTGGCGCATTAATTAAACTTTCACCAAGAAATTACGGTAACTGAAGCCGAAGCAAGCTAATTCTCCAAAAATAAACGAGATATTAGCCTACTCTACGATAGTGACAACCAAATCAAAACTGAGCAAAGCAGTTTTTAAACCAATATATTACCTGCTTTTCAAAAATTAACGTTTCATAAACAACATACTTGTGGCGGGTACACGACTAACCACATAATTGTGGGCGGGTACATGACTAACCTGCCCACACTGCGTACGTCTGCTTTTCGTGGAACAAAAGCCCCAGAGATATCTGCAGTCACGAACAAAGGCGTCGATAAGTTTTGCTACAAGTTACGATCAAAAGCGCCTTCTGTATCGACCATAAATTTTTTGGATTGCTTACTTTATTCATAGACATGCGATTAAAGAACTACAGCAACACATACTTGTAGAATTTTTCTGTTTGCAGTTTCGGTGAAAAGCTGGTGACGCGCATAGCTTAGCGATCATTCCTACGGAGTAGCATTAGGTTCGATTAATCTTTGCTGACAATGCCGTGCAAAATACTATGAGGCACGAGCCAAGTGTTTGTGCACGACCCAATCACAACTAAACTTTATTGATGTGAAAAATTGTAATAGAGCAATAAGAATGTTACAGTAAAAATGGTTTCGTCTTCCACATCATATATACGCTGCACCTGCACTAACGCTGTTAGAGCAGTTACCCACTCCACTTCGCTGACTATTTAATGTATGTATTATACATAATTGAGGTTATTTTTAAATTATATTGAACTGAAATATCAACAGTAATTGAAAGAGACTGCGAAGTGAACTTGCGCTCTTCTAGTCAGCAGCCCCCCGGTAAAATACGTCAAATGCGATCTGCTCCAGCCGCGAATCAAAGCCGTCATGTAGGATTTGTCACCTGCGCGTGGTACCGCTAGACCATGCCGCTAGCCCATGTCGCAGTTACCAGTGCTACAAACAGTTTCAACCTGCTACTCACTGAATTTCAGAGTTTAGGCATCGTATGTCAGCAGCCGCGTTATGACGTAATACCTCCTCTCCATTCTCATCTGTTTTTCCAGATGCATCCACGATATGAATGAGTACATCCGCGTTGCAAAGGTCGCTCAAGAATCTAGACACATTCATTTTGATCAGACGAGCATGACACACACCTATTGTTCTGTCTATTAAACAAATATGGATTTGGCTCCTGTTCAAGTTGCATCAAGTGTGATGCCAGAGACATGGCATCGCGGAAGCACTTTTTAATTACGTTTATTCTTAGCACCATACGTTGCTTTATTGCGTTATTACGTGAAAACAAGTTTATCTTTAGCATTCAGCTACATAAAAGCGGTAAACACAGTACGGTATACTCAGACATAGTCTTGGCTTGTTCAAGAAATTACTATTTTCAAAGTTTTCCGTTGGGAAAATGCACCAATTATACATCTTTCTCATCAGTGTCTCGAATAAGGTCTGTGCCAAGCGTCTTGAAAAGAAATGCCGTGAAATAGTCGAGCTTAAACTAACGGATGCTCAGTGTGGCTTTTATTCTGGCCGAAGCGCGATGGACCAGATCTCAGCCTTACAGCAAATCTTTGAGAATTCGTGGGAATATGCGAAAGAGGTCCATGCATGTTTTGTTGATCATGAAAAAGCATATGATCGCATTCCTAGAGACAAGCTTTGGGTGTTGTTGTTACAACAT
Source organism: Trididemnum miniatum (assembly GCA_964006365.1). Taxonomy (NCBI): domain Eukaryota; kingdom Metazoa; phylum Chordata; class Ascidiacea; order Aplousobranchia; family Didemnidae; genus Trididemnum; species Trididemnum miniatum. The sequence goes on from OZ023239.1 coordinate 23,322,467, forward strand.
GGCTTAATGGCCAGTCACAAACTGCTATTAGAACCGGTGATTTGCGGAACAAATTTAAATATTGCAACGCAAAGTAAATTTATCTCGAAGCTTTTCGTTTGACGCTGATCAGGAACAATCATCAGAAAGGGAGAAAACTAGAAATGCAACTGATTACATAGCAAAGCGCTCTGATTGGCTGGTGTTAATAACGAAGTTGACTAGCTGTTTTGCCGGCTAATTAGCGGGGACTACTTTTGAGACTTAAAACAAATTCTTTTTGCCTGCACTGGTTGGGATTAAATGTTTTGATAAAAGTAGCTTCTAAAACAGAAAGGTGGAAGCTGGAGCGACCTCTGGCGAGAATGCGGAATCGATCTTCATGATAATGTTCAGTACATGACGAATTTTGGAAAAGATGGAGTTTAATTGCTGAATCACATGCCATGGTAGGGATAGATGACTTGCAAGCACGTGGTGGAAGCGTGGGTTTCTGAGTTGAGCTTGCGTTTTTGATTGACCTAGGAACACGTTGGTGGATTCTGTCTTGCAACCTTTGGACGAATGACCCACATACCGACTATTGCAGCGGCGTGAAAAATCGTAAATAACGTTGCTTTGTTGTTGAGCACGTAGTACATCTTTTTGGTTGCCGGAAACAGTTCCATGATCTTTAAGATGATGCGTGGCTTCACAGCAAAAAAAGAAGTATTTAATGCAGCTCTCACTTGCTTTTCAAACTTCATCGAAACGAGGCCCAACCACTGAAGACGCAAGTACACTGGTCAACTTATCAGGACCAGATATCATGGGCTCCTAAAATTGTTTCAGTTTCTCAGTCATTGCAGTTTTGATCACGCCTTCTGGAAAGCCATTTGCCAAAAGAATGGATGTAATTTTATCTAGCTTAGGTGAGGGTTAAAATAAGGTTAAGTTTACGCTTTCGGGAGGAAAAAAATCTAACGGAGATATTGGCCGGTGAAAGTAGGTTTACGGTAAACAGAGGTAAAAAATTCAGATTCAGTCTTTTCGACCAATGCATCAAAGAAGGAAAAGGTATGGTTTGATTCCTCTTCATGGGTGAACTGGAGTGCGGGATGAAGAGAGTTCAGTTTGGAAAGAAAGAGGTCACGGTGTTTTTCACCATGAAAAACACTAAATTGTCGTCCACATAACGGTAGTACATGGGTGGTTTGTTCGCGGTACGAAACAATATTGATTCATAGCATCTCACGAAGATGTTTGCTAAACACGGCCCGAGTGAAGATCCCATGGCAACGCCGTCAATCAGTCGGTGCATCACATCGTTGAAACTGAAATCAACAGGGTTGGTAGCAAATTCCACAAATACATTCCGTGGGAAGGGGAAGGAGTAGGAAGAAGATCATAAAGTAAGTCAGCACAAATTTGGATAGTCTCAGCTAGTGGGATGTTGGTGAAAGACAGGATATGTCAAACGAGCACATGAAAATCGAGAAAGTTTGCAAGTTAGAAAAACGGATGGCATCGACTAAAGCAAAGAATCTTGAATACAGTGAGAGGAGTGCAGAGAGAGGACAGGTTGGAGAACAGAAGTGAACCATTTTGCTAGATGATGTTGAGCTGAGCCAGTCATAGCTAGAATGGGTCGGAAACGTACGTCTTTTTTGTGAATTATTGGTAAGCCATACATACGTGGACAATGGGAACCAGTTGGCCTGATAATTTCGTTGACTTCTGTGGGTATAAGAAGATCATCCTTATGCATTTGCAATGGCTGACGTTGCATTTTCGACTCGATTTTAACGGTGTTATTATTGTCTGGCGCGAGACTGCAAAATTTAGATTGATCGTTTGAGATAGTTTCCATCTTCGAAACATTCTCCTTTTTGTTTATGATCAACGCACCCGATCCTTTATCAGGCTTAGTAATGAGGATGTCCTGATTGAAACGGAGCGACATAATTCTTTTTTCATAAGTAGGGTCATTTTTTTTACCTAAAAAAATATATTTTTGACTTTATTTTAGTAAAATTTTGACTTTATTTTGACTTAACCGCTTCCGCTTATTATTTATGTCTTGTTGCACTTTATTGATTAAATATGTTTTACAATCTGCAATTTACATAAGTTTTTAAAGAAAAAGGTAACCTACTTCGAACATTTTCTCAATTACTCAGTGTTGAAGCTAATGCAACGAAGCGACGCATGACGTTAAAACCTAGGATAACGAGCCATTGCGTGTACCGGTATCAATTAGTGTATAATGCAAAAATTGCGTTGCTATCGCAACTGTACTGTACACTAACAGTATGTCTATGATTTTTTTAACGAAAGCCACGCAGTATAACTACAAGGACGTTTTATTATAATACAGCATCATATATTTTTTTACGTTCTTAACATCAAAATTTTCTGTGTTTTCTCAGTAATTTATTGAGCATAGAAAACGACCTCTCAACAGCAGCAGAGGTTGGCTAGGCTTTTTGCAATAGTGCGTAGCTTGTTGGGTCAATTGTCAAGTTGGTACAGTTTATTATTGTTTCTAAATCAGAGTTGGATAGTCGTTTGTTAATGTAGTCTTTAATTGCGCAAGGATCATCATCGAATTGCATATTCTTCAGCAGTCAGTATGCTTTGGTTATTGTGCAGGCACTTCCTTCTAAGAACTCTACGTTGGCTGCTAGAGTCCGGTATTGATTTATTTTAATCAAGTCCGACACCAAACCTTCCACATTGATAGCGTCTTTTGCTCTGCTGACTAAGAGGCCTGCACTTGTCCAATTGTTGTCAAGGGTACGAACAGCTGGAAGGTTCTCACTATAATATTAGGCAGCTCTATGCCAAGTTGCCCATCTTGTAATTACAGGGTCAGGAGGAGATGGCAGACCAGCATCATGAAAATCTTTCTTGCGATCTTTGTTTTTGATTGTTGCTGCCTTGATCGTTGCTAATACTTCATCAATATTTTTAAAATGAGCACGCACACGCATAGCGCAGTTATGTAGTAAGTGCGCAACGCAGGTGACATGCATCAAAGAAGGGTATAATTCCTTTAATGTCTTTCCAGCCGAAGACATATAACGAGCAGCATCAGTCAATAACAATGAAAAATTCTCGCGTTTTATTTCAAGTTGTCGCAATATGTCATCCACAGTGTGCAGAATAATACTGCTATTAACATTGCGACCGCTGTCAAGTGGATGGCAACTAACGAGGAATGTCTGATTTGGAGCATCTAAGCTGCCCACAAGCACACTAATAAACTTTTGTTTAGCAACCTCTGCTTCATCCACAATCAAAAAAAATTTTTTGTCACGAAGTAATTCTTGAATTTGTTCATCTTTTTGGGATGCCAATTTAGCAACACATGCCCGGGCTGCAGTCTCCGAAGGCAATACTTTTCCCATTCTAGCAAACAAAAACTTTAAAGAAGGATGGTTCAGTTTATGAAGTGGGATATCTGCAGCTAAGAATGAAGGAACAACCTGTTCCTTGAAGTTTACTTGATCGAAATGTAAAAAGGTTTGCTTACTTTGAGATTTGCTCTTCGTCTCCAATTTTCCTTGGTGTTGCTTACTTTTTTGGTGGCTTTCCACAAAAAACTTTTTGTCGCATTTGACTAACACGTCGCAAAGGTTGCATCGCAAGTCGCCGGCAGGAGTTGCCGAAAACTCATCCGGATATACCTGGCAAGTTTGCCTAACTTTCGCTATAGAAGATTTGGCTTGTTTTGGCATTCTTTGCTTTGCAAGCTACAACTTATAAGACCACGTGTAAAGAGCGCTAGGCTTTTATAGGATTAGATTAATTGTCTAACAATTATGTATTTATGCATCAACAATGACGTTTCATGCATAAGAAGTGCTATTTCCTTCTCAAATATCGCACGCATTATTGTGACGATAGTGCAAATATTGCAACTATTTCAAAAGGTTAAAATCAAATAAAACTGTGCATGAAATTTTAATAGCAGCTCAAAAATTCAAAAAAATATTTAAAAAATATAAATCTGTTCGTGTTTGTAAGGAAATTTTTGATAAAGACAATTTTGACAAATTTTGACCTTATGCAAAATTTTGACTTTATTTTGACTTATAAAATCTACCAAAACAGACTCCTGAACACCTGAAACCAACGTTAGTACACATTTGATCATGTAACAAGGTCCTGAAAAAATTTTGACGTTATTGACTTTAGCGAGCCCTATTCATAAGAAAGTCTCCCCCCAATCAAAAAAATTGCATGACAATTACCGAGCATTTGCACCGATGTCCACTGGAAAGCCACAGCAGTTTCTAAGTCAATCAGAACGCAAGCTCAACACAGAAACCCACGCTTCCACCACGTGCTTACAAGTCATCTATCCCCTCCATGGCATGTAATTCTGCAGTTAGACTCCATCTTCTCCAAAATTCGTCATGTGCTGAACATTATCATGAAGATCGATTCCGCATTCTCGCCAGAGGTCGCTCCAGCTTCCACCTTTCTGTTTTAGAAGCTGCTTTTATTAAAATATTCAATCCCAACCAGTACAGGCAAAAAAAAATTTGAGAAAAAATCCGTTTGTGAAAAAATCCGTTTTATTTCTTTTTTTGCGCCACTTTCTTACCACCGCTGTGTGGCAATCACAAGAGTGCTGGGCTTCCCTCTTTTAAACAGTAACAAATATTCGTCTGACTAGCTAATGTTCATGAAATAAATAAAAATCGTTTTCAAAAATTGTTTTTTGCCATTTTCTCAAAAGCATGAATTTGCACTTATGACCTTATTGTTTTCGACCGTCGATAAGTCTACTAACAATGCAAGCAGAGGCGGATTAGGACACTCGGCGGTACCCGTCACCCGTGTGTCCTTTTTCGACAAAAAACTACGCTGAAATGAGTGTTTTTCTTCTAAGAATCCTAAAAATCCTCCGCGGCTGGGGGCTCTGCCACCAGATCCCCGGTTGTGACCCCCCTTTTGCCGAATCCTGCGTGCGACACTGGACATGCCTATGAAGTTTTGTCCCCTCCCCCCCGAAATATTAAGCTGGCTACGCCACTGGACACAGTGCCTCGCCAATTACGAGCCTCACCGCACGTCACTAAATATAAAGCAACTAAGCGCCTAACCACAAGTACCGGTATGGTAAGGTGTGTCCAAAGTCTACAGAGCTAAGAGCAGAAAAATAGATTTTGGCAAAATGAATTCCTGCAATAGCAGAGATTGGCATATCATGCAGAAATCATCTCAGGCTACTCAGCAGGATTAATTCACAGCAAGTGCAAATCAGCAACTCGACATTGTACAATGCTACATGTAATTACATTTTACTCTGCCCAGATGTCCAGTTTCAGTGGGCCGAAAGCCCAGAGCTTTAGGCATCATAACCGAATTTAGATGTATGACTCAAAATATTGATTGTGACGTAGTGTTATAGATTGACCCTGCATATAACACGGGGCCCAAGAGGAGCGCCTGGGCTTTCACCTTCTTCAGATCAATCCACTAGCTGCCTGAACTTGAACCTCAGAGAATCATCAGAGAAGAACAAATAGAACGACTCTGTAATAATTGATCGAACTACAGTAAAAACTCTCATGGCGATATAAAAACAAGGGGAAAATACGTAGGGAAAGGTAGGTAGGTTCAGGTAAAATAGCGAGGGATTCAGGTCTTTCAAAGGCAAAATACAACGGAAAGTTTCTCGGGTATAAAAATAAAATAATTAAACACTGCGCCGTGCAGGGATATATCTTTGAACATAAAAAAGACGTTCTTTCGCCAACTGAACTGAATGAAAACTAAAAAAACATGATTGATCACACAGTAAAACAAGAAGTGCACATGTGACCACGTGATCAACGAATAAAGAATTATCAAGAACAGTGATCTGTGAGCCCTGAACTGCTCGCGGCGCGCAAACAGCCTAACAGCACAGTCGAGACTGTCCTAACAGTGCAGTGCTTGAGCTAATTAAATGCGCTGAAGAAAAACATGTGATAGCAAGGTGAAAGATTAAAACCAGTGTTCGTTTCCAAAGTCGGTGCTGTAACACGTAGAAAGCCAGGGGGAAGCCCACTTACATTGAACACGGGGACAGGATAGCTAGGTCTGTAGGTAGGCCTACTAATCCGTAAAAAAACTATTTTAATTAAAGGAGGCAAAAAGCTGAAAAGTGTTATCTAACTTTGTTTTTGTAACTTCCCGTTCACATGATTTCGTAACAAATTTACCGTTGTGCAAGAAGGCATTGGCTAAACAAAGTCCACTTGAAATAGATCGATTGCTAGAGTTTTGAAAAACACCGGGCTATACGTAACTGTTACATAACTCGAATGATCCAAATAAACGCTATTAGTTTAACCAGCAATTTAGCTTCAATAAGCTGATATGGAGAATCTTTGCCGCAAGCTTCCTATCACTATTCCTAAAAATAGCTCTTAGACCAATAAAGAAACATTTGATATAGAAGCTGAATAGTAGGCTAACCGTCACATGCCTAACCCGTGGCGCTATCATCACAGAGACAATAACAAAAGTCATAAAATTTTCTGGGATCAAAATCGCCACGTCATCTCTCATGCTTTAATAAGTTGCCTAACTTGCCAAGCTGTTCAAAATTACGCAACTATGTTGATAAGATCACGTGATTCGCGAACCTCGTGATCTATTGAGCGTTTTTTAGCTCAGCTATAAAAGCAGCGCGTCGCTTAAGTTTTCACCATTGTCTGCGTTATACAAGAAGAAAAGTTGCTGATATTTGTTTTGATATTTCGTTACGATGTGCCTCCTTTTAAGCTGGTTCTAGGGAGTGCCTAGAACCGTTGTGAAGATTCGGTTGCTTAGGAGGAAAAGTGGAAGCTATTGAAGAAACACTATTTCAAGAAACACATTTAGTTTGTGTAGTATATTGTATTGCAAATCTGAGGATGAAAAAAATGCTATTGTTATTCCGTAAGGAAGCTTTTGATGATGCTTATGCCCCAAATTCCAAGCGCAAGGAATGCGAAGTCGCAGGAGCAATTGGAGGGGCATCAATTTGAAAACAAACTGGTAGATTTCGTCAGATTTTCAACTGAAGACGTTCGAGTACTGCCTATCCCACTTTTTACTGCTTTGGGTTCAAAATCATATCCAGTTGATCTTATTGAACTGCCAAACTGCAGGCCAATGACATTGGGTATAAGCTTGGACTATTTGATGCAGAATAACCTCAAGGACTCGCAAAGGCTGAAGAGAGGTTTATGGATTATATTGCATGCTTTTGTGCATGACAAATTTTGAACCGTGGTTTCAAAGCCTAGCAGGTAAGACTAACTCAATAAGCTTATAACTTTACTATGGTTTATGATTTTCTAGCAGTGCGCAGTAACTTTTTTGGTGCTAAAGCCAGATTTTGTTTTGCAATGCTCATTCATGGTCTTTGCGCTTTCAAAGATTTTGTTTTGGTCTTGATTCTATTAAAAAAATAAATACGTTGTTTTAATTGTTTCATAAATTGTTTCAATCGAATTACCGGTACCTTATTTTTCTTTTTTTTTTTAGACGGCTCACCAAGTATGGAGGAATATCATGAGAAAACAGTCGATCATATCGCCTTCTGGCTGATCAACTTGAAGAATACTGAAGTCCCAAATCAAGGCACTCTCAATCTGCTTCTGTTTTTGTTAATTTGTGATGGTGACAAAGAATATTATTTTGCATGTTTTTCCCTACTCATTTTTCGAATTGCGTGATGCTGCAAAAATATAACACGTTTGTGCTGTGCAATATTTTTTGTCGTACTCAGGTAGCCAACTTTGTTTGAAACTGTCTACTCAAGTTGACATAGAGATTGCAGCAATAACAATCGATCATTTCGCAACATTGCGTAAGCCAACGTTTAGCCAAAGAAAGTTAGTAGACGTGGGCAGCAAGTAGCGCCACAGCGACACTTGGTGGTTGTCATTTATTTCTCTCACTAGTGACGCAACGCTGCAGCGAATGCACGAAATCGATACGAAAAAAGACGATGACCAACACAACAAACTCTTTCAAAACACAAGACATCAATCAATGCTTTTATTCGGCAAGGCAGGAGACGTTCCTTATTTCCGTTTAAAACTCCAAACTGGACTAGCTTAGCGTACAAGCGCTAGTAACCTAACCAATAGCAAAAATGCGCGAAAAATCAATCTCAGATGTAAAAACAAAACATTGGATATGAAATCAGAAACCGCGATCCCATGTTGTTATTTGCAAACATATTCCACGGCGTAAGTCTTCTTTCACGTGGCTTAGCCAAGTAACTTGGTAAGCTGTTTATAAATTGGACCACTTGTTTCAGTGTTTGTTAGAATTTCTTCCAACAACATAGTAGTTGGCGTTACAAGCGACACAAACATATCTTTTTGAACTTTGCTTACGTAGCATACGCTTGCATCACGCTTTCGTTCATACGGTAGTAAACAATGTGAGCGCATAACATACAGTTTACTGCTTGTAGTTACTAGTTTCAAATTTCGACCTTTAATCTCAGTTGAATTTATTTCTCGAGACGCTGCGAATTGCATTCTCATTTTTGAAAAAGTTTAAGCTTACTCATTTCATCAAAGTTATTGTGCAAATCGTAACGGGACCGGGGAGGTTAATCAAAGTTGTAATCAATGTAAAGTTGACAGGGATGTTGCATAATCATACACAGAGAATATTACGACATAAAGTTAGCCAACTAAAAACCGGCCGTTAGCTCACTTGTTAAGCGCACACGCTATCAGTACGGGAAGCCTGGAGTGCGATTCCCGGGCCGGTCAAATCGGCACAGTGTCGCCTACGGTTCGCCACCGCTGCGAGGTTTCTTCCGAGCTGTGTAGCTCAGGCGATAAGCCGCGGAGATGGGCCCCGCCGGCCGCCACCCTTCGGCGATATAACGCGAGTATATAATTTGATTTAGATTTGAAGTTAGCCAGCTATAGCGTGGTTTTGCAAAAATAGAAAAAAACGCTTTTCTACTTGGCCTCAAAGTTATTACGCCACTAGCCTAACCATAGAACAACTACTTTTGCATCTTAGGTTAAATCGATTGAAGTACCTGTTTATTCTTATTCGACACGTTGAATCGTGTCACGAGTTCACCATTTCGCAAACATAGATATGAATGCGGAAGAATGCTGCAGTGATGGCAAAATTCTGGCAGTCGTGTATTCTCTCTAGCGAGACGTATATAATCACATTTGTATTCGCTGCCATAGAAACCCGGCGCTTGGTGTCTCGGTTAGAAGGTTTCCCTTTTCCCCGGCTTTTTAGGGGTTTTCCTTTTCCCCGGCTTTTCAACTTCCTTGTAAAGGTAAAGGTACGGGACAGCGACGGTTTTGCTTAAAGCGGGTTTTTTCGATTTGCAACAATTTGAGGAAACAATGTTTTTGGTTTCACAAGTAGTTCGAGAGATGAAATTTTATGAACTTTGATGAAACATTTTTAGTGAGCGAAAATAATAAACGAGAATTCGAAATAGTTAACGGGCATTTGCCATTTACAGTATGTTAGTGTAGCACACCAGTAGTTCTATTTCTGTAGAGATATATTGTAAGCACTAAGTAGGCATGAAAACGGAAAAAACTTGGTCATTTTTTAATTACTTAAATTTTTTTGCGTCAAAATCTATTTATGATTTCTAAACATGTCAATTACTTTTAGATATACCGGTAATGATTTTTGACAAACGATGAAAATACATTTGAGAACGTTTAGCGGCCATTTCAAAATTTTTTAAATTTTTTTTAATAAAGTAACTTTTTTCCTCCGCGGTGATAGGCCCTACATTTTTGTTTTAGAAATATGGACATACGTATACCTCTATCTAAACTGAAAAAAGTTTCCCGCAAACGGAAAATTTTAAACCCCAGTTTTTCCGGGAAGTTTCCGGTCCCAACATCCCGGTAGAAAACACTACTCGGTTAAGAGCACACGCGTGTCAGCCAGAAAACTGGATTTTATTACGGGTTAGGTTAAAATAATATTTGCAGTATTTCCCCAGGCGCTCGGCACTATCGGAAAGTTCAAAAAGAGTTAAGTGCACGTGTGTTGTTGCCCACTGACAGCTCGGCCTAGGGGTTCTCAACCGTGGCCTTCGGCCCCTATGGGGGCCACGAGCGTAGGCCTCGTAAATGAAAGCACCTATTAATCGACCAGAATATAAATTTTAGAAAAAAATTGTGACATAATGAGCACTCATGCAGGTGTAAGAATCGTTAAGCTATAGCTAAAAGCAAGTTTTTTCCATTGCATGTTCTCTCTCACTTCATGTTACATCATAAACTGAGACTTAAGTGAAGGAGAACAAGCAATCGACTGTTACATTACAATTAAATTTTAATATTTTTGTATCTTTTGCTGTAAATATTTAACTCACAGATAAATTCTGTTCATAAATGTCGAAAATGGAATGACGGTTACATCCCATTTGGATTCACAAAAGTGGATCGAGATGGTTTCGACTGCGCACAATGTTTGCATTGCTCGTGTATACAGTACGTGCTGTCAAACACATTTTTATTTCTGGAGCAAGACTTTTCAAATTATACTTAGTGGGCCACGGTTTTTTATAGTCACAGTCAAGGGGGCTACGACTCAGAAAAGATTGAGAACCACTGGTTATTGATATTTGTAATAGGCCGTCGTTTGAGTAATGTCTAGCCACAACCTAATGTTTTCTAAAACATGGGTCCGCAAATACTTTTTCGCGCAACCAAAAAAAAATTGCCCTAAATCCACGCGACCCAAAAAATTTGGAAGCGTCATTTTTGTTGCACATTATTTATTTTAATTACCAATTTTGAGGCTACTGTCAAACGCAGCAATTTTTGCAAACAGGAGAAAGTTAGCACAGTCGTAAAAAATGAATTATTGCGTTTATTTTTCTAGTGACGAGTATGAGCTTCGCGTTCAGACCACAATAAGCAAATTCGCGGTTTGATGCGGAAGACGATCCAAAATAGAGTGAACGGCTCCGAATTGGCTAGTCAAAACACGTAAACTGTGCAAAATCTAATCCAAATTTTCCTACGATATTCAGTCATAAAATCGTTGCTGTTCTTGCGTCTATACTGTAAAGCGGGTTAGGCCGCTGTCCATTTTTTTTTTGCGGCATTTGTTACTTAACATTTGTTTGTGACGACCCAAATACCGGTGAATAAAATTGATTAAAATGAAATTTTTATGTTCAAGTTCAAGAAATATAGGTCGAGTTCATGTTCGAGATCGACGAAATGTTACGTATACCAAATGCTTTTAAATTTTATGGAAGGCTCATCACTATACACTACAGTACGCAAGTTGCCTCCGTACCAATACTTTTAGATGCTGTGGTTGCCATGTTGCTGTCAATACGCTCTAAATACGAAACCAAAAAGTTAATTGCTATTTCATCGTTAATGATTCTGCTCCAACAACTTATAATATTTTTAGGTTCTTTTAATTACAACCGACCTTGCGAAATTGAACTGCCTATAAATAGCCTACCCATTGAATCAATCTTAATTTGGCCAAGCATTTTTCTGTTTCGCTGACTTATTTGTTCCTGCTTCATCAGGCTACTAACTGTTACGAAATCGTCGTAACATTAAGGCTTTCTCTGGTAAAAACTATTGCTAGGGCGGAGCACCAAAGCTTTCACTCGTTTCTTATTTCTCGTCAAATCACTGCAGTCTTGATCCCACTATAACTCTTTATTGAAGGCTAAGTCTTCTTGGGATAAAACGATGAAAAGATTGCAGAATACAGCGACTATAAATTGATGTTGCAACTCAGTAAGCGAATGAGGGATCGAGTGAAATTTTAGCAAGAGTAATCCCAGCTAAAAGCTAAAATCTTCAACTCAAAAATGAAAATAATATAAAATTGTCTAACAGTCGCTTTGACGTGTTGACTTGACGAACTTAAATGCAAAAACTAAACAACAGTGCGTAAATAAGTCAATCGTGAATTGTGGGTCTTAAATTAGTTCTAACAAATGAAAAGGACAGTTGACTGAGCAAAAGCATTACATTCACAACACATCGCAAGTATCTGTAAGTAGCGCACTCAGCAGTCATGAGAAAACGCGCAACCCCGCTACCTATTCCAAGTACACTACGACCTAGAGTGCACGATAAAGGGTAACCGGTTAACATTTATTTCGACCTATAAGGTCTCATCAGGTGCACTAATCCCCGTAAGCAGATCAGTCTGCCAGCCAGCACAGTCTGCCAGCACACAATAAATGTTAACTGGTTACCCTTTATCGTGCACCCTAGGTCGTAGTGTACTTGGGACAGGTAACGGGGTTACGCGTTTTCTTGTGACTGCTGAGTATGCTACTTACAGACACTTACGATGTGTTGTGAATGTAATGCTTAAATTAGTTCCAAAAACAAGGCGTTTTTCGTCTCATGACTAACAAATTACCAGTGGTGTGAAGTGTTACAAAAATTGCATTAATTTGAGAACGTTGACCTGAACCGCCTCGAGGTAAGTAACGATTTAGAATCGCCGTTGGAATCTCGGCCTACCAACTCAAAGAAACAATATATTTGCCGCTGCTGAAACATCGCGGCCCCTTTAAAACATAACACAAGTGACGTTTTAAACAATACACTCATAAGTATTCAGTATATTCCAGCACGGCAATCCACAATACAAATGTATTTACGCAAGTGAAATTTAGAATAAAAGGTTAAAATGGATTACTTCTTGGCGCACTTCTTGAACAAATTTAATGGGACAACACATTAGCTAAAATGCTGAAGAATACATTCATTCCAGGGCTGCGAACTCGAACCTGAACTCGAAGAAACTCAATCATTTTGCCGAACTCGAACTTGAAAAAAAATTTTTTTGAATCCGAACCTGAACTCGCATAAAACTATTGGAGTTCGAGTTCATTAAAAAGATAAAAGATATTTTAATTGTTGAAATAAAATAAAAGATCACTACAAAATATAGTTTGTTGTTCAAGTAGTCACAATCCGTGTAAATTGAAGTTAAGATTTTACCAAAAGAAAAGCTGCTTGTCGTTTAGGCTATTTGTTCATGCCATTGCGACCTATAAAGTTCAGGGCTGCGAACTCGGTCATTTTAGCCGAACTTGAAAAATAAAAATCTTAGAATTTGAACTTAAACTGGGACTTGCAAATGTCTCTTGAACTCGAACTGGAACTCGGTTAAAAATTGATCGAGTTCGCAGCAGTGGCGTTGCTAGGAATGGTGACACCCGGGGTGGAACTTCATGGTGTCATCCGGCCCGCAAGAAGCAATAAACTATTCAACGCTTAAAGGCTGGAGGCCAGTGGAGGGCATAAGCCATTTTGCTTATCGAATTTTGTTTTGCCAGATAGACATTGAGAACTCGAAGTAGGGACGAATTGAAAAAAAGCTGTGTTTTGCTATAGACTAATTAGCGCTAGCAGTCTGCTGGCACATTGCGCATCTCGCGATATTATGCCGAAGCGCACTCCAACAGGTTTTGGGGGCCCATTTCCACGGGTTCACACCTCAGGAACACCGCATTAAGCCCCTCCAAAAAACGAGCTAGCGGTGGCAAGCCGGACCATCGGTCACATTCTATCCCATATAATTAACCCGGGAATCATACCTCACCTATACAGTAAGACTTCACGTTCCGAATCCCTATCACTCCGGCTGTGTTACTCAAAACCCATGCCACCAAAATGCACCTTGCAATTCATTACACACTTCCGCGCATTACCGCCAGGCAAACATCGAAATAAACGAATAAAATAAGAAACGACTCTGACCAAAAATAGATCTTTGTTTCACCAGCACATGCAGTTTCAATTTTTATTAAATACAGATTTCTCTTTAGCTAAGACAGACCCTCATGACTTGTATATCGAATAAGTCGGACCATAGATAATCTAAGCGAGACATTGTCTATGGTCGGACTACAACCGAGAAAAAAGAAAAAATAAACTTATTTGACGATTCAAAAAAGTGTTTGGTCTACCATCGGCTGCAGGGGCGTGCCCAGGAATTTGAAGGGGGGGGGGCGCAATTTACAGCCAAGCAAGCAGGGCCGGATATAGTGAAGAGCAAAAAAGGTGATCCGCAGATGTCCAATTTTCCGCGCAAAGTCGAATGAAGAGCAAAAACAAGGTCTCCTCAGATTGTTCTTTATTACAAATATCACCTGTACTCTGTGCATTTGTCTGCGGGGGGGGGGGGGGGGGGCGTACCCTTTGGATACGCCCCTGGGGTGTTTTCTTCCACAGCGATACCGGTACTTCGTTTTTTACTCACTGGATAGTAAGCCCAAATAGCTTCAGCAGATCCCACAGATGATTTGTTTTCGTAAACATTAAACACAAAAGGAAATAAATATAAACATAAATTAGCTTTTTTAGATGTCATGAAGTATAGATGCAAGCAGCAGCTATGTTATCACAGCTAAACATTTGGTACTGAATTAATAAGCATGTTATGGGATGGGTTGGAGAATCGACAAAGTAGGAAACTCTTACCTCAAGCTCACAAACTGTCCGACTGAACGAGGAAAATATAGTGCACATTGCATTTAAAACCGAGCACTTCTACTCTTTACACAGGCGAAATCACTGATGACTACGTCAAAGTTAGTGCATGGTAGCCCAACAGCTACTTCGCGTTCAACGCTCAAAAGCGCAAGATCACTATAAGTCGTGATTGTCCCATTGTTGATCGGTATAGCCCAGAGGTGGCGAACAAGAAATATGCGACCGGCGAATCGATTTTACGAAATTAAATTTGTTTTTGGGCAGATTTCCATCGAAAAATTGGCTTTGGGTGTATGAGAAAGCAAGAGCGAAGCTCTTAATGTGACATTAATCTGTTCCTTTGATTTTGCTTCAATCACGTGTCAAGCACTAACATGCATTACAACAGATGGTTCGCATCGACTTTTCAAACATTCTGCGCAAGTTAGATAATTTCAATTCCCAACATTTTAGGGGGGGAGGGGAATTTTAAGCATACTAATGAATGATGTCGTAGGCGTACCCACGTCATGGTTTTCTTAAAGCGGCGCGGGTTTGATGACAAATTTAGCTTAAGTGTTAAAAATCTGTTGATTGTTTTTTTGATGCTTTTCACTGTTTCAACGCACTTTTATTTCTGACAAAAAGTTAAAGAGATATAGAACAAAAACTGAAGTGTAGTAAAGTTTTGATTGACCTAATATTATTTTATCCCAAGCCTTATTGATACTACTTTTTATACAAATACAACTGATCTTACAGGAATTTTTTGTTACCTGCTGACTCTGCTGTCTCCGACTGTGATACCACTACCGCTTCTAGTAACTAGCATTTAAAAGCGAGATTCAGGTTTTATGGAGCAGTAGACCACTTAACCTTTTCATTTGATTCGGGCGTTTCTCGTTCCCCTTTCATACTTAGTCTAACGGTTCTCCATTTCTCAATTCACCAATAAATAAGTTATACCCTGTGGCTCATAAATGTAATTGCTTACAAAATTACCATCCGTACGGGATATCCCTATCGCTATGATAGGGCCTACCTTATAACTTTTAGTGTGAAGAAGACCTCCCTTCATTTTAAGAATTTGCAATTATGCATCTTGACGCAATTTGGCGCTTTCACCTAAAATGCGTGTTTTGGCCCCTCACTTCCTGTCGTCGATAAAAGGATAAAAACTCGCACATATTTTTTTCGCAAGCTTCTTGCAAACAATGTGATCGATCATAGCACTTGAATGAAGCATATTATTGCAAAACAAAAAAATTCACTTTTGGCTGAGAAAGCTTTTATGCTGTTGAACGCATGAAGCTTGCGTTGACGCTTGTAACAACATTTTACAACGTTTTTACAGTAGTTGCAATTTTAAACTGTTTTTATCATGAAATGGTGTCACCCCAAAACGGTGACACCCGGGGCGGGCCGCCTCCCCTCTAGTGACGCCACTGGTTCGCAATCCTGGTCAGTAGGAAAGAGTGAATTTTTTCTGCCAAATGAAAACTTTAAAATATTCCTGGTAGAACCTTAGCTTTAAGCGGACTTCACACCCCGAAGCCGTTTCCGTCAACGTTACCGTTGCGTCGGTCGTTACGACTACGTTAGGGTGTTCACACCAAAAGAATGTGGGCTGGCGGTGACGGAACGTAAGCGATTTTCTTGGACGGAAGGAAAGAGAACTGATTTTGAGCTATGTGAGTGGGCAAATTGCAGTACCAGTGTACTTGTTGTGGCATAATTGCTTCATATTGGCAACTTTTTAAGGTTTTGAGGATTGTAATTTTGCTGAAATGCTTGCTAAGCAACAAAAGAAGCATTGGTAGGCTACGGTAGTTACCGGAATTCAGTAACCAGAGCCTAGTAGACTACAGTATGGTAGGTTACTACTGTACATTTCATGAGTGAATTGTAGTACCGGTAACTCTACGATGCTGTAGGCTATGGTTATTAAGCAGTAGTCTATAGCTGGGTAGGCTATAAAATAAAAGGCCTGTTAGTATGTGCCTCCACCAGTAGTATGTGCCTCCGCCAGTCTCTGTCCTACCATTCCAGAGTGGTATTACATACCGGTAGCCTAAAAAGCCTACCTGCCAGTCTGTTATTGGTGATAGCCTACGCATACAGTTTTCTTTCACTGGTACATAGTATCGGTACCAGTAGTAGCCCATATTAGCTGGTCAACTGGTGCAAATCCATGGCTGTGCAGTGTCTGAGTGAGTAGAGTGGGCAACAATGGTTGCCAACTTGCCAGTGAAATCATCGCATACATGGTTACCGGTATGGGTTAAAATAAGGATTAGGGGGTACCGGTAGGTTAGGCCCTAACCTTATCCGTAAAGATATACCTAACCTTAACTTTGATCCTATGATTTTCATAGACTTATTCTTTTAACTATTGTACCCACTGGCAATGTTCTCTAGTCCAAACAAAATGTTTACAATACCAGTACCGGTGATTTGCCCAAACGTTTTTACTAGCCTACGGTATTTCACAACTTTTGTTCAAAATTTTGCTTTGAAGCTGGTTTATAAAACAAAACTGAATAAGCAATTGTTTGCAGACAGAAGTTTACAGGTAGCCTACACTCTATATGATTTGCCTAATATTTATTTTGTTTTTCTATCTTTATGATATTTTCCCAAAACCTGCTCAAATTTCTCATTTTTGCACCTTGCAGGGAACACTGTTCACCATGTGATCTACTGGTACCATAATGTTTCTTCACTGTTTATGTGCTGGTGTGTGCGTCCTACACTGCACAATTTTACGTATTTGTGTTTTAACAGATCAGGCAATATAAGCATGGCATTTAATGAGATTTTAATTGAGCAAGTTAAGCAACATCCCTACTTGTGTAATGTAGGTCTGTCATAAAAATAAAAGATTTCAAGAGTAGAAACATTAAAGACCAAGCTTGGGTTGTTATTGGCAATGAATTAAAAGAGAGCGGTAAGTTTGTGAGCAAAAAAAAACTTTGTCTAATATACCTATAAACTCTGTACTGATACAGTAGGATACTTGTACCTGACTGCAGTGATTAGGAAGTTAGGCCAATTCATTTGTTGTGCCCTGCACATACAAGCTAGTTCAAATAAAAATTTGGCCTACCATTATAGTAATTTCTAAATCGTGTATGTCTGGGACTGTGGGCCTACCATTTATGAATTCATTGTAGTAATTTATGAATTCATTGGATATGTAATAGAAGCAGTGTTCCCTTTAGGATTTTGACTCGTGCGAATTTGCCCAAACGATAAATTCATTGAAATTTTTGCCCTAAGATTTCACTATGAGGACCCCTTTTACAAATTTTTTGCATTAAATTTGCTTTTCCACGATACAAGCTACAGTCTTGCATTGAAATATTCAAGTTTTTTGTTAAAGTTTTTTAGTTTTGCATTTTATAATATTAATTTTTGGTTCAAAATCAGTAAAATTTGCCCAAAAATTTCGCATTTTTCTCAAATTTCTCACTCTAGAGGGAACACTGAATAGAAGTGCATACCGTAATTATATTAAGTACAGTACCTACATTTAATTGCATTAAAGGGCAGCTGTTAGTTTTTGTTGTTGCAGATTTTAGTTTCTCCAGACATCTCCCAATCGATGAGCATTTAAAATTTCTTGGTTTTCCAGCTTCATTTCCAACAATTCTACGTTGTGTCAAACATTTCTTTAATCTGTATCAGTTTTGCTGTGTATTAAGCTGACTAGGTCACTAGAACAATTCAAAGAATTTACTGATGAAAGTTGATTATTATTTTTTTTAACCACTACTGGTACCTTATTTAAACGTCAAATTATTTTTTTTTTTTGGTCATTACTGATTACGAGGCGTAGGCCTATTGTTTTTTTAGTTGTATTTATTTTTTTAATTCCTGCACGTTTTAACCAGAGAGTCGAACCGAACCCGAACCTGAACAGCGAACCAGCAAAAAACGATTTTTTTCGGTGAATCCGAACCGATCCTGAACCGTTTAAATTTGAGATCATTGAACCTGAACCGTACCTTTAATATTTCAAATCTGTAAACCTGAACCGAATTTGAACCTTTAAAATTTTATGCAAGTGAACCCGAACCGAACCCAAACCTATAATATTTTGCGTACATAAACCTGAACAGAAATCCTTTAGTAACAATGTTTGAATCAGAGCTGATTCTTAAAAAATATTAATACAAATCTCTAGACATGTGATGCGATGCGTAACATTCTTTCTGCTTTTCAAAATTTAATGAGTCTGAAACAAGCAGGGAGTCGAACCGAACCCGAACCTGAACCGCGAACCGGCAAAAACCGATTTTTTTCAGTGAACCCGAACCGAACCTGAACCGTTTAAATTTGAGATCATTGAACCTGAACCGAACCTTTAAATTTTGGTGCAACTGAATCCGAACCAATCTTGAACCCAAATTTTTGAAAAGTTTTGAACCAGAACAGGAACTGAACCGTTAAAAATTAAATTTCTTGAACCGGAGCGATATTTTAAACGGTTTGACTCCCTGGTTTTAACGTAACCTGCTATTCTGCCATTGTTCTTGTTTTTGTTTGGTATTTTTCTGGTCGTTAAATAAAATAAACTACAACCGGTTCTACTACTACCGGTTTTACTACTACCACCACTATAAGCAAGTCAGCCTGCGCAACGTTTGAAATTGGTGTGAACGCTCACGTAAGCGTATTACGTTTGACGTTAAACGGCACGGAAACGTTGACGGTAACGGCTTCGGTGTGAAGCCCGCTTTAACGTTGACGAATAGACTCACTCCTTTTTATCCGCTAAGCAGCGCTATAACATTACGTGTATGTAAGTTTGTAATTTCGTCATAATCCAAAGTTCACATTTCCGCTGAGTTTGTTGCAAGACGTGCGCCATCGAACATCACGCGATGTCCCGTGCTGTATTATTTAAGCAGGTGTTTTAAATAATGTCTATTCATAAGTCGCCTACCCTGCAGTGAAAATTTTTTGTAGTATGATCTAACATGAGTTTATTCACGAGCTTCAGCTTAGGTCACTTGCACCATGCTTACACCATTGTCTTTCGCTTGTAGGAGAGAAGTGGCGCGATGTTGATTATTGCGAAATAACTGGCATCAGAAACAGTAGATATCGTGACGAAATGTTATGCAACGGTTGTTTGCTGATCATGCGAAGTTGCCATTTCCGATCTCACTGCAATGATGTGACATCACTTGCTTCCTGAAAAAATAATTCTACAAAAGGTTGTTTATTTTACTCGTAGACTGTTTTTACAAAATTGTATTAACGAAATCGAATGCCGCAACTGTTAACAGTTCGAAGCAAAGCCACGTAGCATTGATAAATATTTTGAGCAGCGCCCGGGTTGTAAAAACTCTTGGCGGATAGTGCAAGCTTTTCACGCATACGTAAGGAGGATAGTCATTCTTTGTAGGAGAATGGTTTTCGCTGAAATGTTTTGCGGAGGGTGGTTTCGTTTTCCCGGGGGGATGGCATCCCCCCTTAAATTGAGAACTGCTTTGGGGAAAACCTCTTGGCTTTGAACGTATTTGATTCTGGGTTGCTCGAGATAATAGAAAGACCAATTGTATTCATTCTGGCAATTTTAAGGCGATAAAAAGAAGACAGTTTTGATGTATTTTCAACTTTCAGAAATACGGTAATAAAATAAAATGCTCTTGCAAAAATCGTTACAATGGCACTACATCCATTCACAAGCATAAAGCCATTAAACCTATATTGCAATAAGTTTTATTATTATTACTAGCATCCTGTCAGTCGTTATATCAGTAATCTAAGATCGAGAAGTAGCTGAATGTGCGTAGAAAAGCACTTGAAATGACCGGAAATTATCGAAGAAAATGTCAAAAATTTCTGCGTAAACATAACTGCAGGAAGATAAGTGTTGATTGTAAAGAAAATCGATAAGTTCACTTTTCTGAGCTAGTTTCAACAATCGACAAAAGTTTTCGAAACTTTAATTTAACTAATCACCTAGCTCATCGCATGCACGTCAAAGTCATTATTTCGCTTGCATTGCAAACTTTGACAGTTTTATGCATTTATATAAAGATCAGTTCTGGCTCCTCTGTCAGTGCAACGTGTCCGCTCAAATTCAAAACGAAAATATATTCACGGCACAAAGTTTCACACACTTATCATGATTGCTATTTTACTATCATACTTGCTAACAAAGAATTGAGATTTTGCAAGGAAAGTCCCACCTGCCGATCACGTTCAGGCTCACCTGCTACCGAAACTTAATTGAATTTCCACTTCAATAATCTGCATATTAAAAATGCATTTATGCAAGTCTAGATCGCAAAGTTTGCATAATTATTTTCGATCCTCGAACGGCGATTCGCTTGTTATAAAACCACTCAATAATTTTCCCATTGACTTCATGTTTCTATCATAAGAAAGCGATCGGATTGCTTTCCGTATAAAGGATCAAGCTCAGAAGGTAGCAGGAATTTTCTGACTCCGATTGATTTTACCGGAGTTCAGTTTGGTTGGTAATCGGCTGGTCAGCTCAGTTGTTCAGCGCACGCTTTCGGTGCGGGAAGTCTGGGGTCGATCAAATTGGCACGGTGTCGCTAACGGCTCCCACCGCCACAGCGGCGACCTTTCTTCGCAGTTGTGTGGCACAAGCGCTAAGTCGCGGACATGGACCCAGCCATTCATCACACGCTTCGGTGTAATACCGCAAGTATAACGAAGATTAGATTTGATTTTTCAATTTGTTTCATGAATCTCCGCAGCAGCGAGACTAATGGTTTCTAGGCAGTTTTGCCGCAGGGAGATATCATGGTGATCTGAATATTTCATGGTTTAAATTTGTTTCGAAGATAAATTCGCGAAACATTTAATATTAGGCAGAGAGCCTTGACGTATACATGCTGGCAGCGAAACCAAATTTTGTTTGAAAAGTCTTCGGTGATTTGTGCTGTCCGAGTTGATAAGTATTCCGTACCTCAAAGATCAAGCAAAAGTTTCATATGTTTGAGGGAATGCGTGGCCTTTCGGAAAGCAATGCCATGGCAAAGCAAAATTTTCTCCGAAAAGTTAGAAAAAAATTAACATAAGCTCACAAAAAATTGAAGGAATTTACACAATTTTTAAAGTTCTGTTTTTTTTCATCAATTTTATTGCGACAAAAGGCTGTGTGACCGTTTGAAATAAACAGGCTAGTTACAGCAAGTTTGTTTTTCCAATAGGGTACGGTTAGTAAACATATCAATTATCAGCAATATGAATAATGAACATCAGATTTTGAATCAATTTGATGTAAAGCTCATGATTTATATTTCTTGCAGGCGATCGAAAGTAATTTGAGGAGGAAGGTATAGCCAAAGTAATTTGCAAAACTAAACATTTCGACCACATGCATTCTACCGTCATTATCGGCAGTATATGCAAAGCAGTAAAAAAATAAAGAACTAGAATTTACAATTTTAATCACAAGTTGATGACGACAGCTGAATCTATGTTGTCGAAACAACCGGTTTTACTGTCACTTTATTTTTCCTCCTTAAGCTATTTTTGTCTCATATTATTTAATTCTGAAATTGATTAGTAGGGGCGTACCCAGGGGGGGACGCCGGGTCCGCGGACCCCCGCTGACATATAAGCTGATATATCTCCAGTCAGCGGAATAGTGGAAACAGGAAATCTGAGGACGCGATGACATTTTTTTTGTCTTCACTTGATTTTGCGGTAAATTGGACGACGGAAGATGTGAAGATCTTTTTTTGGTCTTCACCGATATTTTCAGTGGAAACGGAAACAGGAAAGTGCGCCCCTACCCCTTTTTCCAATTTCTGGGCACGCCCCTGATCAGGTATAATTGTCTTGCAGCATAAGATGTTCAAAATCTAGCTCTTATGACTGAGCAGCTGCTGTTGATTATTCTGCATTAAAATTTATAGTACCTTTAAAAACATAATTAATATTGCTTAATGACAAGTCGAAAAGCATAGCCAATAATCTCCAATTACTAATGCTCTCCTAATATGTCGCTCTCATTATGACAAAATCATTTTGTAATGATTTAATTTTCCCTTCTAACCAGCAGGTGGATGCCTTAAAGTCTTCTAAGGTTGGTCTCTAATTGATTTTTTTGTAAAGTCATGCAGCAATATTAATATTTGAGTTAATTGCTTATAAAAAATATGCTAGAATATAATCAGCTATGTTAATTTGCACCCTCTGCGCAGATTAATTTTCAATCTATTTCACGTAGCTGGCTGGAGCCTTGCTAATGATCATATCGTTATGTGCTGTGAAGGCCATTAGCAAATTCATTGACATTTTTGGATCAAAATTAGGAAGGTTTGAGCAGACTCCTACGTCATGTATTGAAAGGTTCCAAGTAAGATTTGTTGTAATTAAAAGTTACAACTTTTTATTTTCCGCCGCGCATTCCGATCTCCTACGTCAATAAATCCATCCATGAAGTGCGTCATGGATGCTTCGAAAGTTGTCAGATCAAAACAAAGACAAAGCTCTCTTCCTTCTTACGTTCATGCGTGCGACTGCGATGTTTCCTAATTTCTTGAAATTAAAAGGCAGCATCAGTAAAACATCTACTTCGTAACCGCCGTAAAAAGAATGGGGTTTCACTCTCTGTCAAGTAATGATGTCAACTATAACTAAATTCGTGGCGCCGATGTAAGTTTGTATAGAAACATATTATGACAAGCTTATAAAAGAATATCTCATGAAATCGGTGAAATGAATACAATTCTACGACTAGTTTCACGATTTGACCACTCATCAGGTAAACTCAGTTTTGAACCCAGGTTTTTTACCACTCGGCCATTGGGCTAATTTTTTAAACGTTTTC
The DNA here is from genome assembly GCA_964006365.1 of Trididemnum miniatum. Taxonomy (NCBI): domain Eukaryota; kingdom Metazoa; phylum Chordata; class Ascidiacea; order Aplousobranchia; family Didemnidae; genus Trididemnum; species Trididemnum miniatum. The sequence goes on from OZ023239.1 coordinate 23,345,720, forward strand.
ATAGTTCATAGTTATGCGACACTTCGCACCGAATATCAAAGTAGTGATTCTTAACTGGGTCCCATGTGAAAAATCAACCGGGCCCCAGAATGCCAACTGTATTCAATGTACATTTTCGCCGCTTTCTTTGCGGCTTGCGCGGACGAAAGGTCTCTAAGCCAATTGAAAGGGACTTATGGCAATCACCTTTTTGCGAAATCAATCAAGTCAGACTTTTGTGGGCGTAAATAATCAAGAGCTAGAAAGAGAGCCACTGATTTAAAACAAGACGTTGCACGCAGAAGCAAAAGTCGTCTACACAGTGAGGCTTGCGAAAATAAAATCTGCAACAATTCCTTAACCGCTACTGCTCAAAAAAAAGTGCTGTATTACTGAACAGTTTGTTGGAGCAGCACGGCCTTGTCTGATTGTCTCTGACGATATTGCATAAAATATACCAGCCCGGGCAGAGCCGGCGGCAGAGCAGTCGACTTAAGGGGGCCAAGCGTTCATCAGGGAGGGCCAAAGTTTGAAATTTAGCACAAAAGCTGCTGCCTTCAAGAGAGTAAGCTCGTTGATTGGGGGGCCAAGCATGTCGATGGGGGGGGGCAGGCCCAGATGCCCCCCCCTTTGGCGTCGGCCGCAACAGTGCACCAATTTCGAACCGATAAGGTGAACAGTATGTTTTCAACTTCCCGTTATCCTTATTTATTTCGCTTTCTTGAACGTGTAGTGATTACGTCAATACGGAGCAGACATGCAATGCGAAATTGTTGAATCGAAAACTGCTGATATGTTGCGCAGAAAGTTGCTGGTGCTACTGCTACAATAAACACGTTCTCTAGTTTTGAGCTACCAGTTTTGCGTTAGAATTTTTTTTTTTTGCTCTGGGGAGTTTGAATCATTTGTTCAACTTTCTGGCGCTATTTTTGTATCTTTGCAGTTTTATGCTTCCTTATCGCTTTTGGCTTTGTGTCTGCTGGCAGTCGTTGTAGGCAGACACAGTGCCATACGCTTGTCAAACAGGAGTGGAAAATGTCAAATTGCATTCACCTACTCCACAGATATCAAAAAATTAAGCATGATAAAACTTAGAGTTTGCAAAGCAAATGCTTATTTTCGCTCTCAGTACACATCTAAAAGTTGCGGCAATATTGGCGCAAGAAAGTCAACATCATCATCCTTTGTCATTTGACCCCTTTTCATGCTGGTGATGGCGCACAAATTGGGTGTGAGCTAGTCATGAAAAATAACAACTCTTTTGAATGCACGAAAATTAAATCTACAGAGCAAAGAAGTACTAATTGCTTTTCACCAGTAATGAAACAAGCAGAGCCGATATGAGTCTGTATGTACGAAAGAATAAAGAGATATTAAGGCGATCCTTAAAAGACTTATTGGTGCTAAGTGCACGCTGCAAAAACCGATTCTGCAACCAGCTTCGAGGTTTGACCGCTCTCTTAACACTAAGCCACTAAGCTTAGAGCGTTTCGCATGCTGTTATAGGCTATAGCTATACAACCCAAGCTCCCGCTACTGCAAGGTCCTTGGTTCGAACTTTGGTCTACCTGATGAGCGATTAAACCGCGAAACTAGAAGCAGAATTCGGTTTTACAGCTTTCATGTGTATAAAGCAGAATTCGATTTTACAGGTAAATTTTGTAGGGCCTACCATATAATGTGACTTTAACCAGTTGTAGTTAAGTTAGCTAAAGAAGTGCAACAGGACAAGCGAATAAATACTGTAAATGCGAGAAAAGATGTTTCGCCACTTTTAACCAGATTATTATTAATATACTTGAAATTGATTGATGCACTGACAAAATACTTTTTAACTGTAAAAAATAACAATGCAAAAACGCCAAAATGAATGTAAAAGCACTGAAAATTAAACGAAAAACGCAAGTAACCTAAAATGAATTGAAATGACGGAATTAGGAATTTTTTGCGATTGTTGTACGTAAACAAGAGTTAGTTTCGCAGTATCCAAAATATAACGAAAATCATAATATGAGCTTTTTGTTTCTGCAGCGTTTAGTAACCAGCCAGTTGCAGCTATAGGCGCCGAATCTATACAGTTAGTGAAAAATTACTTTCGTGTTATGAAACAGGGCTTTGGCTTAGATGCCACATTTGAACCGCGAAACGTTCAGTAATCAAGTTCATGCCGAGTTAAAACATTACGTGCTGATGATGGGTCGAAGTTGACACAAATTTTGCTGGTGGTGGCTGGGCTTGTATAGCTTACTGCGCAAAAGTTGAAAAGCAATACCGTATGTCTGATTCAGTTTTGAATGGCAACAGAAAATGAACCAAAACAAATCCATAGAGATAGACAACCCCACTTGCTCCACAGCTGCGTTCACATTTGAGACCGGGACCGAGAGCAGACTGAAAAAATGTTAATGACTCGAAGCCACTTGTTGCAGATAACAAAACTTTTGGATGGCGGTTCGAAGACAGGTATCAGTTAGTTATGACACACCGGTGTCTTCTGTGCTTTGTGCTTGCCTATAATTTTCGGCTGTAAGATTGAACCTAACGGTTGGTGTCGTTCTCGTTAGCCATCTGCCTCGCACTTGCTCGCATGTGTTGCGGAACGCGCTTACCAGTTGCGAGTAGAAAGACTTGCGGCGAACATAGGAATTTCTTACTTCCTTTTTCATGTAAAAACTTAGCAGATGTTTCTGCCGCACTTGTCAATCGCCACGAGTCAGTCTGCCGGCGGATGCCATTTATCTACAATGTGGCTTGTACGAGTAAAAGGTGATAGTGCAGACCATATTGAACGTGACTGGGCCAGTGGGCTGAGGCCACTACACAGAAATATGTTTGTAGTTGATCTAAAACGTAAAAAATGCTACTGGAATATTAAAATTTCATACATAAACACAACAAAGCTGTAAACCGCTTTGAACACAAAAACATAGCAAGTTCAAACAGCATTTCAGCGAGGACTTACGCAAGCGCTGTAGCGTATCGCATTGTTTACACAATGAAAACGCTAATATGCAGTAAAATAAAAATAATTTTAAAAACAGTTATAAAAAATGTGTCTGCCAAAGCTCGTTAAAAAAAAGAAATAAATGTGACCCTTGGTAACAGAAAAAGGCAAAACAGTGCGAAGCGTGTGAGGGCAGCAGCCATGTAACACAATCCACTTGAACCACTCCCATATCATGGACCATTCGCATAAACCCCTGACTATGCTGGCGTTGCTTGATCAATGCAAGAAATGCAACTGACTTTTCGATACCAATCAAATCGATGCTAATTTATGACCAAGCGGATTTCCAATCTTGCAACATTAGTGAGTGAAACTTTCAATTTTTTCCATTTGAAATGAGTTAGTTACCGTACATTTATCACTTATGAATCGAAATTTGGCCGAGCAGATTGAAACAAGTACATGTAAATCTTCAGTTAAAACTTATGTGAGATCGGAAAAAACTTCCTGTGTGATAACGTAGCAGTGGTTTCATTCACAGAGCAAAAATGTCGAGTGCTCTGTCATAACCCTGATCAATGAATATAAATGAATGAAATAATTTGGTGAATAACAAGGTTCGAAAGAATTGCAAACAAATTGTCGACATTTTGAAGTAAAATAGCCTTGGGGGAGTTTACAAATCAACTGATTCGTTAGAAAGATGTTTATAATAATTCTAATGCTTTATTTCTGAAGACAAAGCACTCTCATCGACAATGTTGGTTGAAATGAGCCCAAATATTTTTGTTTATCGTTTTTCTGACTGATTGGAATTTCAAGAAACGCAATGATTTCCAAATATAATCAAAGCAAAATTGTATGAAGAAAATTTCTTTGATTTGCCGCTGTTTTTAGAAAAACTATTTTTAACGCTGCAAGCAATTTGCGGCTATCAAATTATTCACAACTTCACGCACGCAAGGTGTTAGTCATAACAACCCGAATGCGAATTGTGATTGGAAACGAAAACCATCGGATCGATTTCCGCCTTGCAATTCTGTCACTGCTGCAGCTGTCAAACACTCTAAAGCTGCATCAGCAATTCAACCATGAATGAGAAAGATAAGTTCAATTAAGCTCTGAGACAATTACGGATGGCGGAAGAAGCCGCGTCTCTGAATTTCCAAAAGCCCCTTATTTAAAAAAATGACACCCTGTGTTCAACGGGATCTTAAAAAGAGATGTGATCTTTGAAACGCTGTTTTGAAAAGGAAGTGTCCTTATGTGGAAAAAATGTTGTAACATCTTTGATTGTGAAACTTAGCCTACTGTAATATAGATTGTCAAACTTGCACAGCATAACACGATGAGCAAACGTACATTAAAATTACAAAGGTTATTAGGGAAGAATGTTCTTTCGTCAAGACTATCGAAAACACAATGCAATACCCATTTTTGAGCGTTAATGCTATCTGAGTTGGAGTTCGGTCTTCTGTGTGGAAAACTGAGAGCTGTGCAAGGACTGCTGGTCCAATCTTGAAACAACGCAGATTTGAATCTTACTTGATGCTCAGAAATAAAAAAGAGGAATAAATTGCGTCTTTTGCGGAATAAAGTGTTAAACATTGTAAACATTGTGTTGATCAAGCAGTTAATATTGATAACAACTACCTGCCCACTGTAAATTTAACAACATGGGGCTGGTAGAGTTTTCTCAGTAAATGATAATCTTCTTTTCTCGCTTAATTTGCTGAAGCGTTCCACGAGTTTCAGGATTCCGTGTTGGCGACGAACATTCGGGCAACACAGTTACAAATCTAGATAAGTTGCAGTGATGCTGAATCACTCTGAGTTTGCTCCACCGGGCGTGGAACTTGTTTTCTCAAAAGTAAAAGTGCCCCAACTAGACCGTCAAGAAAACGATAAAAGCAGTATTTCCTCAACACAATGAACACAACTATCATAAATAATGAAAATATTAAGTGTTGTCTGCACGAGCGAAGTCATTCGGTTTCCAGTAGTTGTGTGTTGATCAGATCGACCCCTTCATGCCTAACGTGTGTCTTGAAGTTCGAACAGCTCATGTATAGAAAATGCCCAAAGTTTTGTTGTAATAAGCGTTCAAAAAAATGCTACCCAAAGAATGAAACGTCAAACATATCTGCCTCAGTTTCAGGATCTATAACTACTCGTCTTAATCGTAAAAGGTTACATTAGATTAGAATCTTTCCGCTTGCTATAGCACGAAATGTTTACGTCAGTTCTGCGTTGCTTTTGCAGTTTTTCACAATCTCGTTATTTGACTTCGGCAAAGAAGTGCTACTGAATTATTCACGTCACAAAGAATCATGCTTCATAAGTGTTTAGAAAAACTGAAAAAGCATACAAAAATTTCAAGATCTAGTTAGTTTGTTCATCATACCGCGAAGAATTTAGATACTGCTCACACATTATTTCACCATGCAAATGAACAATTATAATTGAAATTGAAGATATTTGCTGCTTTACACAGTCTCTTTATTCTGAGATGATTTTTGTTCATATTTCTCCCAAAAAAAGCTTTCTTTGGATTCTAGAAATTCCCCATTATTGGGACGTTCATCAATAATATGAGATAACGCGGCCTGCTTGGCATTTATTTGCTATGTAAGTGCAAAGCTATTAATACATTGTATTTGTATTTTATTGCCAACATTTTAAAGATCTTCCATAAGAATGGAGAATTTTGATAAAGCTACAAATTATTTCGAAAAATTAACTCTGATAAAAATCCGGTCTTCTATCGTTTCTCCAATAAACCAACCAATCACAGCGCTCTTTTCAAAGCAGACATTGATGTCACATCACTCATCACGAAAAACACGTGAATAACGCGTTTCTCGATTTACCTGAAATGTTTTCAATTTCAAGACCACAATTCAAAACAACAAAATTGGTAAACAAACATGATCTATATTGATACGCTTCGATGCGGAAGAGACAAACACACTGAAAATGGGTGGTTTATTCCTGTATGGTTAAGAAAAAACTTTTATGGAATTTTATTTTGATGTGTTTCTTCAAAAATAGGCTACTGAAGCAGCGAGTTTATTTCATCAAAACAATTGAACGTGAAAATATAAAAGGAGCCCAACTCTCCGATTCGATTATTGATTTTTGGGGGGTAGAGGTCCACTTTTCAAATTGGCTTTAAACTGGAGCTTTTTACATGCAGCATGGAACAGCCGCTCTTCGGTGTTACATATTATACAAAAACTATTCCGATTAATTTTTCATTGATTGCAACAGTGTCACAATTAAAGCCACCGCACGCTGGAAGCATCTTGACTCGAAAACCGCCTGGTTATTCGATGCTTCCTTGCCTATTTGCTTATTTTCTCTTTATGTGTGCGTGATTGCATTTTATGTTTCCTTCATATATAGCAAAATAAATATCTATCTATCTATCTGAGGTTGCATACCTACACTGATGCACTCTGCACTGGCCATGCTCGGTTAATGTTAAAATAATTGGGGAAGTCCAATCAATCTGTAGATGAATTCTGGCGTCACGTCATCTCTGCTGAAGAGTGAAGACTATGAAACAGATGAGTTGATATTGAAACATAAATAAACAAGCAAGTCAAGGGTAGCAAGACCACGCAAGTGTAGAAAATTTTAAGTGATTATGCTTGCAATTTTTTTCAACTTAGACTGCATTAGGCCTATTTCGTTTTTTTTTAAAGGTAGTGGTGGTGTGACGACGAGATACGAGAGAAAATTTTATAAAATGACAAGTTATTTCACGTCATCTTCTTCTATCACCGATTATGCTCAAAACCCACAGTTAGCTCAAAGGTTACAAAACTTGCAGCAAATGTTAAAAGGTTGAACTGCTTACAGAGCGGAGCTGGAACCTTTGACTGATGACCTCGTCCCTAAAAAAAGACAAGCGTGATCTGGATTTGGTCAAAGATTTTGTTACGGATACCATCTCCGCTTTTTCAACCCTCAACGGAGTCAAGAAGTCAAAATACTCTTGCAAATGTATGTTCCAAGTGCTTTATTCACGCAACCTGATTCTGAGAAGTTTGTTCAAATTCATTTGTATGTGGTGATGGTGGTGAATGCTGAACTCGTTCAAAGAGCGACAAGAAATGACACATTACGAGCTTACTTTATTATGCAGAGATTTGCTGAAAGTTTCCATTAATTTAACAAATGCACGATGTGTTCTGTAGTAATTAGAATAATTGTCAGAATATGATCTTCAAGTTGACATTTTGCAAACGAAACTTTTATTTTCAGATTCATGATTCTGTGCGATCCGGTCAACTCATTCGCAGTGACGAACCAGCAGCTGAATCGCTGCTTGAGTGTCGGGAAGTATGGCAGCTGGCACGCGTTCACGCTACAAATACAAACAGCTTTAGTTTTTCGAGTTTGATGAAGCTAAGATCCATAAACTAACGTTTACTTCCTATATTTTTATGCAAAATATTATTCCAAAGAATTATTACTGTATGGTTGACGTTAAGTTTCACCCACGTACGTCACATCGACGTCATTTTATTGACATTTTTTAAAATTTTAAGGGCTTAGATTTTACAAAAATATCGCAAAATATCTTGGAACCTTCAATTAAATTACCAAACGTTGATGATTAAATACTGTCTCCGTCACACATATACCTCAAAATCAATATGACACTACTCATTAATATGAGGCACGGAGAAATTGTTAGCAATTACTCATAAATTGGCTAAAATTGTCGCAGCACGCTGCAGCGCATTGTGTGAGACAATAAGCGAGAAACATTTCTCACTGACCGCTGCAAAGGTTTTCACCTTTTCTTTCGCAAAAACAATTCTTTTGTTTTAAGTTTCTCTTGCCATTACGTCATTTAAGACAAACTTTCAAAATATTTCGTGCAAAATTTCATGCATTCTCATCAACATATACTGCAAAGTCATAAATTGCAGGAAGATATGTTACATTGCTGCTGCTTTAGACGTGTCAACACAAATCATGCAAACTGCAATCGTTAGGTTATGCAAAATATATCAAAACATTTCAAGCTAGAAATGTCCTAGCCCTGCTACGCTTTGCATTCGTCATAAACTAGGGTTACCATATTTTCAATATGCAAAACGAGGACAGGTTCTTTGAGGGTCATTATGTCCGCAGATGTCCATATTTCTGCCCAAAAACAAGTGGAGACTAAAAAAAAGGTTATCACGTCCGCAGGCCGCGGTTTGCACTGAAACTATCCAAATTTTTTCGTGGAAGAATGCTTTGACATGTTTTCACTGTTCATAATGCCAAAAAGGAGGACATTTGGCCATTTTTTGGCGTCCTCGGAGGACATTTTTTTTGGTCAAAAAGAAGTTCATGTCTTCCAAAAGGAGGACATATGGTAACCCTATCATAAACAGCTCTAATTGTTTTCTCTTTTTTTATCGTCTGAGATTTCCTTCAATTTTTTGTGTAATATTCGGTTTTACGAAGGAAGGTTTCCAACAGAAGTTGTAATTAGTTAAAGGTGCTGATTTTGTCAGACTGTCTGGAACCTTCGTGTCGTTCACACCTTTAATTATTTGCGACATTGTGGAACAAGAAAATTTTTGAAATTGCGCAATATGATCGACATCGATATTTCAGCTGTGATCTTTGTTGTAGGTGATTTTTGTTGACAATCGTGCGCGATTAACGCATATCGTTTAACACACGAAAGTAGTTGGTATTTCGATAAAATTAGCAGCATCTCCTGAGAACTGCTCGCAGACTGTCTGATGGCCATTACACAGTGAGACAACCAGACACAGAGGTAATAAGAACTTGCAATCTTATTTACATACTGCTCAGCACATTCACAAAACGTTACGAATTTCAAGTTTCTCGTTCACTTGATGCTAATTTAGTGTTAAAGTATCCGGGCTCAGACCTGGCCAATTTTTATGCTAATAAGCAAGTAAATGATCACGCGTCGTTTGTGTAATATGTGGCACAACCAGGTCAACTAATAAAAGTAATTCACAAAATTGACAAAACTTATGAAAATAAATCACTCAAATTTTATTGACAAAACATATTAAAAAATTAAACTAAAAAATTTACAAAACTTATGGAAATAAATCACTCAAATTTTGTTGGACCATACTTAACTAAATTAGTGATACATTTGCAGTTGTTTGAAATGTGTTGGTTATTATCTAGGTATTACTTAACACGAATTCAATGTAGCAGTGTATTACACGCTTTTGTGTCCTTAAAAAAACTATTTCTATTTTGACCCATCAGGATAATTCGTTCGATCAATGAAGTTTCACTAGCATCCATATGATTGTCGCTGAGATGGCCGGCATGAACAGCGTCTGCTGCTTTACATTAGTTGTAACTTCTGATGTTCACAAACATTTTTATTTTCAACTTTCCGTCAATGCAGTTTGCAGAGTGCGGTTGCCAGTTACGGCACCATTGCTCACGATCAGACCTTATCAAGCATCATCTGAAGTTGCCCCCTGCGATTCCCGGCAGGTTGCAGCTACGCCAAGGGTTATAATTTTAGATAAAGAGCAAACTCGGTTGAGTTTAAGTTTGAATAAAAAACAGATCGTGAAAGTTATGCTTCAGATTAGAATATTGAAGTTTGGATTTTGTTTTAAGAGCCAGACTTAATATAACTCCTTAAATATGACTCTTTTATAACTCAATCACCCAGTATTTCGGTCAAAAGGAAGTAAGCCTTCGCAACCGTTCGCGAGATGCGACCCCGTTTCTCAAATCTTCTGGAGACAAACTAACTTTGTTAACACAAGTTAACAGAAATTACGATGCATTCGATTAAAATGTTACTTAAAAATATATTTCTAGAAAAAAAAATTGTCAGAAAATAGACTATTAGTGCTTTGGCGAATTCCAAAAACCACTAACTGACTTTCTTTGCTTGTCCAGATTTTCAACTTTCATAGCTCTAAATAATTTTCAGGACGTCTTATAGAACTTTTGCCTTACCTCTCTTGTGTACGAGCGTTTAACAGCGAACGGCGTATCACAAAACAAGGCCAGTTTTAAATGTACCAGCGCACTGTTGACTGATAAGTGATAAACTGTTTTCGCAAACCTGCACATGATATACCGCCGCCATGCAAGCTCGATAGAAAAGGTGATGGTTGTGAGTTGCAGTCGGGTGACTACTTGACTAGGATCGCTGTTTCAAATACAGTCGCTCTCAGTCTCTTTCGTATGAGCTGCACGGCTACTATACAAATCTTTCGTTAAATTGATCCAACACGGCGGGTAGACTGCATGCTTAGCCCCACTGAAAATCGATCCGTTTCTTTTGCGAGAAAGCTACAGAAAATTTGTAACTAGCTCACCTAAAGTTTATTAAATACTGTCACAATTAACTTGCTGGCAGTCGCATTGAGTTCATAAAAAGACTTTCAGAGTTTCCATTGCAACATTCATATTGCAAAAGAATGTTCGGCAACTTTTGGTTGTTTGAGAATACAAATCATTTTGAAAAACTTTCTCAGATCGCGCATTATTTTTTTACAGTTTTTTCATTTGTTTTTTCCATTCGCCGTCGCCGCGTGCACACAATGCAGCCTCGTATTTGCAGATTTGCGTCTGCTTGGTCTGCAGGTCGTGACGAAAGTTTGCATAGAAGGGAAAAACAGGACAAGTACGATGATCTTTTGTCTACCACCTTCAATATGGGAGCACGTAAAAAATAGGATGAAAGCTGAATCCCTAATCGAAAAAACATGAAAGTGGCACACAGAACTTAAAATTATTGCTTACTGTGATTTAATTGACTAAATTATGCAATCTTATTTGAAAGTGTTTGTGTCAAAATCAGTGCTAAACGTGCCTACAAAACCTGTCGTAAAGCTTATGTGAGACAATTAAATTATGTTTTGATGTTTCAACATATAAATAAACAAATACCAACGATTTATGAGTGCATGTATCCAAAATTAGACCTGAAACATAAGAACATCTTTTATGATCTCAAAATAAAATGTATGAAGTATGTTTGTTTCTGCACAAAATACAGATTTGAATACTTTCATTCAGGAGCCGAAGTTATACGTGCGAGACAATTATGGTAATTACTTCAATGAAACTGTATCTACTGCACCGGGATTTCCTGGTACATACTTGCAGCTTCTTGTGGTAATCTGAAATCTATTTAAAACAAGTTCAGCGGACAATACTTAAAGCTTCAAAAACCATCACGTTTTGTGAAGAAGTTTCACAATAGCAGCTGCCCCAGCTCATCTCAAATACAAACAGCAGGCGTAAGTGGTTTAAGTAAGGAGCCAGGCTGCTATTACCAGTTCTACGTCCTGAATGTATTGCTAGTAATTATTCTACGCTTCGTCTTCTACATTTTAGCAAATAAAACAATTCTAATCTTAAATTACGAAATGGCCAGGAATAAGGAAACAGAATATAAATGTGACTACACATGTCCATTAAACCTATTTTTACGCGATTTGAAGTTTCCTACCAGTCTTTTATGGTAGTGGATGTGATGTAAATATTGCTAATTGTATTATTCTCTGAATTAAAGCAGAAGATAACTTTGCTTGGACAACACTTTCTTCAAACGTGGACAAGCGTCACGAGTTTGCGGTCTTTCTTTCGCAAGTCCTTTGTTAGAAAGACTAGAACGGGGGTAGGCTGCATGGTCCCCGCTGGTTAAGATTTTTGCATTATGCTCACATGATTTTGTTGCGTGCATCAGGCAACATCAGAGTGATTGCTGCTACTGATTGTGTGGCCATTTACTGCTTTTGCGCAATAAAAGAAAATTTGTAAAGCGCGGTGAGGCTTTTTATAGTTTTTAAAGTGACACTGCGCTATAAAAACTCTCATTATTATTATTAGCATTATTATTTTGATGATGATCTTGGTGCACTTATGGCAAATCTTTGACAGCCTTTTCTCGTATCAACCTTTCCAATATTGACAAAGATATGTTATACATTTCTGGCAGTATTCCACCAACATGCTTCAAAGCATCCTTCCCAGCCAGTAACATACCCTAAACCTATCACAAAAGATTAATCTAAGGCTTGTTCTTTCATGACAATCGATAGCTAAAGCTCCATTTGCATTTCTTTGACATTCGCTTCTTCGGTGTTCCGTGTGCAAATTAATCTGCGCCATTTAAATGCTAAACAAAATAGTTTTTAATGAGTCCACATTAGCTTTGATTACGTTCATTTTGCACGTTAATTCTCAAATTAAGTTTGATGTTTTTTATCTTAATTGTTGATGTTTGAAGGACGTGAACGTGGTTGGCCAATGGTTTATGCAATCAACATCTCTACGTTTCAATAATCATGCTTTGGCCATGTCGCGAGATAAAACGTGCTGACAGTTGCAGTCTACGGTGTGATCATTTTCTAAGCAGTTTAGCCTCCACCCTCCTGCCATGAGGCGAAACGAGAACGAGAACCAATGACTGACTGAACGTCTTGCTACGTTAAAGTTTCACATTAAAATAATTTTAACCTAACTTCTTTATTGCTTTAAAGTTGTATTGACTAAGTTTCTCTTCTATTTTTGATATTTTAAAATTTTGTCAGAAATTGATATTTTTGTGAAAACTATTCTTATTTGATCAACGCATTCTGCCGCAGATTGTTATGCTATGAGACATATCTGCTGCAGTATGGAGGAACTGTGATCTCGGTAAACAAGAACATACGCACAAACGCCACTAGTTACATCTTAATATATCTAAATGTTTTTAAGCTTGAAAATGTAATCATCACATCAAAAATTCCATCGACGTTCGGTTTCTAAAAAAATCTCACGCAAATTATTTTGAGCTTAATTTTCCAGTTTTTTTTTCTATTTTTGCGCATTGAACGAGGTTGAACGTGCGAGTCACTGTTTTGCACTCAACACGGTAATTGCTACTAGCATTAGCTGATATTGCAGGTTTATAATTTGTGATTTACCGCAACAGCATTGCAAGTATCGCATTGTAGAGAGTTTCACTTTTCAGAGATCAACCTTCTTATTAGCCTTGCATTTAGTTCGCCATCATGGTACTGATGATAACAGATATGTGTTTTCGTTTTTTGCACATTTCTTGTCTGCTTGAAACGACCGGAACACTTGGATCACGTCTGGGCATTGCAACTACTTTCACTGCAGTTTGTTTGGTAAACTGCAACAAATTGTGGAACCAGCAAACCGGTGCTACACATCAACGAGAGTTCCCCAATGTGTTTATAGCACGTCGAGAAATTGGGTGTGCTACCTCCAGGGGCAGATCCAGGGGGGGAAGTGGTGGATGCATTCCCGCCACCAACCATTTTCAAACACGGTTTGATGAATACAACTTTTCCATAATTTCGAACCTTTTCGATAACAATAAGCCTTACGCCCTAAGCACGCACAATGGAAAATGTACGATTTAAGTGCATCATTATATTTGGTGCAACACTCAAAATTAGGGGCAAAAAATTTAAACAAAATTTGCCTAAAACTTGTTCAAAAAGTACTAAAATGGCCACAACAGTATGTAAATTTTCAAAAAATTTCCGGGGGAGCATGCCCCCGGACCCCCTAGAGTCTTTTTTATTCTCAATAATCTTTAAAATAATTCTGCAGAAAATAAAAATATGACGAGAATTGGGTGCTTCCTATCTGAAAAAAATTCTGAATACGCCCCACACATGAAAACATTTTTCAAAGGGCTTATTTACGCCTTTTTTGGGTCTAACTTCTTTGTACTTAGTTAACATTCAACCTAATTCCAAATTTTATCCCTCCCACCAAAATTTTCTGGATCCGCCCCTGGCTGTCTCAGGTGTTAGTTGCAAGCTTTCTGTCGAAATAGGTTACCACGTCGTCGATAAAACGCGGACATATTGACGACAGCCCATACGACTTTCCCATGAAGAACAATGAAACTCTTTGATCACTAACCCAGGCACTTTACGAGCAACTCCATGAGTTTCAAGGCCAGGGAAGTGGAAAAATGAAATTGTTTTTTGGTGGAAACTTGGTGATCCCCAAGAGTGTTGCGAAACTCGACTTGGTGTTGCTGAAACAAGTTTTAAAAATGAGGTATTTCACATTATGATCCCTTGTTTTTGCACTCATTGATGCTAAATGCTTGCAGTTGCCCGGAAGTTAAAATAGGCTCCGGCGAAACTTGTTCGCAAAATTTTAATAAATCCTTCTCTCCGACTGTTTTTAATGTTGGCTGTTGTCTGTTTTTAATGTTTAATGTTGGCTGTCTGTTTTTAATGTAGGCAAGCGCAAACAGCAATCAGTTTCTTTATTTCGGCACCGTATTGAGGCTTTGTTTTGTGCTGTCATTTCATTTGTGCAGATTTGGTGAGGCAAAACTTCGCTTTCTATTGAAAGCGGATTTACTCATGTACTGTATTGTTTTTTTTTTACTTTTCTAAGATCTTACGTGTAATTTCCTGTTACATCCTTCAAGCTTCGAACCATATTAGGTCAGTTTACAACGGGCAGTAAACGTGCAGGGCATGTCTACAACTATGATTAGTTTTCTACTTCTCGAAAACGTGGGTATCACTGGCAAATTATAGACAGTTGAATCAGTCTATCTTAATAAGGCTCGTCGCGTTGTGGAACTCGAACTGAGTGGTAAACAAGTTATAAAAACCCCCGCTGACTGTCAATGATTCACCACCTTTTCAAGCTAACTTCGACAATTCCCATAAACTTTCTCTACTTTGCATTCCTCGCTTATTGTTTGTTTGCGCAAGTGATGAGAAGCGCCCAGTGAGACAAAATTTGGCGGCGTCTTTGAAAAATGCGACTTCCTACAATTGTTGATCTCCGCTTGTGGCGGAAAACACAGCATCTGACCAAATGTGATTAGTTGGTTAATCTTCCGCGATTTACCTGCGGCGAAGTTTCCTGTTCTGTCAATTTCAATCTCTTAATTTTTCCGTTTTTCTCTAGTCGTGCAACTTTTCCCACTTCTATATTTTACTTGGTGTAAATCTACATTTCTAAAAACCTTTGTAAAAGACATTTCGTTTAATTTCATTTTAATACAAAAATAAATCTTTTGAAAAACCCAACATTATAAAAGACTATTATTAGCAGCAAAATAACATTCAAGATAAAAGTCGATAATATGTCGGTAAATATCAAAGAAATGAGAAAGACACTGAAAATTTGAAGAACATAGGTCGCACATGACATAGCGCAAAAATGAGCACAAAAAAAGCAAAAAGTCTGAAGACAAGCCAGCAGTCATCTTCCACGAACTGACTGCTTCATTTCCAGCTCGAGATCACGTGACTTGCTGAGCGATATGACGCGCTAACAGCGCTGCTGATTCGAAGAAGAATGACAAGATGAAGTGCTGTGACGTACATCGGTGATATTCTGCAATAAGAAAAAGAAATTTAATGACTCGAACTATAACGATGCTTATGCAAGCACATATTACAACAGGTTACCTATCAAAAACATTTATTAAAAAAGCTTATTTAAACATTTTAAAGAAAACTTCAACAAGTTTAATTAGTGAAAATTTATGAAACGTGTACACACCTTCAACAAACGTAATGATGTCAATTTTTGATCTTCATTTCTTGCTTCACAAGTTGAGATTTCCTCTCTCCGAGCGTTCGAGTCCTTGAGGATCCACTTGTGACTTGGTTTTCCAGTTGAAGAGCCACGACACCTAGGCTTGATCAAACAAAGCTCATGCTCCAGCGCAATCCCTGCTTATGAATGATTCAAACCAAGTGACATCTTCTTCCGTAAATGTTGAAGATTTAGTCAAAACTTTCTTGTTTCTTCATCAAAATCTTTTCAAAATTTGAATCAAGTTATAGTTGATAGTCCATTACCGTTATTTGATAATCCAACTCCAAAGTGCCGCAGTAATAGCGCAGCATCGCTGATATTCATGATAAAATACACTGATATTCATTTCTCGTTTTCTTTTCTCAACACGATAGTAGCTTTTCGTTAGTCGAATGACTCAACCTAGACAGCGCGCGCGCTTATATATGAAGACAAGCCAGTGAAAGCACGTGACAGCACGAGTGCTGCTCGTTCCACGAACGACAAACACAACTTTCATCAACAATACCAAGGCCTGCCTCGATGCGCGTTTGTGTTGAGATCAAAATACCTACAAACTGTTTAAACATCATGGTAACTGGTACGTAACAGACATTCTTTTGCTCAAACATACTTACACCGTTTTTTACTTGAAGATTTTATCTCCTAGTTTTCAGAACACTGTTTATTATCAAGATGCAGGTCAGGCAGAAAGTATATTCGGGAAGTTTTAGTGAATTTCCACACTGTGCAAGTCACTTGACTACACTCGTCAAAAATGACATGTTGTCGCCTGCCAGGCTTTTCTCTGCATGTGACAACATGGCTAGTAGACTGCATCGTATAAGCACGTGATTCTCAACTGTTTGTTCCTTTAAAGTCAGGCGAGTGTTTGATATTAATATCCATCAATAAAATATTGATTAGATACAATACTTAGTAAAGATCAAATTGAACCGGTCAAATAATGTCGTATAAACTTTACCAATTCTTCCTAGTCATTAATATTATCGCATAACGCTGATTAAGAGAATAATATGATTACAATGAGAGAAATGAAATCGGTAGCTGCCGGTTTTGTAAATCCAACTTTCTCTCAGACTAAACTTTAATCTGCATGTTTACATTATTCGCTACAGGTCTGTGAAATTACAAAGTTGCGTATTTAAGTTTGTAAAATCGAGGATTCGAGCGAACGATCAGACAAATTGCATCTCACTCAACTTCTTGAGATTTCTTCCTGATTTATAAACTCATATGATTTGGTGAATGCACAACACAAGTATTGGAAAATTCACTGCAAATAAAAATCAAATCTTCATTATACTCGCGGTATTACGCCGAAGCGTGTGACGAGTGTCGGGGCCCATTTCCGCGGCTTAGCACCTGGGCTACGCAGCTCCGAAGAAACATCGCAGCGGCGGCGAGCCGTTGGCGACACTGTGCTGATTTGACCGACCCTGCATTTGAACCCCAGACCTCCCGCATTAATAGTGTGTGCGCTAAGCAACTTGTGGGTTTTATTCAGTTCAACGTGACATGCTTTGTTTGTTACTAATGCAAATTAATAATTTAACAAAGAAACGCGCGAAAGAAAAGTCACTGCGAAGATTGATCGTGATAATTAGCTAGCAAAGAGATGGTTATGTGAAAATTGCTCCTCAAAAAGTAATTAAAAAAATGAAATAATATCACGTTATTGCCATTCCTGCTGAACATAAATTGACACCGGCTTTTTTATTCATATTACATATCAACATTGTCATTGTGGCGAAAGTACAATTGCAAAAAAGGGAGTTAACATCACGAATATGTGACAAGGTAAAAATTAACTAAACCAACCGCCCAGCCAAATTGGTTTAAGTTTGTCATTAGATGACTTGATTCACTTAATCAATTAGATGAATGCAACTAAATATCATCTATTTCAAATGGCCAACGCCTTGAAAATATGAACTACACACATAAGGCGCTTGTTATGACCACACCAAGTGCCTACAAGTCTCTTCTTAATTACATGCCACCACATTGGTCATGACAAAAAGATATTTAAAGATAGAGGAGAGCAATTCACCGATTAATTCGAATGCTGCAAAATTGAGGACATTAATTAACTCATGGGCATGGCTAATTGCGATGTATAAGCCCGGCGGCTGGTGATCAAGCTAAACGATTTTCGCAACCTAATTCTCGGCAATTCCTAAAAATGCAGCAATGAATTTCAAAGATTCACAACCAGTGAATATAATAACAAATTTAATAAAACAAATGCAACCAGCGAACCATGTTTAAAATAACGCGATTCAAGGAGTGAGCAAGTATGGTGCAAGAGTTAATTGCTGAAAAAATTTTGTTTTATGACATCACAAAACTTCAAAATGTTGCTGCGTAATCAACATTTCCTTACTGATAGTTTCTCATGGAACATTCTGGGCAGATTCTTGAATATTTATATCTTTTATTATTACTATTACCTTCAGTGCCGAGAAGGGTCACCGCCCTTGCGTAGCACGCTTTGATAATGTCAACTTTCTGTGCAGTAGTTGCATTGAATTGCGAGATTATGAGGGCAGTGTGAACCGCTTTTGCTGGTGTTGCGTGGGAAATGCATTGATGACGTCAAAATTGCGTTATGATGCTTTTGACTTTTTCAAAGTTCGCTCAGTGCTTCGTGAATCACTCAATTGCATCTCATATTTTGAATTGGATCAATGTAGGGTGGGTGGCGAACTTTGATCGTGTGTGAAATGTTAAGAATGTAATTCACGATACAATTATGCAAAAACGAGAGGCCTTGCACACTGCTTGAAATACGAGCTCATCTGTGTCATGAGTTTGTGCGTTACAATCACACCCTAGTGACGACTGGAATAAGACACACATCAAAACCTTGAAGAAAGATTTCCGAAAAAGAGTCGGAAAGAAGAAGAAACCTGTGGGATTCAATCTAAGACAAATTTTAGCAGAGTGCGAGAAAAATAAATTAGTAGCAATAAATCAAACTCATAATTTGATTGAAGGTGTCGGACCTGTCAGTACTAGGTGGTCTGAATGGAAAAATGTCTATCGCTATGCGTCATAATAACTCAGTTCAAACTCTTCTTATCAGCCATCAATTCGACAAAGGTTTGACATCAGAGAAAAAGAGACATTAAAATGATCAAACAAATAGTTGACGATGTCGCTTTTATCTTTTATGTGTCATGCTGCGGTAGAAAACCTTGCCAATCAAAGCGCGCTGTTCTCTGCAGTCATGGCTGGGTTATGTTGTATACACGCGGCCGTTCTGCCTGACTTTCTGCTAATCGATCGATACAGTTGTAGCCGAACATGGCAAGATGGCATGAACCACGTTGCAACGTTGCGAACAGCGTGGGAGTGCGCTGTGATTTCCTCGAAGTCTGGCTCGCTTGGGTCGAATACATTCCAATGAAAAACCTCATAAAGACGTTAATATAATAGAGTCTTTCAGAGAGCATTGAAAGGCCGCCTGATGTGTTTGTCCAATCTCTCAGCATGTAATTGGCATTTTAAAAAACACTTGAGAAGCCCTTGTTCGGCAAGTTATACATTTTTCAAATAGCGAACATTTTTTGATAAAATATTTCTCAATTTTTATTGCTTATTCAAATGCCGTTGCTGCTGCGCCTTCTTGACCGGTTAATTTGAACCCGCTTGCATCGATATGCGAGTTATTAATCTGCTACTTCTCATGAAATTTATTATAAAGTAACTTATTAAAATATCACACTTAAAGATGGTCGTACAAGATTGTTTCACGATTTCTAAACATAGCAAGGCTAGCCCAAAAGTAGTTCACAAATAATACTAATCCTTCGTTACGTAAGAACGTTCGATAATATGCAAGACGGCAGCGCAGTGATGACATTCTTGGACTAATTTTAAGCGTAAAATCTTTAACTTTTTGTTCATATTTAACTGCACGTGAATGAAAATGAATAGTCACACCAATCCCAATCTTTGAAATACAACACGCAAAGAGCTGTGCAGTTCTTATTGCAAGTTATAATGAGTTCAATACTAGTTAGAAAGGAAATAATAAGAAATATATACTGCAAGTTTGAAACATTTCTGACAATCCGGTATCAAAACACAATGAAAATGAAGAACTAAAAAACTTCGATAAAAACATTCAAACAATTCCAGCGCTTGTATCAACATTCTCGGAAAATCTTGTTGTTGTCGGTGACGCTCGCGAATCCTATTTCCCTCGAACATCGCAGTATAGTCGGGTTCGTCCTAAATTCACCGCGATGAACCTTGTTAATCAGCACGGAAACCATGTAACCGGTCCTTTTACAGGTAACAAGTTGTTGAACTAAAAAAATATTTCCAAGAATTTTTGTCCGAAACTTGCTTACAAGGCAGAGGGCATTGATTTATTTACAAGTTTTTCGTTTCCGAGTTGATGCATCAGCAAAAACTTCTCAGCGAAATTTATTGAAATATATCAATCTCTTCGCCGAACCATCTGGAATACTTTGGGCAAAAAAGCAAAAAAAAATTGCAATGCAAATGCATATTTACAGTAAACACATGCCAAAACTTTTGACAAACTGAAGTTTTGATGCTTGGTGACGGTAACAGACCTAACCGAATGACGTGCATTCATAACTCCTAGCTAGTTAACAAATTTAGGGTTGGATTGGATTTGAATTTTGAATTTGAATCCGCTCACGAATTCTTCATGAATTTAAATTTCGTTTATTTTGTTAAGCAATGAATGTAAATTTGAATTTCAGTTTTTCAAAATCAATGAGTTTGAGCGTCTTGATTAAACATTCGACGAATTTGGATTTTTTCGACTTACAACTTACCAAGCAAAAATAGCGATTAGTAAGTGGTTTATATCAGCACATAGTGCAAATGTTCCATAAAATTTATCAAACAAACTGAAAGTTTGTGATGTGATGATGCAGATGGTTCAAAGTTATTTTTGCAATAGGTAACTTCCTACTAAACCTGCGAAAGAATGAACTTAACACCCAGTTGACGGGACCCCATTTCTTTGAAATTGTTTTTACGGCAGTTTAAATTACAATAAAATTGCAAAAGAATAATAATTTGTCTTCTACATCAGCAATTTTCCAAATAAGTTCATTAAAATATATTTGTTTTACCATCAGGTAAGAGATAAAAGAACACTAATAGATAGGTAGCCAACTGTTTTCTGATGAAAACTATGATGTTTTTGTATCTGGTAACTTTTTTTCTACAGTTGATTAGACCCAGAGTTGAATCAATTGCAATTTTATGTAATGACAATTGCACCCAAACAGTATTTAGTTACTTTTAAATTGCAATTACTTTGCACCGCAAAAGTCAATTACAATTATTATTTGAATTACATGAGGAAATGTAATAAATCATATTCAATCACACTATTACAATTACTCTGTAATTGATCTGACTCTGATTAGATCTACGAATTCCCTGAGTAACTATATTTTGAAAATTCGCTAGTACTACTCAAAAATACCTGTTTTTTAAAGCCTATTTGATAGTCTCGTATATCAAATATCGACTAATCAAGTCTAAATTATCAAGTTTTACGAATTTGGAAGTGGTAAAGATTCGCCGCTACAAACTTAAATTTTGCATTGATCCTTTTAAAAAAAAGTGAAATTGAAGCTTTCGCTACGCAATGAATTTAAATTTTGAATTTGAATCCGCTCGCGAATTCTTCATGAATTTGAATTTGAATTTCGTTTTTTCAAAGTCAATGAATTTGAATTTCATTTTTTCAAAACCAATGAATTTGAATTTAAAAAATTGAAAAGTAATGAATGGATCCGCCGCTATAATAATGAGACCGGCCGGTTAGCTTAGTTGTTAAGAGCACCCTATCGGTGCGGCAGGGGCGGATTAACAGTACGTGGGGCCCTGGGATGTGCTATCCGCTTCGGCTACTAAATCTTTCTTTGGCGTTTCTTGAGTACATTAAATTCTGGATGCTCTTCCTGTCAATAACCAAGATTGTTTTCGGCTATGATCGAACCTGTAACTGTCAGATTGCGAAGCCAAATCACAAGCCACTACTAACTTAAATACGGTACCGGTAAGTTTAACAAATGAAATCGACATACATTCGTGTCCTTTAGGCTGGGCAAAGGGCCTAAAGCTTCTGTTTGTAATCAAATTCGTAGTCACGACGAGGCCTTACTGGAGGCCATAGCCTAGGCTATAGGCTTATAATTTTTGAAATACAGCTATGCCTTATTTATAAAAACCAAACTATAATATGCTAGTGCTCTCTGCAATAGGTTTTATTCTTTCACATTAAAGCTGGAACTGCCACTGATTCTAGAGTGTAAAGTTATGAAGTCTAGATGTTGTAGCTAGCCTACCGCTGTACGATGGTGTAATAATTTTTAAAGCTAGATTCATTAAACATTTTCTGCTAGTATAACCTCAACTGCGGTCTGGCACTCTTTCCGGCAAGTGGTAACTAAGTGTTATCAGTGTCATCGTTTGTTCATTACTATCCGAATTAACATTTATCTTATTCTCTATTGTGATGTTTGAATCGGCAAAAAGCGGAAAACTTTTCTTCGAAAAAAATTGCTGTGCGCGACCTACAAAGCAATAATGTTAGCTGATAACAACTGCGATTCTTACTTTGAGTAGATTTTTGCTTATAAATATAAATATTGAATTAACTAACAACTTATCACATTTACCCCCTAGGCCCCAACCCCTCAGCGCCAAAATTTTAAAAACTTTGGTAATTTTTGCAAGTGAAAACCTTTTTTAAAAATCGAAAATATTTTTTGTCAAAAAAAAACTTTTGGAAAAATGTAAATTTGTGGGGCCCCTAAATGTTGTGGGGCCCCGGGCTTCAGCCCCCCCCCCCCCTTAATCCGCCACTGCGGTGCGGTAGGTCTGAGTTCGATTCCCGGGCCAGTCAAATCGGCACAGTGTTGCCGAGGCTCGCCACCGCTGCGACGTTTCTTCGGAGCTGTTTTGCCCAGGCGCTAAGCCGCAGAGATGGGCCCCGTCACTAGTTACGCGCTCAGCGTAATACCGCGAGTATAAAGCCTAGTCTACACTTGGCGTAAAATCGTTAGCGTAGCGTAAAATTCTTTATTTATTTAAGTTAGTATGAAAAACGCTAGCGCGAATGTGCTAGCACGCTCAACGCGGAATCTTCAGCGTAAAAACTTTGCCTTTTTAGCAGAGTATTTTTCTAACGCTCAGCGTTTTGCATGTTCTGATCCTGAGGTAACAGTTAAGTCTTAGCCTAGGCTAGTTGAAAAACAGTGTTTTGGGACTCCTGCGTTATTTCCTTAGACACGATTCAATGTTCATGGAAAAGACTAGGTGCAGACGTGGCGTTAGAACCGTAGCTATTTCAAGGTTGAAGCATATTTAGCTTGGAAAAGGCAGATAAACATAACCTAGGCTTGTTGGCAAACAGTGTTTTGGGGCTCTTTTGTCTTTTTTGCTTTAACAAGTCAGAGGTTTTCATTATTTTTTACATTTTTTGAAAAGACTGTTAGCTAAATGCTTACTGATTCAATTTGTATGGCATAATAAGCTAAAAACAGAGGTAGATCTAGGTTTATGAGCATGTCAGTGCCAAGTCATACATGTAACCCTATCCAGATTAATCTACAGTGCCATACATAACCAGAAAACTTATTTCAATTCTTTAGGCTAATTTTTGATTCATTGGTAAATGCAGGGGCTCACCCCCTCTAAATTTTAATTTTGATGATGCTGGTACATACCGGTAGTCTAGTAAGCTATGCGCAGATAAATAGGCTACTGGAACTGGATAATGGTTAAAAATTCTCAGCATGTAGCCCTGTCCAGTGAATTATAGTGTCAATTAAAGCGACCAGATGGTTCTTTTAAAGATTGGTTTTTGATTGAAATACCATGTGTATTAATAGCTATATAGTGAATCAGTACGGGTAGCTTAAAGCCGATTTGTTTTTTATTTGCAGTTTGGTATCAACAGGTTGTGTAAGCAGTTTGTCTACAGAAAAAAATAGACAAGTCAGAAATTTTTGACAGAAACCATTCCCTTGGAATGAGACTTAAAGCTTATTTCAGCAGTTTAATAATACCCAATGCTATGGAGTTTATCCAAGGCTAGTTACCAGCAGCCTTAACACAAATTTTTTAAAATATGCTTGGAAGAAAGTTGCTGAGAAACGTGGATCAGAGAATATATAAGTATCTACCAATCTACTTTCAGTAATCCAAAGCTTTTCCTCATTATGTCTCATAGTTAAGTTTTCAAGTTTGTCTCTGTGTAAGTGACTTACACAGCCAATTGGTAAGCCAGCATAATGATGCACCGGTATGTAAATTTTGACACAGTTTTCGCAGTATTGAGCAAGCAGCTCTGAAACTGCTTGACGAGTTTATCAATGGTATTTGGGGTATATTGCAGTTTTGCTAGCAGTTTTATGTGTTTGTTTTTAGATGAGATTATGTAAGATGCTGTAGAAAAACTTTAAAAAAAAGAAGATCTGGAACCAAGAGTACAAATTCATTTTGCAAAACTGGCTGATGATATTCAACAGCAAACTGCTATTTAAATGATCAAACAACTGAATTGTTGTTTAATTTGCAATATACGCTTTTGTTGATATAAATATGCAGAGCAGTGTAGCTGTTGTATTACAAGACTAGTCCGGTAGTAGGATGAGCACGTTTCAAAAAAGTGTAAGCTTTTCACAAAGGTTGACGAGCACTGGTCTAGCCTACTGCTTAAAACTTCGATATACAAAAGCATTGGCTTTCAAAATTGCAACAAAAGCGTTTTTTTTGGTTGGCCCAAGTAGTGCATTTCGTTGGTTATTTAGTTTTTTGTGATTCCACAAACAACATTTTTATTGCGAAGTTTGCATGGAATGGTTTATCTCTTGAATTGGCAAGGTCTCTCCTGGTCATTCATAAAGGACTCAGCGCATAAAGGACTCAGTGATGTCATAATGATCAAGTAGGTCAGAAAACAAAAATCAGCGTGAGAATGACGTAGGCAGCGCCGACTGCTTTTTGCAAGTGTAGACAGATTTTACGCTGAGCGTTGAAATATTTTTACGCCAAGTGTAGACGAGGCTTAATGAAGATATGATTTTAGTTAACAATGACGCTCAACAAAACATTTTCGCCTTTTTAAAATCAGAAAACACCGTCAGCCAAATTTCAGCTTCAAGATTTCTGCATACATGAATTCTCTAAATTATGAATTTTGACGCTCCCAAAATTTTTAATTTTTTACCAATCTCTCAAAGACTTTGCACATCATCCTACATGTGCTGGAAACTTGGAACTGTTACATCATCATCCTCTATTTGCACGAAACTTCTACATTGTTCAAAACATTGTTATTGATAATAATTAATCATTGAGCTTTTTGAAGCTTATTCATTGTTTAAAAGTATTACCACGATATTATGTAACTCAGCAACCCAGTTGTATAGCCTATGATACCGCATCTGTTACATAATTCGTAGTGACATCATAATTCTATCGCAGTATAGGAAATGTATGAAATACACTCAACTAAATACCAAGTAAATCTGTTTCAAAAATATGTATTCAACTTATCTACGTTTGATTGAGCAAAAATACATCAAAATTATTGTTTTTTTATTTTGCTTAAGAGAAACGGTCTACAGCGATTGGCTCAACCTTGGTTAATCTAATTGTCAAAGAAATTCAAATCCAGTAAATATTTTTGCATCAAGTAGTCAATTTCGTATGAACGATTCTTATGTGGTAATCATCAAACCTAAAAAACGAATCAAAATTGCCATGTTTTCGAAAACTGAATGAATAATTTGAGCAGAAGATATTGATGTGGGCGATGATGAGACGAAAAAAAGTCAGACTTACATTAAACATAAACCTTTTAGTCATGCGTGAAATATTTCCATTTCAACCAGTTGGACTTTTGTGAAATTTCTTATATCAAAATTTATTTGTCAGTTAACATGGAAGGTCAACAATGAATCTTGTTATAATAGCTAGATTAAATATTGATTTACCATATCAGGCAATTGCAAATGCTGTGAGCCGTCACATTAAAATCCAGATGCATGACGTAAAATGATAGAATTGTGAGACGTCAACATCGCAAACACAACGGAGTTAGTTCTTACCAAAATGGGATTCACAATTTCGAAAATTCATCAAGGAAAATTTCTTGTCACCACCAACAAAATAGGAGAAGCTAACTACTTGATTTCGATTGACTACATCACCAACAACTAAATCAAACATATAGGTCAAACGGTGCGCTGGAGCCGACCTTGTTCCAACTCATTCTAGCAGTGCTTTTCTTCTGTTGCGACTTATAACGTCATTTGATGTTCTACCAGCGAGAAAATGAATAAAAACTTGGGAAAAGCGAAAAAACGAAGGTTTCACCGCAATCGGAAACACACTTGCCGGCCTCGGGGAAAGGTCACAGCACGATCAAAATAACTCGTTTATGAATTCGTACTACTACGCTGTGACGTTACTGTGACGTCACAGCACGCACTTGAAATAGGTCGTCAAGTATATTCTTTTTATTACCAAGAAATAAACAAAGGAGAAGTCAATAGGCAAGACAATGGGTTAGTTTGATGTCTGGTTTGATAGTCCTAACCCAGAATTAGCGTATAAGGCAGGGGTGGCCAACCTGCGGCTCGCGAACCGCATGCGGCTCTATGTCCAGTTTCATGCGGCTCTTTTTCACATGCCGTGTTTCTTCTGTCAGCAGCGCCTCGATCTGTAATCATGTTGCGTTTGGCGACGCATGAGGTGCATTATTGTGTAATAATCTCTTTGTTAGAGAATTACGACGAGGCGTTAACGAGTGGTGGGGGCCATCTATTTGTACTTAGTTCACGTTTATCCTCCTAACGCGAGAAAGCGATTGAAAAGCTATAACGAGCTCGCTTAGAAGTTGGCGGCCTCCTGTCTACCATACCAAGATGGGGGAATTCCACTAAGTGCTTTTACCACCAGCACAACAACTAAACTTGCCGTCTTGTTCTCCTCACTGTTCCTTTAATGCTGAGCGTCAAGCAAGGAAGCTGTGAATACCAATTTTAAAGTCATTGGTTTAACCCGACTCGGAATCAAACCCGAGTCTGCTGCTCCAGAGGCGAACGCTCTTACCACTCAGCCATCTGAGTTGTTATCTCCGCAGCTTTGAGCCTGGGTAACACTAAAGTAAGTAAGTGATGCGTGTCTGCTTTGTCCCAGACCGCCGAGGCAACGAATCCCAGACCGCCCGCACCGATAGCGATGTTACAAACTGAGCTAACAGGCCGGTATAGGCTACTGCTAATCTAACCAAGCAAAAGCATGTATAGTATTAAGAGGTACGATGATGTTAATGCGATCATTATACCTTGAGTGTATGATATGGCTCTTTGCTGAAAAGCAGAAAGAAATGTGGCTCTTAGCATCAGAATGGTTGGCCACCCCTGGTATAAGGTATTACTGCCTCATAAACGACAAATCGCCTTATTTTAACGGTTTCTTTGAACGGTCACTTTGTTACGATGTGACGCTCAATATGGTCGATGACTGCTACTTCATCTTGCAGTTGGTGTTATATTTTTATTCTAGTTTGACTCAGAGCTACCTGTTCTAAGAAGGGGGGATGCCTTCTCTAAGGTACAATCAGTTAATTAGATCAATTGCCGATCAATTGCGATTTGCATCTCTGAAGATAAAGAAACAGTTTTAATTCCAGGGTAGATTTTTCACATCTGAAAACTTGTACATGGCGACTCAGTGGCGTAGCCACGGGAAGGGGGGTTACAACCCCCCATTTAGCCTCAAGTGACGTCATACTTACGTCTCTTTCTGACTTTCTTTTTGAAGCGTTAGTTATTTTTACTACTAGGCCTAAGTCGGTTATTTTATGTTAATTGGACGCGAAGCCAGAGGCGGATCCCAAGAACTCGGTTTAGGGGGTGATAAACGGCGCAGAAATATTGTACATTCAGAACAGAAGTATGAAACAGCACAGAGTTCACTTTTAACTGTTACCCGCTTGTGATATTTTTATACTCGGGTGTCGAGTTTATAGAATTTAAAATTTAGTGGCGTAACCACGGTACGGAAAAGTTAACACTCTTTTTAAGATTGAAATGGCTTCATACTTACTTCTTCTTCTGATATTTATTTCGAAGTGCTAGATACTTTGTCATTGATAATCTGGTTGTGTAATTGTCATAATAACACGAATCACGTAGCGCTGTTTCCTGAATCTTGTTCTTTGCCGTTATGCTTATGAAGCAATGACGCAATTTTATTAGCAGGGCAGTGCCGCTCCTGTACACGCAACTGCCCTCGGTCCCTCTGACCTTCCGCAGAAAAAAAGCAAACGATTTCAAGCAATAATGATTTACGTAGCTGAAAAAAGAACGAAATCGCTAACATTTGAATATCGTTTTATCAGTCCACCAGAAAGCATTCCTTTGACTTCCTTACGATAATGGTGCCTTAACTGCCTTCGGTATTTTAGTTTAAACATCTCTCTTAAATTTGAGGCCATCTTTTGTTATTATACAACATATGGTCAAATGTGACGTCATTCTCAACCATAGGCGCACGCAAGGGGGGGCACGGGTGTCATGCCCCCCTTTGGCCCTGTAATAAGGTGTTAAAACCTAACTTTCAGTCTATAATTTCTCAAACAAATAATGGTTACAGCCTCCTTTCACTTATTTTAGCCAAGCTTCTGTTTTTACACATAAGCTGCGAAAATATTTTTGCATTGTCTATAGGCTAGTGACTGCACTCACTGCATGCCCTTTTTCGATTAAAAAAGTGTGCTAAAATGAGTGTTTTTTACGTGAAAACCGCAAAACTCGTTGGCGGCTGGGGGCTAGGCCCCCAGACTCCTTAGCCTGCGGAGGCTGGGGCTTTACCCCCACATCCCTGGTTGTGCCTCCCCCCCCCCCCTTTGCTAAATCCTGTGTGCGCCACTAATCTCAAACATTCCCATCGCAAAATCCTGGCACTAGTGATGACGTTAGTTGGCGATGTTGTATTGTTGCAATTGCTTGAAAGAGAGCAGGAATCAAGCCATCGTAACAGAGGAAGCATCAAGATTCAATCATTTGTTTGTTCAACTTTGTTGTATCTGAGAGTTATCGTGAAGAATTCTATTAAGTGGGTGGTGTCTGTCTCAACTACTTGTAGTTTGCTGCAGGGATGATGAGCCACTGTCACAAAAATACAAACAATGCTAGACGATGTGTCATGTGGAAAATGCAGGTTGGCTATTGATGAAGATTTTGGTGACAGATGATTTTAGCTTTTTCGTGAGGTTTGATTGACCTATTTTTACCTTACTACCCACCTCATGATTGCATTTATAGTAACATAAAACAGTTTGATCAAAATATGGCATTGTTATCTTATGCGTGATGTTACGAAATGGAGAGAATACAATGGTGACGTCACAAAAAATGACGATCAGATATCATAATTATAATGCACTTGTCACGCAAAGATTGTACAATAATGACGAGAAATAAAGAGATTGTAATATTTTCAAAAATAGTTAAGAATTTTGTTTTCTTTGAGGAAAAAAACTATTTTGCAAATGACGTATCCACGCTTTGCTGTTCACGGTCGTTTTCTTGCAAAAGATATCACCAATGTTTAACCAGAATCAAAATTTAAAAGTACTTCAAGTGAAAGCATATGAAACTAAGAAGCACGTTGTTGATGCAGGGAGGCAAGCAAATGAAGCAATTGAAACTGTTATTTGTTTAAATCAAATCTTCACTATACTCGCGGTATTACACCGCAGCGTGGAACGAGTGGCGGGGCCAATCTCCGCGGCTTAGCGCCTGGGCTGCACAGCTCCGAAGAAACATCGCAGCGGTGGCAAGCCGTTGACGACACAGCGTCCGATTTGACCGACCCGGGATTTGAACTCCAGATCTCCCGCACTGACAGCAATGTTTTACCAGTTGTAAATTATGATCGTTGTTGCTTTGTGTTTCGCCATTCACCGAGATCTTTGAAGCTTTTCGTAGAAATTCCCTCATGAGTTCAAAAGGTAACAAATACGAGTTCTGCAGATGAAATTGCTGTGCACCAAACCCACAAAACCTTGTAAGTCTTGCATAAAACAGAGCCGCATGGCAATTCAACAACACAACAACGATATTGAATTTATCATGGCGATGCTAATAATACGTTCCCAGATCTTTTTAATTATTAACCAATTATGACGTAAAACTCTCGTTCACAATATCTGAAAACCTATCCAATCACGAGACAAAAACTCATTTACCATGGAAACCAATTCGTTCAAAACAAAACAAAAATTTTTCACTGAAGCAAACGATCCACTTAGCGGCCAAGTTATATTATCTTTTTTTTTTTGAAGTACAAGCTATTGACGAACTCATGGCACCACTAAAAGAATCTCCATAATACGATCGTATTAAAGCACTACCTTAGCGCGCAGTGCTACTTAAATTATTTTGGTTTTGTTCGCCTCTAACACGGAGTTTTGCAGATCTTCTACTCTCGATACAAAAATATCATTTCATTTACAATTTCTACATAGAAACACGGAGTCATGTGCAGTGACGCAGCCAGCCAGAAATTTCGAGAGGGAAAGGGGCAAAAATTGTCTTTAACAGTCTATTTCTTAAAAGAAAGATCTTCGCGAGTGGAATTCTGGAAGAAAATAAAAAGGTCTTCCTCGGTGACAAAAACTGCCATTAACTTGAAATATTTGAAGGGATATAAAGTATTTTGGGGGTAACAATTGCAAACTCCATGCACTCCTCTTTGTTCGTTCTCCTAACACTAGCGAATGGCAGAGATGAATAACTTGGCACATTTCTGAAGAATGGTTTTACTGGTTAATCATTGTATCGTGGTGCAACTGCATTTAAATAACTACACCATGAGTGAGCAAGCGTTTGGGTTGTGATGTTCGAGTTCGACACTCGAGCGCAACTCATCTCATTGAGGGGTTCTTCCTCCAACGAGACTAGATGGAAATCAACAGTAGGGTCATAGGTCACGTGACAAAAATTGAACACCTATTTATCATAAAGTGTGGATGTAAAGTGATTATTTGTCCTCTGATCGATGTGGATTGAACAACATGCAGGCATGTGCTTCTTCTAGCAATCCAACTTCATCCTGTTGCAACATTTCTGTTGATTTTCTCATCATCTCAATAGCATCATCGGTAAATTAGAAGCTAACTGCACGATGAACATGCTTCACTTCCATAAAAGTCAGTCTGTTAAATATTGACGTTTTCTGTCGATTTTGACGCAAAATTTTGCATGTTGCTTTCAGCCACTCAATGAATTTTCGATGATAATTATTTACTTATTAGGGTAACAACGCTTAAAAATTTCTCGAAAATGTCAAAAAAAGGAAGTCAAACCTCCAGCTGAGAAGTTAACCGTGTCAATATACTTTACTACTCCGTTCATTACACGAATATCTATGTTAGCAACATGAGATTGCGAAAAAAATTTTTTTGCTCAGTTTTCATGCGCAAATGTTTTTGTACTGCCTTATAAGTGCAGGGTTTGGATGAAGCGGAAATGATGAAAATGTTTGCAAAATAATAATTGATAAAAAGTGCACAGCTTTTGCCATATTTGTGAGGGAATCAGTGTGCGAAGTAAAAAATTTTACTGGGGGGAATGTTTTTGTCAACAATTTTGCTTGAATTTTGAACCCAAATAACAAGACAATGTGGCAAATAAGGTATTTATTGTTCATGGGGCGATGCAGTGGCGTAGCAAAAAAATTTCAAAAGGGGGGAGGCCATAATTTCACTATTTTTTCAAGCGCAGTTTTTTTTTAGCAGAGCTAATTGAAGGAAACTGAAAAACAGAAAAGATCTTAGGGGGGTCCGGAGGCAAGCTCCCCCGGGAAATTTTTGAAATATTATATGCTGTAATGGCTATTTCAGTGCTTTTTGAACATTTTTCAGGCAAATTTTGTTTAAATTTTTTGACCCTAAATCTGAGTATACTTCACCAAATATGATGCATCTTATTCCCATATTTTCAATTATGCGTGCTTAAGGCGTAAGGCTTATTGTTATTGAAGACGTTTGAAATTATGAAAAAATTGTATTTATCAAAACCATAGTTGAAAAAGGCTGGTGAGGTAAATACATACCCCTCATCCCACCCCCCACTAGATCCGCCCCTAGCCATAAGCTACACAAACCATCAAGAGTCTGTCATATTTCAGTCACTTGGCATCATTTGTTCTTTTTTACTAAAAGGCGAAGTCAAAAGGGAGGGGGCATGACACAATGCCCCCCCCCCCTAAATACGCTTCTGGGGCAATGTCATTGGTCAATGACCAAATTAAAACAGTGGCGGAGGGACTGCGTGTTTGAACAAAAATTATCAAAGGGAGAATTTACAAAACTTCATTAGCTTTGTTATAGGCAGGTTTTTGTTTCATAAATGAAGGAAGAGGTTTGGGGGGAGAGCTGTGATATACCCAGCGGGGTTCGAGGCGCAGCCCCATGGGGTATAGCATTTTCTTAATCCGTAATCTCAATCTTAAATATGATTTGAAAAAAGTTAGGAAACCGCTGCCTTAACATATTTTCAGTGCTTTCACTAACGCTTATGAAAAACTGCTGACGTGTTGTAATTTTGATGAAAAATAAACTGTTCTGTAATAGGCGCATCGAAAAGGTTGTTCTTGATTAGTTTGCGAAGGAAACCAATAATGGCTACAAGTAACGCCGCAATCCATATCCACTAACTACACGTATAATTGTATAAAAACATTTAACTTCTTACGGTACTTATCACTTAATAAATAAGTACCGGACACATTTTTTCTTTGCTGGGGCTACGATTATTTTTACTGATCCCCCCCTCTACTTCGCACAATGGAAGGAATTAATTATTAAAATTTCTAATAAATGCATAACTTCTTTGTTTTTCAATCAAAAAATTAATCTTTACTTCGCATCTTTTGCGAGAGCAGCTGAGTCAATTTGAAATTTGTTGGACGGTAGCAAACGATGTACCTACTTTTGAATTGCGATTATAGGATTACTAGTTTTTCATTAAATTCTCTCTTCCAATTGTCATTCTTATGTAACAGTAAAAGTGATCCAACGAGAAACGTCATAACGCGAGTTGTCACTCCTAACCGGAAGCAGCTTCTTTCCTTTTAGAGTAGATAGAATTGATGCTGGCATGAGTTTGTTTGCTGCTCGAAAAATAAATTGAAAACTAATGGATTCTGCAAAGCTATGACGTAGTTACCGTAATTACAAATCTAGCAATGTGAGAGCTTGATCGAAATTGTGACGTAGATGGCATTGATGCAGTCGGGAAAGTTGAGTTGACATGCAGTATTAGCATGTTTCCATTGTTTCGGGACTCGGAAGCTAAAACAACTAACATCTTCTCGGGTATATATTGCATTGCGTAATTGTGTCCGTCACGCCAACTGCACCGATGAGACCCGATAGGTCGAAACATTGTTCACTGTCTGCAGTTAGGGTCCACACTAAAACCTTGTAGGGCTTTGATTACTAATATTTTTTGATCGAAATTAAATTTCAAAATTATTGCCGTCTTTGTTCTCCACAAATTTAAAATTCTCCAACTTGTTCTAACCGAGCATCGATCCCAGTTTTTCAAATTACAAAGCGGGCGTTTGGACAAAAAAAAAAAAAAAACAGCGGCTGGGCTCAAATTAGATGGTAAATCGCTTGGACGTGAACTCGAGCAAGACAGAATGAGTTTTATCGAAACCGAATAGCAGCAGGTTTTTGTCAAACTCTTAACGAAGATATTTTCATTATGAAACCTTCCATGCCTTGCCACGAACGAAGTGACCTTGCATCCGAAAAGCAATAATAGATGAAACATTTAGAACCAAGATTCTAACGATTGTTTGCGACACCGAGCAATGCAAGCACATGGGCGGGTGTACACTACCGCTTAGTGCACGAAACAGGGTAACCGGCTATCATTTTTTTCGTCCTACCAGACTCATCAGGTGCACAACTACGAGAGCCAAAACTAGCTCTAACTAACAAAAATCGAAGCTTACATACAGTTTGCTAATCAGAAGGGCGCGGCATTCAAGTGTTTCACGCGAAACAGACCGACATGGTAAGATCTTGGTATTGATTTCTTCATCCTTATCCTCTCATCACGAGAAAGCGGCGGAGGCGCTATACGTAGGACGAATCCAGACTCGCTTAGGAGTTGCCTTTGTTTCCTAGTTTTCCGGTTGAATTTTCTTCCGACTTCTTTAATTTGCTGCTTGCCAGATTCCACCAAGCAGAGATAATCATCGTAAAGCATCTTATCCAAGGACGCAACAACGAGATTAGGCAGGGAGTTGAACCATAAACCTTGCGATCATGGTCGTCGTAAAAACGACGCTCCAAACCACTGCGCCACGCCGCCGACAATTTTTAAATGTCATAAGACCGAGCTTGGCAAACTTTCGTTCTATGATAGGCCTATTGACGACCTATCAAATCCAGACTTGGTCGGCAACTCCGCGTGAAAGAACACTGAATACGTGCCTAAATGTGCACGCCAAAAAAATTAAATATTTAACGCTTTACTAGAATTAAATATATCAATAACTTTTCCACAGAATGAAATGTAGCCAATACCTGCTGCAAGTGGACAAAATTTGTTAAGTTTGAGCGCATGGTGAATTAAATCATAAATAACAATTTCATTTCAAGCAGATAAAATGCGAATAGCAGAGAGAACGCCCATTGCATTCACCAAGCTGATGTGATTTCCAAAATAAGCTAAGTATGATCTCGCAATTACAAGAGCAATTTTGAGTGAGATTAGCTACCGCCCATTTTAAGTGCGAGCATAATGCAGCATAATCGCTTGGAAAATTGTTTAGTTTACACGACATCTGCGGAGGGCGAAAACATGTCAAAAACAAGAAGGCAGCCCACATCGAAAACATCGATTTATTTCTTTCGTATACATGAAGCATTTTCACAAAGGGAAAGTTTTTATCAGCAATATAGAAAATTGAAGCGAAGAAACGTCCGTTTCCACAAAATAGACTCGCAAAACATCGAAAGCAGCAAGAACTTCATCAAAAATTTTCCACAATAAATCGAAAACTTTGCATTTCGCACTCGTTCTACTGCAAAGTAAATAAACACAACGTAAAATTAAAAACCAAAAACCAACATTATGTTCGCATATAGCAATGTATATATTTTCCAAGCGCACTGTGTATATGCGGCACGTGGGAGGTGGTTTTTACTTAAGATGAAGGTGCGGTCGACAGATGGTTTAATATTTGCTTCCTCACTAGTCACTACTCACAACAGTGGAGCCAACACTACACAGCTGCTTTCATGTCAGCAGATCGAGATAGTCAACCAATGACACGCATGAATGCACAGGCGAGTACATACGACCATGGAATTCGGTGCAGAAGCAATGCATGATGCCACAGCGTCACCATTTTCCTCGCTTGCTCCAATCCTTGGGCGTCCAATGCAGATATCTAAGATCAATCCTCATCTTTCTTTTAGCAAGAGATCGTTTGTATCCATCTATGACTTCATCAGAAAGCACAATGATGTACTGTCCTTTGTAATAATTGATCAGGTTCAAATGTTGCAATGTGCTGATGACGTCATCTTTCTTGACGCAGGTACGCTCACAGATTTCACTAAAACAATGAACTTGCCATAAGCTAAGCGCAATCAATTGTGACGTCAATCAATTGTGATAAACAATTTTACCACAAGTAGTTCGGTGTAGTGTTTCAATGTTTATATAAGAGGATTTTTCAACGTAATTGCAGTAACATTTATGATGTGCAATAAACTGCTAATTAGTTTGTGAAAAGCTCCATTTCCGATTTCAATCAAAGCTGCTTCGGCAATCCCCTAACAACAACTCAGCATATTTGTACACTTGAAAACCTAGTTGAAGAGATTTCCTGAAAGGCAAGCACTAACATGGTGCGCCAAACAGATAAAAGTCTTGGCATTAAAAAATGAAGTTATGTTGCTGCCCTCGTTCAGTCTTCCAAAAACCTCTTTAACAAGAATATGCTCATTAGAGCGGGCGCCCAGAGGGTTTATTCAAGTGAACGACGGCAAAAGGTTTGACCACATCAAAACTTGCACACTTACGGGTAATTTCAAAATATTTATTGCTGCCGGGGTGGATCCGGGGATTTCACCCCTAAATTACCCATTTTAGGGGGGTCAAAAATGACATTTATTCAAGTGAACGATGGCAAGGCTAAAAGTTGTGCCAAATCACGCGTATTAATGCACTGAACATGGAAATACCAATGACAGCAATTTTATCCTGGGATAACCACCCGACAGCAACGATTTTGTACCCGTATGACGTCACGACGTAGTCACGTGATATTCTTCTAGTGAGCGATGGCAAGGCTAAAAGTTGTGCCAAATCACGCGTATTAATGTACTGAACGTCAAAATACCGATGACAACAGTTTTATTCGGGGTTATCTCCTTCAACTAAAGAATTTGGATACGGTAGGGAAGCAAAAATAAGCTGATGCGTTTTTATGAGCAATGATGGCAAGCTTACATAAATTGTAAAAATCACGCATTCAAATATACGGCACTGAATATTTAAAATAGCAATTTTGCTTCCTTAGTTGTTCTCTCGGCAGCAAAAACAAAAAAAATGTCAGTCGTCCTTCCAAAGCAATGTCTTTACATCTCTCTAGATTAAGAGCCAAGGAATTGGTAAAACCAAATTAAAGCAGGACGAATAGGTTACTATTTTAAATCAGAGTGGAAGAAGAACATGGAACAGTTAAAATAAGCTATATTATTAAAATATTTATCTTTAAATTGTTTTTTACGTGCTTTGATTGATATACTCTTTTTCAGTAAACAATTATTGCTAGCAGCGGGAGCATTGATGAAACTACGTTATTATTCTTTTACCGGAACGTTGGCGGAACCAATGAGATGGCATAAATTGTAAAAATCACGCATGAGATGGCATAAATTGCTAGAGAGATGTAAAGACATTGCTTTGGAAGGACGACTGACATTTTTTTTGTTTTTGCTGCCGAGAGAACAACTAAGGAAGCAAAATTGCTATTTTAAATATTCAGTGCCGTATATTTGAATGCGTGATTTTTACAATTTATGTAAGCTTGCCATCATTGTTCATAAAAACGCATCAGCTTATTTTTGCTTCCCTACCGTATCCAAATTCCTTAGTTGAAGGAGATAACCCCGAATAAAACTGCTGTCATCGGTATTTTAATGTTCAGTACATTAATACGCGTGATTTGGCACAACTTTTAGCCTTGCCATCGTTCACTTGAATAAATGTCATTTTTGACCCCCCTAAAATGGGTAATTTAGGGGTGAAATCCCCGGATCCACCCCGGCAGCAATAAATATTTTGAAATTATCCAAGTGTGCAAGTTTTGATGTGGTCAAACCTTTTGCCGTCGTTCACTTGAATAAACCCTCTGGGCGCCCGGTCTACATGGAAATACCCTTACGCTCAGTAAAGTTGCCTACACTGCTCTCAGACAACTAGCGGAAGTTTGTTTTGGAAGTTCCTTTTCATTCCGACACCCTTTGTGGTTGAACAAATCAATCAAATATACAAAAGAAACGTCAGCTTTCGCAAAAAAACTTGCTTTAAACGGGATCAGCGATTACATACACTTGTTAGATACCGACGGAAACTAGCTGACCTATGATTTACTCATAAACAAATTTGGCATAAACAAATGTAACAAAGATTTTACCCTTTTCATAAAGTTAATTGCGAAACTACCGGAAAGCTGGGACGATAAAGAAAACAGCAGGATATCGCAGACCCCATAAAACCAACTAATTTATGAAGATTTAAAAACAACATTAGAAACTCTTAATGGAACCAAAGCAATCTACCAGTTTGTTCAACGACAGGTTTCAAAAGATTTTACGGATAAACAATGCGTTAGATGGGGAAATGAGTTAAATGTTGATAATATCCCGTGGTCTATCCTTATAACTCTTACGCCAAATTCCACCCCCGAAACTAAATTAAAGGCATTTCAAATAAAATTAAATTCCAGGGCTATCGTAACAAACACTGCGCTGTGTGATTTCTCCCTAGTGGAATCAGAAAATTGCACCTTTTGCAACCAACATAGAGAAACTCTTGTGCATTTATTTTGCGATTGTTCATGTGTGGGAATTATTTGGCAGGATTTACAAAACTGGCTTTCCAGCAAGCTCGAAACCAATTTCAATTTTACGAAAACCGATTTGTTGTTTGATGTTAATCTGAGCTGTAATAATGAAATCCTAAATTGTATTTTACTATGTTACAGATTTTATATTTACAGGTGTAAAACCGCAAAACAGTCCCCAAAATTTGAAGAAATATTTGAAATAATTAGAAACACACAACGAATAGAAAAAATTATAGCTAACAAACAAAACAATAGGAACAAATTTAATAAGAAATGGAGTTCGTTAAATTTATGAAAATTATGGACCTATCTTTTGTGTGATTAGGTATCTTGCTTTGAATTATTTTGAAACGTAGGAGTACGAGTGCACGGTGCCTTATGATAATAGTGTGATTTAATTGTGTAATTGTTTTCATTATTTTGTTGTTACAAAAAGAAATGAAGGCGTTGCCACAGCACTGATTTTCAACTATATGTCGCTCTTTCACTCAAACTTCAATTGCCACAGCATAAACGCAAACATATTATTCTTCGAAAGCAACAGTATGTGAAACAAAGAAAATCTTGATACCATCGTTTGTAGTAACAAACGCTAAGAATGTTGGGGGAAAACAAGCCATTAACGCACTCAACCAAGGCGTAAACACAGCGGTAAACAGCATATTTGTTTGGTCTTCATAGCTTTCACAAGAGAGCAGTGTATTGGCGACATCAAACTATCGACATTGACGAACAGCCAGCGCGACATCTAGGTCAACAATGGGTCATTTCACTTCTGTTCCAAAAACAAGAGTTACTGCAACAATAAAAATCAACTCGCGCCACTTTTACTGTAGAAAAATACATACTTATTGAGACATAATTGCTAGCAATGCAAACTAACAGGGACAAAACATAAACATCAAACATGCTTTGTTGCTGCGCAGAATTCCCGCCATATTTCCAAGACACATGAAGAAATGCTAACACAGCAAATAACGAGAGGTTTTATGATAATAAACACAATTTTGATGCAATATCTTTGTCATCAGCACAATTCTACTGCGGTCAACATATTTTGATTTACACTTCACTAGCAAGATTCTTGAAGAAAGTTCAGCGAAAACAGCTTCAGTTAAAGAATTCAAACACATTAATTTGAAAAAAACACTTGGTTGAAATTTTGCAAAATAGCATTTCCTACTAAGACAACTTGAAATCAAATGCTAAACTCGTTTTAGTTAACAACAACTTGTTTACGAGCGTTCTACTACAGGTGCGGTGCACGTAGCAAACAATCACGCTGCATTTTCGCAATTAGAAAATGTATAAGCACCCAACAACGAATGAACTCGCATAAGGTCATGAGCATGCATTAATTTTAATTTTGCATTACCATCCAACTTTTACTGCATACGCTAACGGATGTGATTTCGTTGCAGCAATTTTTTTTCCGATTCCAGCGAAGATTCGCATTTTTGAATGTGTAATTAATCGGCAAATAAAACTTAATTTATTGATGAAGTCTCAGACGCAAGAAAGCGTGAGACTTATTTCGACAGTGGCCATCTATGCCAAATCCGACAGTGGCCATCTATGCCAAATGCACACTACCTCGAAAAACTAAATGTGTTCGGTTTACAAATGGTACCAACTTTTTTACAATCAATACTTGTTTTTATGCTATTCGTCAATAGACTAAAAACAAACACATTGTGTTGCGTAAAGAATATCTGAGCACACAGTTCCGTCACTTTACGTACGCAAGCCTTAAGTCGCCTTGCGTCTGACGTCACCCAGCAGCCAAAAAGAAAATCTTTACATAAGTCAGGTTCGATGTTATTGACTACTCGTGTACTGCACGTATGCTGGACGGTGTGGCAGAGTAGCGACATTAAATTAAAAACAGATTACTGTATAAGAAAAGAAATTTTTATGGAAATATATAAATATTGACAACTATTTATTGCCATGGACCTTTGAGAAAAATTTCTTGATCACACACAAGAATCCTGCACGTAGTTTTTACGCTCATGATGTCACGTATGCGTTTGCACACCATGCAGCTACTTCGTTTGCATATAAACACAAAGTCACAGGTATTACATTGCATTACCTTTTCTACTTACTTTATGGTAATTTGTGGTTTTTCTTGCCCGGTGTCAGGTTTTAGATCGACTAATATGCTGAGAATTGCGAAGGTCCAGTATGAACGATAAGACAGAAGCCCTAGATCGGAGAGCGGTTTTTCTGGTGTCCCTGCCTTTCCTTCGATTTTGGATAAGGCATAACCTGCCAAAATACACTCGCATAACATACTTGGTGAAGGAAGGGCCATCACCGTAAAATACAATTCTATTTACGTGGTGCGGGGGGGATTACGATCAGCTCCTAAAGCTAGTAATATTCGGTTTCTGTCTCACTTAAAAAGTTTTTTTTAAATCATACCGGTCTTGTAGTTTTTATCTCCACTTTACTTAAAGACCGGAACGCAGAAATTAAAACCAAATTACGCGCTATTCCACTCAAGTCTTTTGTATGGGTTATTAATTTAGCACAATACCTACAAAACGTGTACAAGTAAAATAACTGGATCCGGAAACAAAGCAGTAAAACTAGTTTAAGTTAGTAACTCAAAACGCACTGATAACTGTGGTTCTGTCTACGAAAACTTAGGAGTTCTGCAAGTTCACGATCTTCATGTCTATGAAACTGCGATTTTTATGTATAAATTCCATAATAACAAATTATTGCTCTCTTTTTCAAGATATTTTGTCCGAGTCGCTGAAATTCATTCAGTTATAATACAAGGAGTAGCACCACTGGACTGAAATATTACATTCCACACTGTAAAACAAACAGACTCCAGCGTTCTATAAAATATGTTGGTGTAAAAATATGGAACAAAATACCTGATTCGGTCAAATTAAACACCAAGAGTCAATTTATTAAACAACTAAAGTTGGACCTGCTAAACAATTAAAAATTTTCCTCCTCTTTTTCATAGATGATTACTGATCAACCCCATATTATAAACCCATTGCTAGCTAAATTCAAAAAATATAAAAACTGAATAAACTTAATAAGGGTCGCTGCTTGACAGACGGTCATTTCGCAGCTTCTGTCGCATGAATTGTCAACAATTTTTTTCGTCAAATGTACTGTTTACTTAATAACTACTTTTGATTTTGCTAATCTATTCTACACTAGCATTTTTTATTGGTCAATTCTCTTTTTTGGTGCTGTTATGTGGAAACTTTTTTGTTCCAGTATTAAAGAAAAGAGTTGAAATCCAGGTAAAAAACACAGAATGTATTGCAAGTCTGTCAAGGAAAATCACGCAAACAATGCCTAAATCAAAAATCAAATCTTTATTGTACTGGCAGTATTACGCCGAAGCGTGGAACGAGTGGTGGTCCGATCTCCGCAGTTTAGCGCCTGGGCGCCACAGTTCGGATCGTATCATAATGAGCAGATCGTATCATAATCTCCTAACGCTGTGCGTAACGAGTGCAACTCCTCGCCGGACTTTACAAATTGGTGACGCTATTTTCTATTCCACTTCCTTAGTTTTAACGAACGACAGGCTAATACAGTATTGAAAGGATGTGAAGCAATATAAAATTTTACAACTTGATGTGTGATTTAAATGAAGAGTTGAACACCAGGAATTTCAATTCAATGGTTTTATTTGACGCCAAAAGTCGGTCCAAGTTTAATCTTGAGTAAACAATTATCAATTTCTTTCATCAAATTGATTCAATTAATTGTGGGGTAATAATGTGCTAACAGGTAGACTAGCCTGCCCTTAACTGCTCTTTCAGCAGTAATTAAACAAGCTGAACAGTGTTAGACTACGTAGGCTATTCTTAACGTTTTGCTGGGCAGGTTGCGATGAGTATCCTCAGAAATGAGTGGAAAAGTGGCAACGCACTCCTCTAAAAATCAGCACACATGGTGACTTACAAGCAAGAAACAAGAAAAAATTGTTTGTAAGTCAACGTGTATTTTTTGAGGAGTGCGTTGCCACTTCTCTACTCATCTCTGAGGATACTCGTCGCAACCTACCCAGCGAAACGTTAAATGTAGCCTACATAATCTGACAGTGTTCAGCTTGTTTAATTACTACCGAAAAGGCGAAAAGCAGTTAAAGGCAGACTGACCCACTTGTTGGCCTATTATTACTAATGCCCGGTAGATCGATATCAACCAATCGTATTGAAATTTTGAGTTAATAAGGTAGTGCAACTAACGTCCTAACGACTACTTTTATCAATATACCAACACCACTCTCATTCATCGCGACATGAAATGAATGTGATCAAGACAAGTCCATATAAGAACGTCGCAATAGCAGCGTGAAGTAACAAATCACGAACAAATTAGGCAAAACCTAAAAAAGACCAGGAATAGCTATGATCGAAACTTTCTGCTTTCCTTAAAAACAGTCTAAACAGGAAGCTCGGGCAGGAAATTTCATTCAGTGTCGTGTAAAGTTGGTTTGACTGCTGCAGGCGGAAATCAATTATATTCGAAGAAATGAGTGGTAAGTGACCACTTACCACCTTTGCAGGAAGTAGCCACAGCCACACATTATGCAAAGCGCACATTATGCAAAGCGCCACATCAATGAAGACACGTTGTATTATTCATTTCCGCCACAAGATTCAACCAATCAACAGTCACGTGATCAGAATAGAGCGCAAAAACGAAGCTTTCAAACCAATTTGAAAGCTGAATATATTTCTAAGAAATTAGCAAGATAATGGCTGCAAAACCTTTCAATCAAACCAAGTAGTCGCTGGTGTTGCGCTGATTTGAACACTTGGATGAGTAGATACTCAGGTAAAAAACAAGGTAATTAAGACTGTGAATAAAATAGCAATCTGGGATTTACTGTATGTTTATTCGATGCATTGTACAATTCCTAACTAAATTACGTAGATACAGTATCAATTATAATTGAAACATGCCCGCAGGATTTCAGAAAATTTCAGAAGCCCAAAAATAATTCGAACCTTAACGTCTGCGTCATCGACCAAAAATCAAATACAATAAATAGAAACTAACACGTGAAATATGTGAGATGCGAAAATTGCAATTTTATGCGAATTCGAATCATTTAAGTAAGAAATATGCGAGGATGTGAAACGCAGTAGAAGTCACGTTTCGAAGTAATGTCAGACAAGAGTGAGGTTTAAAATGCCGGCATATTATGAAGAGTAAATTACTGAGCAAACATGCGAGCTGATCTTTCATGATCGATGTCGAGCGCTTTGATGCACAGCAACGACGACATGATCAGGATATCAACTCTCCCCACCTACGCATTAAATCACACACAAGTGACCAAACTTCAAACCAATATTTTCACACAGGCCGTTAACAACAAACTTGTGTTAAAAACTAAAACGAGCAAATCCAAATACATTATTTTGAAATGAAACATGTTTAAAAATACACTGCTAATCAATTAAGAAAAAGTAAAAAATCCGCAACTGATCCAAATTAATGGAAAATATCGCAGCAGCAAAACCTACGCCGCTCAAAAACGAAAGTCCAACCTTCAAGCAATCAACACGACGGCCTACGCTCGAGGGATATGACGGGTTCGATTCGCGGTTGAAGTCGATAGCGATTGACGATGTTGGAGGCCGCTGAATCCAAACTCACTTGCTTTTTTTTTTATTTCAAGCCACTTAATTTTAGCTTGGGATTTTTGAGGTAGCGAAGTACACGCATCATGGAGATGACCTAGTTGAGCATCGAACCCGCGAAGCCAGCTTCGGAGCCCAATGCACCAACCACTCGGCCAACTCCATGTGCTTTGCTTGCTTACGGTACGCTGTTCAATGCCTGCACGCTGTTCAATGCCTTATAAAATAACCTCAGACCTTTTTCAAAAATCGTTGATACAATTTAGAGTTTCACTCTACCAGAGACCAGGGGCGGTATACTGCTCAACTTTTGTCGCACTTGACGCACTGTGTTAACTTTGTTTGTTCATTAAGTTAACGCATTGCGTTAAATGCACAAA
Source organism: Trididemnum miniatum (assembly GCA_964006365.1). Lineage (NCBI taxonomy): Eukaryota > Metazoa > Chordata > Ascidiacea > Aplousobranchia > Didemnidae > Trididemnum > Trididemnum miniatum. Next base: position 23,389,414 of record OZ023239.1, read on the forward strand.
AGTTGAGCAGTATAGGGCCCCAGGTCAATTGGTACATGTTCGAACACATTCTGTTCGTACGGTATTGCTTACGCACAATGTAGAACAGTATAAGGCAACCATAAAACCCGGATGAAAGCCTAGTAAACGTACTTCTACTGCCACCTAACGGCTGATAACTTTTAAGCAATTCGCATACAATATGACATTTTTCGAAATCCTACAGAAAACAGAAGCAAAGCACAAAACTTAATGCGATATTGCTTTGTTTCTCCCAGATTTTTTTGGAAACAAAGTCGGGATGGAATATGGAAAAAGGTTATGAATAGGGCCGAAGATAGTGGGATAGCTTTACGAGCAGAATAAGTCACAACCCCAGGCTTAACTCAGCGCAAACGATGCAGGGGTTCGGCGTTAAACTTACAGATTCTCTCCACATAACAACAGCAAGTACAAACGCACAGTGCAATACTTCACAAAAAGCCAGTTTCAAGAAAGAGACATAACAAACTTGGTGGTACGGGAAAAATTAGGTTGGAGGAAAAGTCAGGGTAGAACATATTGAGGCCGATAAGACATGTACGAAAAAGGCAGGGAGATAGGCGATCGAAAGGAGATAAAGAACTATTCTACATGAAACTATTTACATTTTTATCCGTTAACTCTAGGTACGAATATCTGATTCATTTTTAACCACAAAAACAAAGCCGATTAAGAACTTGCAACCTCACAGGGTTTCAGGACGAGTTGAAAAACTTAGTTACTCCTTAACCATATTTTAACTGGGGGGGGGGGGGGGTGTCGATTCGACGCAGGGTGTTTTCAAAGTCAGACACCAAGAAAACGGTTGACGGTAGAACAGTGAAGCTTCTTGACTTTTCTCAAAATTTATTTCTATGTGTATTAGTCTAGTGGCATTTCAAACATTTTTGCGATTTGACGGCTTGGATTCATGCTGAGTTGTTAATGAAAAACTCATTGCGTCTTGTACGCGCTAGTTCCCACGTGTCATTCGTTGCGTCAAGGAAATATGTCTAGCGTGCAAACGTTTCTAATTGTCTCAATGATTTGTCTGAGATGATAACTGATCTATTTACCGCGTTTCTTTTCACGAAATTATCAGAATAATGCAAAGCTGCCATTCAATGCCAATTGCGCGAGATAAATTCCAAGTGTTATTTCCCTTCTCATGCAAAACAATGTCTCTGCTTTTGTTACAAAATCATCAAAATACTGCAATATTTTTATGCCTTAATTTTGGAAATGTGAGATTGAAATAATGGTCCGCTTCTCAGACAAAACAAGGCAATGCTAATGCTGTCCTTATGCCGATAATAAATTCTAATTTTTTGCTTTGTTCTATTTATTTACGCTTTTCTCATCTAGTTCCATCGTGACAAACATTTTTGCAACCCAGTGGTAAAAAACTTTTGTAGAAAAGTCATTTAGTAATACGGAACAAAGTAGGTTATTGTAGGTTGTGCATGCGACATGCAGTATACTTTGGCAAACATTCTTGCGTCCATACTTTTTAAACTAATTGGGATTTTCAGTTTTCCTTGAAGAAACGCTTTATGCATCTAACTTTGACAAAGATAGCAACGTTGCCACCCATTGCTGTAATATAGAGTAGTAAAAACGCTGAATAAAAACGAGAAAATCATCTCACAATAACAGCACATATTCTTTTTTCTTTTGCACGACATGTTAGTTTAATCTGTTGTTATAAAAAGTTTACACCGAATTTTTAACTAACCAAGGAAAGAATTGAAAATACAATAAGTACTATACAGGAAACATCGATATATTTTTTCTGCACGCGGTTGCGATTCTATGGCAGCTTTCGCTTACGTCTTGGGCACTTGTCGGGTAAATGCCTCAACTATCGTAGCTCTAAATCATGGTTCTTCAACGGGGGCGATTTCGCCTTCAGAGAAGCAATTGTAGTAATTGTTGAAATTGGGAGGTGATTTTACTTTTTAGGGGGTGATTTGCGGTTTCAGAACTGCCAATATTATTAACAATAGAATTCTGAATAGACAAAAATTCAGATTTAGTAATAGCAACATATGTGATGATCTTCCGAATGAGGCTCGGCGGACATGAAGACCTTTTTTTTGCTCTTCACCTGATTTTAGAGGAAAAATGGAAGCTCAGCGGACGAGAAGACCTTTTTTTTCTTGTTTGCTGTTCACCTGTTTTCAGTCGAAAAATTACATCAATGCTCTGTGGGGGCAATTTCGTCCTACCTACATTTTCCAACAAAGGGCGATTGAATGAAAAAGGTTGAAGACCCTGTTCTAAATAAAGGTCATGATCCGCGAAAGCAAAAATCATTCGACTTTGTGTTGGATCTTGCTTTTGAATTAATTTTGCCTCAAATCAAACAGAGGCAATTAACAGGCCTCCAATTACCAGTGATTTGTAAAATAGAGCTATAACGCTGAGATATAAGTTGAGCAACAGAACAAGCACGTCGCAACTCTCTAAACATCAGCCAAAATCTTCCGCAAGAAAACGATGCGGCCTTTGTGGCACAGAAGCTTCCGGGCCTGGCCAAAAAAAGCGCAAAGATGGCATGAACCTGTCCGAAAGTCGGTGCCAATCCTGTGCAAAACCAGTGTGTTCCAGCCACCTCACAAGTTTTTGTTTGACGTGTTTGAGTACCGATTGAAAACTAAGATGACGTGTTTGACTTTGAGCGATTGTATGCCGAAATATTTTTTGGGGTTGACGCAAATGGTACGTAATTGATATGGGTAGCCTATAGATTATTTCCTTTGAAAATTTGTGCTCTTTAAGCAATCTTGACAAAAATTCAGTTTAGAAATGCAGCTCCAATTTGCCATTTGCGCATTATAGTATGCATGATAGTGTGACGTAAATATTACTTCACTGCGTAGGCTTAGTTTATCACACATTTTACTATACCAGCGTTGTACAAATGGATTTGCAATTTGTGTTTCTTTGCTCGTGCGCAATTATAAGAAAACTGTTGGCATGTCGATTTTTTTTTTATTACAAAAAAAGATTTTCGTTTGATTTTTGATGCTGACTTGTGGCAGGGCACCACATCTTTCTCGAGCGAGATCCGAAAATAGACAAAGTATCGAGTCTTTCGTGATTCTAAAGACAGCAATAAGCTCACACTTGGCCGATTCAAAAATCGAAGGTACTGCAGTGCTTAGACTGGTTAGTTTTCCCGTGATGATGAAGACTAACCATCTGGTCAACTCAACACATAAACCGGTTGAGTTTGGCCCATAATTTACAGAGCTGCATGTGTAATCTTTTTAAATTATATTTCTCATTTGAAATAGGATTTCAACTCATCCACCATAAAAAGATAAATGCGATGTAGGTAATCGAAACAGGCCGGACATTCTTTAAATAATACGCCTTTATTGTTACTAATAAACTGATACTGTAAATAGTTTCTCAATCATCAAGTAACATATCAAACTAACAAAAAAATTCGCTGAAAAGGGCGATTTTGGTACAAGCATAGATCTGTCTCATGCGTTTGCTTTATAGAATCTTCAGAATTAATTTTGCATTTCGATCACAATGACAAAGATGCTCTTTCAGAATGGCCGAAATAGCTCGAGGAAATATGGACAAGATTCTATTCGTGCGCGCATTTTTGTGTCGGTTTGGCAGCCCGCAGAAAAAGCAATATCGCGCCATATAATCGCATAAGCGTAACATGATTGACAGGCGAAGTAAAATATCATCAAAAATAGGCACCTTTAGTAAACCTGCAAAATCTCAATCATAAAAATTAATTTTATGAAATTTACTTTTACTGCCCACGAGAAGAAGAATGTGAGACAACTTTAAAAAACAATGATGGCTCTCGCGTCTGTAGTTTTCGAGAAATTAGGATTAAAAATCTAAGCTTGTTCGACACCCCCCCTTCCCCCAGGCTGTAAACATGCCTGAAAACCCCAGTTAAAATACGGTTAAAATGCTCGTAGATTTCGTGAACTTCACAGTGTGAAATTCCATAGAATAGATGGAAAACCTCTCTTTTAGCCTTGAATCAGCAGAACGAAAGCGCCTAAAAGATCCAAACAACTAAGTTAACTTAGCCACCGCCCCACAAAGCAACCTACTCTCGCAGCTGCAGGAGGGTTTCGACCTTAGTAAGGTATCATCAGCGCAGTAAAGCGGCCCTCCACACACATAACAAAATTTTTTTGACTGAAAAAACTGCTCCTCTAAGCCTCCAAAAATTTTTCTCTTCAAAAATGACAGAATCAAGAAAATAATAGGAAGGGAAGAAACTAAGTGCCAGTAACATTTTTTAGCATAGGTAGACATAAGCTATCACAAATTCTTCGATTGAAAATATGGATTAGATCAGTGCTACGCAAACTGTGGTACGCGTACCAGTGCCAGTACGCAAGCATCTGAAAATAAGCTTGCGGAGTATTACTGTACACTGATCAGACCACGTTTCCGCGCAGTTCTCACAATATTTTTTGTTTTGAGTTTAATCTCACATACTTTCATAAGCTTTCATGATTACACGACATCTCATTTGAGGGATTAAAAAAAGCAGTTTTGACTTTCTTTATTGAAGGTTTATTAAATTATGGCACTTTCTTTCGTGTATTTTTTCTGTTTGAAATACATTACTGGTACGCCGAATGACAGAAAGTAGGCTGCAGGTAAACCACATTTAAAAGTTAAAGTAGCACTAGGTTAGATGACTTTTACTTTAGTAAGAAAAAACTGAGTGCAGAGAGATTAGCTTTGGTTAGTCACATGAAGTTATTTTTTTCCGGCAAGTTTGAACTGCAGACTTTACACGTTTGCTTTTTTACAAACCAACGGAAAGGTCTAAAAGTTTTTACGCGGTTTTTAGCTGAATGTCAACACTGAATATATAACACCAAATATGAGTACGGGTCTGCGGGAACCCACCTCAATTAAGAAGCATGTCAGTTGCGATTAAAACAGTGGCGATTTTGCCTCGCATTTTCCACTTTTACCCTGCCCACGTGTCCATTTTAGTAGGCAAAAAAAACTCTTTGGTTTGCCCTTGGCCTTGTATCATAATTAAATCTTTGATGTCATATTCACTAATGACATGAAAAATCTGGTTATGTTGCAGAAAGTACATACGCTTTTGGCCCACTGGACATGTGGACAGGGTAATAGTGCATTCCTACTAATAGCTACTAACATAAAACCCAACTTACTAAATTCAATCAGTAATTTTCCGAAACCTTTTCTTTGATGAGGAGGTAACGTCAATATGCAAGCTACATTATAATCTTCTGTGGATTCTTTCTCCTGAAACAAGATCGATTTTGATAAAGTGAGAAAAACAAGAGCAGAGTCAGCAAATCAAAATAAAACTGGTTTAGCTTCCCTGAACCACATCCGACCTCTTCTCTACAAACCAACCTTTATCGCCCTTCGTTAATCTATACATCAGGAAGAAACAGTGGGAGCCAGTTCACATCCGAACTCTCGAAGCAAATTTTCAATCTCCCATGAAACGCCGCACGCTCCAATCCCTAACTCGCACAAATAACAGGTTCGTTTGCAAACTTTGTGAAATACTATTTGAGTTTTTCGATTTAACACTTCTTTACCGCGAGTATAGCGAAGATTTTTTTTTTTTTTTAATCTAAATGCTGGTCAACGTTTGATGAAACACAGTCAAGCGTTATGAGGTGTTAATTTATAGCACTAACGTTTAAACAAATTTATAACTAAGTCTTGGGCCAAATGAATTAATAGCGCTATGATGTTCATTCATCTCTTGTTGTATCGCATCCAGCGAGTATTTTCCCGAATATCATCACATTTCTGCATTATGCTGGGAGACATCGCCTAATACTAAAACGAGTTATCGTAACTTTAACAATTGTACAACACACTTTCATATTATGCAATGCGAGTTGATATTTGCTGTATTCTGAGGAGCTGTCCGTTAACAAAGTCGTTCGCATACTGTTCTAGCATTGCTTCGTAACGGCAAAGCAAAATATGTTGCACAAAAATGAAGTTCAGAAAGAAACATATCTTCATTATACTCGCGGTATTCGCCGAAGCGTGTAACGAGTGGTGGGGTTCATGACAGAGTCTTAGCTCCTGCGCAACACAGCTACGATGAAACATCCGATTTGATCTGACCGGGCCGGGAATCGAATCCCAGACCTCTCACACCGCCAGCGGTACCTTTAACCACGGCACTACGTCTACCGACCGCTACCAAGAAGTTTACCTTTGAAAAATATCCGACTAAATGAAAGCCCTTCGAATCGTATTCCGTCATCACATAAAATAGAAATGGGTCTGTGTCGTAATAAAGCGTTTTGTGATCAAGAAAACATTTCGCTAGCAAGCAAAGATTTTGAGCATAAGCCTGTCAACAAGACAAAAAAACAAGATGACAGAAATAATCATTGAGCATTGTTGTTTGTGGCTATACAATAAGTCTTTACAATCTGGAATAAGTCTATTCTGGAGCGGTATGACATGCTCTTCGCACGAACAAAAATTTTCGCGTTTTTTCTCCGTTCGTATTCGTCATTTTTCTTCGTGAAAATCTCAGATATGTTCGAACGAACACGAAGACAAATGCGAATACGAACGTTCGTAATTGGTATGCCATGGTTTGTTCGTGTTCGCCAATCGCATACTAGGAACTAGGGTTGGATTCATTCATTGTTTTCAAATTTTATAAATTTAAACTCATTGGTTTGAAAAAACGAAATTCAAGTTAAAATTCATCGACTTTGAAAAAATGAAATTCAAATTCATTGGTTTTGAAAAAACGAAATTCAAATTCATGAAGAATTCGCGAGTGGATTCCGATTCAAAATTTAAATTCATTGCGTAGCGAAAGCTTCAATTTCACTTTTTTTAAAAGGATCAATGCAAAATTTAAGTTTATAGCGGCGAATCTTACCACTTCCAAATTCGTAAAACTTGATAATTTAGACTTGATTAGTCGATATTTGATACGCGAGACTATCAAATAGGCTTTAAAAAACAGGTATTTTTGAGTAGTACTAACGAATGTTCAAAACATAGTTGCTCAGGAAATTCGTAGATCTAATCAGAGTCAGATCAAGTGCAGTTACAAACTGAATATGATTTATTACATTTCCTCATGTAATTCAAATTATACATGCAATCGAGTTTTGAGGTAATTGTAATTTAAAAGTAACGAAATACTGTTTGGGTGCAATTGTCATTACATAAAATTGCAATTGATTCAACTCTGGGTCTAATTAACTGTGGAAAAAAAGTTACCAGATGCAAAAACATCATAGTTTTTATCAAAAAACAGTTGGCTACTTATCTATTAGTGTTCTTTTATCTCTTACCTGATGGTAAAACAAATATATTTTAATGAACTTATTCGGAAAATGTAGGGATGTGCCGGATAGCAAATTTGCCGGATAGCCGGATATTCGGCAAATCTAACTTACCGGATAGTAGCACTAACACAAAATTAATACTTTAATGGTTTTTGTCCACGCTATCGTTTTGCTCGACTAGCGAGCCATGATAACATTGCATGAGATGATGTGACACACAGGAAACTTCCAAAAGTATTGCGTCATTAAAAATGGACTTTATTACCCTAAGTTGGCCGAATTGGCAACGTGGTCGAGCGGCAGGAGCTCAGTTGATAAAATGACCATCTTACTGATCGCGTTTGATTCAAGTCCGATCCACGACGCTACGTTTGTGTAGCAACACGTTTTCAACGCTGGGCTTTGTTTTTTGGGTAAGGAGAATTGAGTTAAAAATGTGGATTTCGGCCAAGAGCGTGCCGAAAATCGGACGACAAGTCTGTCGTTCGCCATAGGCGTCTATTCCGCGGGAGAAGAAGCAGTGCTTCCTCGGGTTTAATACCAAAGGGGGCGACACATTTCTGGCCTCCGGGGTGTTTTCATTATAATATTAAAAGTTGACTACTTACAGTGATGTGCGTTGACGCCGTCAACTTTTTTTTTGACGCTAACCGATGCGCTGTCAATTTTTAAAAAGTCGACGCTGGGCGTTACGCCGTCAAAATTTCACCTGTTTTAGTGTCAAGCGCCAAGCGTCAATTTTTTTAGATTACAATACTTTTTGCTTTTTCCAAAACAAGCGAGGCATTCTTTAAAATAAAAACGCTGAAATTGCGTCACTGGGAAAGTAAGAAGAAAATTAACTTCAGTTAATGGGCGCGCAACCGGTTTTGAACGTAAAATATTTCAATTATTTTTCTCCTATACCGCACCGCATGACTTATATTCAGTTTTGTGCGTTTAGATAAATGGATACAGAAGAAGGGTATACAGTTGCGGTAAATTTTTCGCTTAAACCAAAATTCATTGTAGTTACTACTTAAGTTAATTATCATTTCGATATTCGATACAGGAATGAATACAAGTTTAAACATGCGCATAAATAGCCACGGTACCCATTTGACCGGTGCTCAACTGCTCATTTGCCCCAAGTGCCCATCAACAACACCACCAGAAGCCGCCACGACGAACATTACAACGCAGAGTGGTCAGCGCATTGGAGTGCGAATCTACTTTCCCCGAGTCGATGATCGGCTAAGTCATCTACCATGATGCACATACTTCACCATAAAAAATAATATAAAGAAAAAATATTCGCAGTAAGTTTCGAAACTAGGTAATAATAGGACCACATAGTTTATCATTGCTACCAAACTTCAAAAAAATTGACGGTAAAATTGACGCTGACGCCATCAATTTTACAATTTTTAACGATGACGCTGACGGCGCCAACATTTTGGGCAATTGACGCAGACGCCGTCATTTTTTTTGTTGACGCGTATATCACTGACTACATGCACATTGCACAGAAGCTAAAACAATTCCAAAATGCAACAGCTCAAAATTTTAGCATTGTTTTGACGAAATTTTGCGCTCATGCTATGCATAAAGCGAGAAGAAAACTCTGTCGAGCGTGTGGCCAGCGCCAGCGGCGTGATTTTACGAGTACTGTAGGAAGCAATCGAGTTAACAACTACCACACATTGTGTTGATTTTTGCGGTTTTGCGCTAGTGAGCAATTTGTGATACTCATCGAAAAGTCAACTTCAAAAAAATATTAAACCTTCGTTATACTCGCGGTATTACGCCGAAGCATGTAACGAGTGGTGGAGCCTGTAACGAGTGGTAGAACTGTATATCTGACTCCAGTGTTACTTATTAATTTATTCCACAAATCAACAATTCATCTTTATCCACGTCGAGCTTTTTCAAATAGGATTCTTATTCAAATAGAATTACGAACTTATTCAAATAGAATTACAAACCTTATTCAAATAGAATTATAAACAAAAAGAAAAATAGATTGTAATTATTGTACAAAATTAATAAATTAACAGTTATACGTCTACATTATAGCCGGCTATTGATTACTGCTTTACTGTTACAGCGACACCATCGAAGTGGCTTTCCTGATAAAACTCACAGCGCCAAACGAAAAAAAACTTCTAAACTAAATTTCAATCTACTAGATCTAAAAAATTACCAACGTAATTTGAGGTTTGGACTCGGTTCTGCTTTTCGTAGAAAGTCTAAACAAAATTCAAGTTTTCAAACTTGCAATAAATTTTTTCACACAGATCGAAAAGGCAAATTTTATTTTTACCGAGTCTACTCTACGCCATTTCCCTGAACTATAAAAATACCTCAAAAAGCGCCGGATAGTGCCGGATATATACCTAGAAAATTGCTGATATAGAAGACAAATTATTATTCTTTTGCAATTTTATTGTAATTTAAACTGCCGTAAAAACAATTTCAAAGAAATGGGGTCCCGTCAACCGGTTGTTAAGTTCATTCTTTCGCAGGTTTACTAGGAAGTTACCTATTGCAAAAATAACTATAAACCATCAGCAGCATCACATTACAAACTTTTGGTTTGTTTGATAAATTTTATGGAACGTTAGCACTATGTGCTGATATAAACCACCAACAAATCGCTACTTTTGCTTGGTAAGTTCCAAGTCGAAAAAATCCAAATTCGTTGAATGTCTAATCAAGATGTTCAAACTCATTGATTTTGAAAAACTGAAATTCAAATTTAAATTCATTGATTTTGAAAAAAACAAGATTCAAATTCATTGACCATGAAAAAACGAAAATTAAATTCAAATTCAAGAAGAATTTGTGAGTGGATTCAAATTCAATTAAACCCTACTTGGAACCACGCCAAAAGAAGTTGCTCTGCAATGTTACAATTATACAATACGATAATCCTTATTCTCACAAAAATTGCCGGCGAGCAGTGATGGGCACGATAATAATCGATAATTTCAAAAAACCCTGGCCGATACCGATAATCGATAAATCTCAATTTCTTAAAGCGATAGCGGTAATCGATAAATTATAACCGATAAATTTTTCCGACAAATGTTGCGGTAAATATTTGTAAGTCAAATTGCAAAAAAGTTTTTCCAGATTTTTCAACAAAAGAGAGCAGTTCACGGACTCTGCCGAGACATTAAGTAAAACAAAAAGAGATTTTTAGAATAGCCAACAGACGTTGTGGACACCGTGTATTTTGTCATAGCGCCAACTCACTAATTTTGAACACTGTGTGCATAAAACCTCGTTTATCGCGATAATTTATCGGCGATAACAAAATATATTGCAAAAGCGAAATCGGTAATCAATAAATCAAAACTGTTTTCAACGATAACGGTAATACATTATCGCCGATAAATTATCTCGATAAATACCCATCTTTGCTTGCGAGAAGTAAAGTTTAGCTTTAGTATAATCCGTAAGGTTAATGAGTTCGTACAGATAATATTATTGCAAGAAAAATGGCGACCCGCAAAGAACTGAGCAGACGATGGGTTGAGGAGGTAGATGGTGAAAATGTTAGTAGAACTAGGAGAGGATAGTTGCAACTTTTTAACTGATGCTTTATCAAACGCCAAAACGAAGCAAATGCCTGATGGCAAATGGAAATCAATCGCATTAACTCTTATCATAGCTTATGGCACGGAGTACCGTTTCCTGTGGACAAAATTAAGAAAAAATGGTTCGATATGAAAAGTAAATCAAAACGAGATGTCGCTGCGTATAAAAAAAAGGATTGCAGGAAGTCGCACCGGAGGAGTTCATTGGTTCAACCCACAGAGTATTGCTGCAACTCTGAAAACTGCAACTGCCAAGAGTTTTCCAACATAAAACTACTTTATCCTTCAGGCTCAAATCGGTTGATCTGCGTCCAACTGCCAGCATTTCACCCCGAACTAATCTGCATACTGCTTCAATCTCTGTGATTTATCCTAAACTCTCATATTAGTTCGGTGTTTGTCATATCCCTTACATTACAGCTTACTATGCTGTGTCGATTAAATTATTTTCTTGAATTATTACAAACGTATTTTTTTAAAGCAGAAGTCTTGCAGCCATGCTGACCGCTTATCTGCCGAAAGTGATTTGGGCACAATGCAGGCTGCTTACATTAAAGCCTTAACCCTGGGGTGGGCAAATTTCTCGTGCGAAGAGCCGCATTTGAAAATAATTTTGCAGCCGCGGACCGCACACTCTTATCACAAAAAAGAAAGTTTATTCGGTGTGAAATAAACATATATTTATATTAAACACACTTTTTGTATTTCACACTCAGCAGGCACGTTTAATACTATTTTGATTTCTAGCTGTTTCCAATTACAGTATTTTTCGGACCATGGAGTGTACCTGACTATAAGATGCAGTATCAATAACCGCTTTCTCACGCGTTTATTTTCATGAGGCTCTCCGGACTACAAGGTGTAAAAACTCAACGCATTTTCCTCGTCGTATATGATCAAACAGCGCGAGAGAAGCATACGTTGCAAATTATGCGCAACGCATTAAACGGGAAGAGAAACACATACTCGTAAAGAGCAACGAACAAGAGTAGGTAGGCAATTAGTATTTTAGTATTTAGTTGCATATTTATCCCTCTATCACGAGAAAGCGATCAAAGCGTTATACAAGCTCGCTTAGGAGTTGCCAGCCATCTGTCTACCACACAAAGATGGGGGAATCCCGCTAAGTGCTTTTCCCAACGGCACAACAACTTGCCAACTTGTTTTCCACACTGTCCCTTTAATGCTGAGCGTCAAGCAGGGAAGCTGTGAATACCAATTTTAAAGTCATTGCTTTGACCCGATTTGGAATCAAACCTGAGTCTAGAGCTCAAGAGACAGATGAAAACATGCGGCACACTTTCTTTTTTTGCGACTGATTCGTTGACGAAGAACGAGTAGAAGTGGGTGCTAATGCGTTGGTTACGCTTACTGCAGTAAAAAAACTATTTAAAACTCGGTAATAAGGCGCAACGCAGTCCATACATTCTACAAGGGCGGGCCGTATAAATTAGGTTCGCAAGCCGCAATCGGCCCGCGGGCCGTAGTTCGCCAGCCCTGCCTTTACCAATTAAAAATCTTCGTTGTAGATTTTCTCGAAAATTGTAGCAAAACTGACGAATATTTTTGGCGAACACAATCGTTCGATCGAGCATTATCCAACTTTGTTTGTGCGAAGAAAGCATAGCATACCAAATGCCGCGAAAAAATTTTTTCAAATTTTTGGCCGCCCCTGGATTGGTTGTGCGTAGCAAGGCTGACGAGACTTTTTTTTATAGTCGAAGCAATAAACCTAGAGTGGTTTATCTTGCTTTTCAACTGGATCCTTACTGAATCAATGCAACCAATAGTCCGTAACAGAATATAATGCTACTTACCTTATTTTTGCGGCCATCGATTTCAAAAAACGAAATATTTGACCGTCTGTAGATTTCATTTCCTGGTGGAAAACGCAATTGACATTTGGTCTGGAAGGTATCGAAATATATAACAAATTATCACAACAGATTCAAGCTTTTTGCCGGTGTCTACTAACAAAGATCTTGAACTGGCTCTAACGGAACGTCATATACGTTGAAAAAAGCATTAAAACACCAGGCTGATGCTACGCTTTGTTGAGATTTTCCAACTTCGAAATACAGCAGTGTCTTTTTGAAAATTTGATTCCTTAGCTTTTAAAATAACACAGCGCAGTTTTAGTGTGGATTAGTAAAGCAACTATCGATCTGACTACCACCTTGTAGTCGTGGTCAGGATACATCGAAAGATTCATTCCATGATAAGCAAGTTTTACCATGCAGCAATTTGAAGGGCATAGTTGAAACTGTCAGGCAGGAAAATTTCCATATTGTATGGAATTGGCTTTACCGCATTCTAAACGTAATGCACACCACATCTGATCTTCACGAGGAAAAACTTAACGTCACATAAAAATATCCAAAATTTTCACTCACCAGATGTCGTTGGAGACACGTGACACTTTTAACATACTTCAAACAGAACTCGCACAGATACACCACGTCGCATTTGGTCAATTCGATCGGGTAGGGAGAGAAATACCACGGTTTCAGTCGGTATTTGCCCACTTCTGAAACAATATAATCAGTTCAAAAACACACCGAAACTAAACATGTTTAGAACATAAAGTTACGAGCGTTTTTATCACACAGGGATGTTGCAACAACCAAAATATTTCTCTGGCTCTTTCATCCTTACAGGTTGAATAAGCAGCAGCTTGAGTTGAATTTTCCACACACCCTAATCTTCGCAGATGATTTGGTAGAATTCTATGACAAGATCGAAGAAGGTTTGATTGCAATCATGTCACTAGTTGGGTCGCCGTAAGGACTTCGCATATTGGGTGTTGAGTCGAGAAATTGAAAGTGCAACGAAGCATTTATGATAGAATCAACGATTAATACTATCATCGAGACTCGAGAATCACACGATCATACACATGTTGCTGCTTTTCCCAGCTACTCTCGTACAGACAACACAAATGCTGCACTATCCATATCTCTAGCAGGGCACTGCTTTTTTTCTATTTGCTTCAAAATGTGTGTTTTTTGCGTTTTTCACTTCTTGTTTCCAAAAAATAATAGAAAAATACAGTACCCTTAGAGGTAATGTCGTAATCATGCATTTTTTTTTATATTTCATTCAGAAATGTTTTTGCTGACTGATGGCTATTGTTTCTTGCTTGTCGTTAAATGAAACAAACTACTACTACTACTACACAGGAGACCCCTCCCAGACTACCCTTGCATCACTTAGGAGTGCTCGTCGTCAGCCCAATGTTTTGCTATCAAACTTTGCCAGATCGTAATTTGATGTTTGAACTAAAAAATGCGATGAAAGTGCCGAGGCAAATTCACAACTCATTTAATATCTTGCAACGAACTATGTCCAATTGTCAGCGACAAGACCTACATTCAGCACGGGTGGGTGAAGATTATCTGTGGTTCGACTTATGATTGGTTACACTGGATCGTGCTGATTCGACAAATATAAACTTACTCAGCGAGATGTGGTGGGCAAACTACCAGGTCCCACTGTGTGCTGCACTGACTTGGTAGCATTTATATCCTTACATATTTTTGCAAGAAACCAAGATGCTATAACCTGATCGCTCAGAAGTTGCTGACCATCTGCTTACCCCTTGAAGATGGGGGAATCCAGTAAAATGCCTTTCTTAACCACCAGCAAATTGCTGACTTGTGCTCCTTACTGTCCCACTAATGCTGAGTAATAAGCAGGAAAGCTGTGAGAAGCAACGTTTAGGTCACTGGCTTGACCAAACTTGAAATCCCAAGTCTATCCACTCTTACAGCTTTTTTAAACTTTCAGCTTGTCACTTCAAAAATAATCTTAAGTAGCGAAAAAAAAACTGGTCAGGTCAAACGTTATGACTAGGGCGATTTTTGGTTACAAAAGTTACTTTTTTTTGCTAACTCCAATCAACGTAAAAAGCGTTTAACCAAAATTTCACGGCTATAGGGTCAGTATTTAAGAAGTTATAAGGTTACAAAAAGTTACTTTTTGTCTTTTAGGTTACATTTTGGTTTTCGTGCTTTTTTGCATAATTTTTCTAGTTTTTTGTCTTGGATTGATGCAAGAAAGATAAATTTACAATCTACTAACATTAAGGTGCCTTTTTGGTGCCAGCCAACAACTGCTTTTGTGGAAAGAAGTTTTTCTATGCTTAACAAATTACTAGCAAAAGACAGAAACTTTCTACCACAAAATGTAAAACAAACATTGTTCACTATAACTTAAGCACGAGGTAGAACTGGGCCTTCTTCACGTTTTTTCATGCTTGGCTGCAACTATTTTCGTTTTACTTTTACACGTTAAATAAAGTTACTTTTTGGTTACTTTTTTACAAAAATAAACTTACATTTTTAAGTTTTTTAGGTTACAAAAAAAATCGCCCTAGTTATGAAACATCCTAAACTAGAGAAACAACATCTCATAATAAGCAACCACCAACAAGAGGAAAATTGATCATGCTTTGAGAATTAAAGCTATAACCGTGTGGTGGAAGATAAAAAGAACGACGTACATTGTGCCAAGCACTTAAGGCGCGCCGAAGTATTAACTACAGCAGACAAGAACCGTACTCGTGATGCGTAAGAATTGATTGTCACCTTGGTAGCTAGCAAGCAGTGTAGATAAACCTGCTCCATTTATTAACATCGTAGTTCTATTACATGGGTTGGAAGTTCCCAGAGATGCGTCGAATACGTACGCACAGTAAGAGCCTTATAACCAGAAATGTTGAAGCCACTGCTCAATCTACTTACCAATACACTTAATGTTCTTGATTCTGCTCACTTTGTCTTCCGGTGCATGGACGGTCATACTTCCGGTCTGTCTAGGCGCGCTCTCCACGGCTTCATGATTTCCTCCTTCCTGTGTTTGGGACACAGTTAGCTGATATAAACTAATAAACATGAGAAGTTTTTGACCGCTTCAAAATAAAAATGAACAAAGAAAACTCATGAAGACATGATCACCCTGTCCACATATCCAATTTTAGAGGGCTTTATGCCCACGGTTCTTGCTTCAAATTCTACATCATAATCAACTTCTTGATGTCATAACCATTTTTTTAACTATTACATCAATATATTGATTATGATCAGGGCTTCAAAAAATCGACTGCAATCGATATTCGATAGCGATATTTTTTACTTTGTGTTCATCGAAAGCATTGGAGCCTTTACTTTCTTGAATAAGTATCGAATATGGCCATGTCCTTACTTTTTTTCGACTTAATTCGATATTCGATTCTTTTCGTCCAGATTACTTCATCTCACTGTAGTAAATTAAAAATAATTGTCGTTATGTCATTATCTTTTTTTGCTGATAATTTTTTTGTGCCAAAAATCCCAACTAGAAATAAAGAAGAACCTTTAACATTATTTATTTATATTATTTACAAAATAACACACGGAAAATAAAATAAGCTGAACGTTTTCCGACAAATCGACTGTCCTTCATCAGAGCATGATTATAAATGGAAGAGTGAAAATAGGGCAAACTAATATAAGCGGAAAACAAAAACAGCAGGGGTGATGACATAATCTAACGTTTCATAAGAGTAATGAAGTGTGAACGATCAAATTGCGTGGGCCGATAAAGTTTTTAACACGTGATTTAAATGTGAGGGTACTATAATTACTATTTTACGAAGACACAACACAATTTAAAACAAATTAGCAATAAATTTTTAATCAAACTAAATTATTGAAAGAGTTAAAATACTTTTAATAGAAAAGAACAACCATTAGCATAGAGCTGCCGGTTTAATTTCGGTTTGAATTTCTTAATAAGGAGTGCTTCATAAACTTTCGTGTCATACTCATTTTTACCGTTACAAAGAATTTTACGCGAAACCAAACTGTGCGATGAATTGAAACATTTAACGCAGTCCAAAATGTGGTCTTTAATTGCACTTTTTTGAGATTGATTTAGATTCAAATGTTCCTTGGCTCTGGTGACCAGATGTCTGAAAGACATACCCAAGTATGCCAAACCCGTATCACACGGGCATGCATAACTATAAACGACATTGAAGCACAAACCCAAGGGAGTCATTGACTTCAAATTAAAATAATTAGCAACTTTCACTGTTTGGTATAAAGGCACCAGTTTTGAGCCTGCCATCATTAAACACAAATCTTACACATTGCGGAAGAATTTTCGTGAGCTTTTTCCTACATACGGTATTTCCAAATACAATTTTTGCTTGTCATTTTCATTTTCACTGATCTGATCCGATCATTTTCATGTTGACTGGAGTTATGAAAGCTATTGAAAACTTTGTTGAAAAACCAAGCAGGAAAACCATTTTTAAGGAACATTTCTTTTAGCTTTTTAACTTTGGAACGGAAAAGTGATTCTGTAGAGCATATAGTTTCAGCGCGGTTCAGGAGGCACGTAATCAATCTGGATTTCCATTTTAAAGGACAAACTGCATGATAATTTAAAAGAACTCCAGTGTGTGTAGGTTTTCTCCAAACTGATGATTCTACACTGCCTTCTCTTATTGTAATTTCTGTGTCCAAGAATGGAAACGAATTAGTGGATTTTTCAGCAGTAAAAGCAATATTGGAGTGTTGTTCGTTCAAAAGATTTAAAAATTCGGAACAATCGTGTACTTCAAAAATTGCAAAAATATTATCAACGCATCTCAAATACAAGGCTGAGAAGATTTCCGTTATTCTTTAAGAGGGCTGTTTCCAAGTGTGCGAGGAAAAAATTAGCAATTGTAGGGCCTAAAGATGATCCCATGGCTACTCCATCTACTTGTTTATACAATTTATTCTTGTACATGAATATTCCTTGAGTAGCCATAATCATCAACTTCTTGCAAACTTATTTGCTGATCGGTATTGGTAATATGTTGGTATCGTCAGCATAAATTGTATTGGCAATAATATCAATCGTTTCTTCCAGCGGTACGTTGTGAATAAAGATTTAACATTAAAACTTACCAGTTTGTGATTAGGTATAATTTGAAAATTCTCTATTGTTTCAACAACTCTTGAAAGGACCGAAGCATGGAAGTGTCGGGAATGTAAGGTCTAATGAGGGAATCTAAGAATTTGACTAATTCGTATTCAGGGGAACCAATCATTGAAATGACAGGTCGAGCAGGTTTGCCAGCTTCGTGAATTTTCATCAGTTCGTAAAGTTTTCTCGGGATAGAGCCGGATGGTAAAGGTTGTCTCACTGTTTTTTCATCAAAGAGCTTAAGATATTTGCGAATGTAATATTTGATCGATTGTTCTTTGGATATTACCGGATGAACATTGTCGCTGGCTTGAACTAACGTAAATTTAGAGGAATCATTAATTATTTGATCAAGCTTGGCATAATAATCAATGGAAATTAATATAACCGTGCCTTTTCCTTCATCGAATTTGCAGACCTTTATACTTTCATTCGCGGAAAGAGTTTTTAAGACCTTATAAAGAGAGCGATTTTTCTGATTGTTACACGAAATTTTAGCATCGTTGAGAAATTTCCGAAAATATAATTTAGTTTGTAAATGTTCTTCGATTGGTATGCCACTTTTAGCTTGACAAGAAGATGCTAATTTTTCAATGCTTGCTTTTAAACGATCGACACGTACCTTCTCTGGTAAAATATGATGATTTAAACCAAAACGCAAACTTTCTTTTTCTCTGAGATTTAACTGTCTGTCACTCAAATTCAATAAACATTCAGGGCTTCTATTCCTTGGAGAGATTCACAAGTTTACTAATTTTCTCTGGTGTGATTGAATGGTTTCTTTTCCTACTTTTTTCGAATCGTTGAGTAAGGAGTTTAATTAGACAGTTTTTTTTTCTAGCAAACTTAGTTGAGGAAAAATCAACTTTTTTTAACGGTTCAAATTGTTATGAAATCAATCACACGCTGTCTCTTTTAACAAGTTTTAGTTCCTTGACAAGCACGAAATGATAAAAATCAGTAGGATTTAGATTCGGCACTTTAAATTTCTAGAATTTCGGGCAGATATCTAGATCAATGCAAGTTTCAAAATACTTTACATCCAAGTTCAGTTTTACTAGCTTTAATCCAAGTTTCTCGAGCTTTCTCTGTAGTTTGATAGTTACATCTCTCTTGCTGCTTAATGCATGATATAACTTTGGTAGAAAGGAGATCTTCAATATCCAAACGGTAGCAACAGCTAATGATAGGAGAACATTCAACATTATTTATTTATATCATTTACAAATAAAATACGGAAAATAAAATAAGCTGAACGTTTTCCGACAAATCGACTGTCCTTCATCAGAGCATGATTATAAATGGAAGAGTGAAAACAGGGCAAACTAATATAAGCGGAAAATAAAAACAGCAGGGGTTATGACATAATCTAATGTTTCACAAAAGTAATGACTAATGAAGTGTGAACGATCAAATTGCAGGGCCGATAAAATTTTTTTAACACGTGACTGAAATCAGTGTACTGTGATTACTATTTTACGAAAACACAACACAATTTAAAACAAATTAGCAATACTTTTTAATCAAACCAAAACTTTTTCACTCTTCCATTTATAATCATGCTCTGATGAAGGACAGTCGATTTGTCCAAAAACGTTCAGCTTATTTTATTTTCCGTATGTTATTTCGTAATAAATGTAAATAAATAATGTTAAATGTTCTCCAATCATTAGCTGTTGCTACCATTTGGATATTGAAGATCTCCTCTCTATCGAAGTTATAAAAAAAGAGTTGCAATAGCAAAGCTGCTTCGCAACTATGGTCGCACGCAATGTCCGTGATACATGAACGTGAGCACGTCGCAGAAAGTGCTTAGCGCATACCGCTAAATGCTCAGTGCACAGGGGGGATGTGGGAAATGCATCCTCCCACCAGGCATTTTGAACAATGTTTTTGATGAGCACAACTTTTCTATAATTTCGAACCTTTTTCAATAACAACAAACCTTATGCCGTAAGCACGCATAAATAATAAATGTTCGAGCAAAATGCACCATATTTGGTGAAGCATATCAGAATTAGGGGTAAAAATCCAAACAAAAGTTACCTAAAAGTTGTTAAAAAAGTACGAAATGGCCATTGCAATACGCAAATTTTTAAAAATTTTTTGGGGAGCATGCCCGGATCCCCCTAAAGCCGTATGTGTTTCTCGATTTGCTTCAAATCAACTCTGCCAAACAGAAATACAAACTCTCAAAAAAATGTCAATATTTAATTTCCCTCCCCTGCAAATTTTTCTGAATACGCCCCTGACCTGAACATATCTTTAAAGTGCTTATGTACATCTTTTTTCCGGGTCTAACGTCTTTACATTCTGTCAACAAGAAACTATCAAACCATCATTATACTCGCGGTATTACGCTGAAGCGTGTAACGAATGGCAGGGCCCATCTCCGCGGCATAGCGCCTTCGTCACATGGAAACGTCACAGCGGTGGCAAGTAGTTGGCTACATTGGCAGATTCGAAGGGTCCGGGAATCGAACCGAAGACGTTCCGCGCCGATAGCGATCAACCACTACGCTAACCAGTCAAATTTCGTTGACATTCCAGATCATTCAAAACTGCTTCAGCCCCCACCAAAATTTTCTGGATCCGCTCTTGTAAGTGTAATATCGAATATCGATCACAATATTCATTATTTTTTACTTTTTCGTACTACCATCGAATATCGATTATTTTTCTACTTTTTTGAGTATCGATTCGCAACACTGTTGCGATGCAGAAACCAGAACCAAGAACCGTGGGCCTAAAACCCACTAAAATTGGACATGTGGACAGGGCAAATAAAGGCTTATACTGCCAAGAAACACCTAAAAATACTTGCAAGGACGTTTTGGTTCGTTTCTGGTGCCATTATCAACGTTTTAAGCGAAGAGCTCTGGGTTTCAAATCATAAAAAAAGAAAACACACAATACTAAGTAACAGTCAGTGCTTAAGCTTTGCTCAGTTTGACAAATTCGACTCCTTTTAACTTGTGTAAAACCAGCAACTTACTTCGTCCAACTCGTTCGCTTTTCTTTTCCTGCTCACTTTACACGGTGTTACTGCTTTCTTGACCAAAGAGTGATCAGCAGGTGGAATTCCATTCTGAAACGTACAAGTGTCCAGTGATTACGATAAAGACAGCATTACGATTATGGTTACAATCAGATGATCAAATGAATTAAACATCTACTTCTAAAGTGCTTGACTTTGGTTCGATTCGAAGTCACGTCAAACCAATAATTTGCAAAATGATTTCCCAGCTAGATGTTCTGCACGAAAAGAACATCTAAAGGAGAACAAGCCGGCAAGCTTCCTTGTTGTGCCTTTGATAACAGCAATCGACGGAATTACTACACATCATACAAATGTCCGGCAACTACACATCATACAAATGTCCGGCAACTCCTAGGCAAGCTTGCTACACAACATCTGCCACTTCAAGCAAAAAAAAAAGGATTTTCAAGAGCCCATGCTTCCTAATGCCATCGAATGTTCAGCAAAGCTTTATGCGGACGATACTTGTTTAATTTTTTCAGTTGATTGCTCATCTAAATCAGAACAAAACATCAGTGGTGATTCAAAAAAGCTCAAAACATGGCTTGACGCAAAATCTTCATCACTGAATCTCGATAAAACTGCCTGCATGCTTATTCCTCCCTCTCATAATAAAATAGACTACAACTTTAACCCTACTTTTAATGGAAGTTTGTAGAAAATTGTCAACACTTAGAAATATCTTAGGATTACAGTTGACAATCAGCTTAAGTTCAAATGCCGTATTCAGTTATCAGAAAAAAAAATTCTTGTGGAGTCGGTATTCTTCGGAAAATAAGGCATTTATTAGTTACCTAAGCAAACTTTATTAACACTTTATTACGCGTTAATACAACCTCATCTGATTTATGCCATTGCTGTTTGGAGCTCAACCTTTTCTCGTTATAAAGATAAGCTAAGATTATTGCAAAACAGTGCGATTAGTAATATAAACAAATTTTGTCATATCTCTCCTAGTTATAGAAGTAATAATATTTTAAAATTAGACGACCACTATAATTTGGAAATCGCAAAACTAATGTTTCTACACTGAAAAAGTTTACTACTTCTACAACTTCGAAGCTTCTTTGTAAAATTTGAAGATCGACACAAACATTCCACGAGAAACAAATCACAATTAAACTTAAGCCTACCTAATTTTAAAACTTCTAGACTGCAACGAACATTTAAACATCAAGGCGTAATTATTTGGAATATTCCCTCACATTTAAAACAACTGTCTTTTTTCAAATTTAAATCTCAATATAAAGAATTATTAATTGGTTTCTAAAAACCTTGATTGCTGGTGTACTGACTGACCTCGGTTGTTTATAAGTAGACATTTTTATTCTATCATTATAAGACATGCAATTGCTGTGTATCCTGCTTTAATAATCCGTTTTTGGTAAAATTAATAACTGGTTAATTATTTTCTCTTTGACCTTTGTTATGTGTTCTTTTCTATTTTTAGGGGGTCTACTGCTAGAAGACGATTTGTCACTCGCAGCCTCCCATCGAGTAGGTCTAAATTCACTAAATTTCAATTTTGTTCTTTTACTTTGTTCAAAGTTTCTGCCGCTCGAAGAAATAAATTACTTACTTCCACTCAGCGCATTGCCAGTCTATCAAAGACTAGCAAAAAGTGTGTAGCCGTGGACCTCATGCGAAGAAAAACAGACTAAAGGGATGGTGGTGGCACAAAAATCACCAGCTCAAAACATAAAAACTGTATTTGAAAAGATAGAACAATATCGCTGTAAAGTTGCACGGTTTGCTTTTAAGTTGCACGATAACGCATTATAGCAGCATTCAACCGTAGTAGGCAATAGGCAGTACAGGGCCTGGAAAAAAACTAATTCACAAAGCTGTCGCGAAATAGGTAAAGAATTATCCACGAAGGACAAAAAAATGCTTCGCTGACAAAATGATCGATAAATATTGAATGATAAACCGTAGGACGTAATCCGCATTCTGAACTGACCTCACAGAAAAGACCAAAACTAGTGTTTGGATTAACTGAAAAACTAACCGATTAACCGTTTCGAAAATTTTAACTATTAACTGGTTAATTTTGCAATATTGCAACAACTAACCAAAATCTCAAACTGCAAAATTCACCATTTTTTATTAATATTGAATCAAATTGTAATGCAGTTATTTAATATTTTACATTTTTTCCTGAGTTTTGTACCAAGCCTTCAGGAAGACAAGCGCATCAAGCATTTTGTCACTCATTCTGGCACGTTGTTTGGTCAAAATTTTGCCAGTAATTGAAGAGATTCTTCCACTTTCAACACTCGTTGGTGGGATTGACTCCAATGCATCCACAAGAAGATCTAAGGTTTTAGGCCTCTTTCCAGATGCTTCATATGCTAGCATGTCCTTGGCAATGTTCTTGTATTCATCATCATTTACAGTTTTTTGTGTTATTGCTAAAAGAATAGACTGTTCAAGTTGATCTTCCAGCTTCTCCTTGTGCATTACATTGTCATTTACATCAGTTTCTCTGCTGCCACCATCAGTGTAAGGGTCACTGTCATCAGGCCGATACAAGGGGAACAATCGTAACATCAGAGATTTGGCACATTTTTGAATATTCAAACGTGTAGGTATTGTAAAGGGTTCATTATCATGCTGGGTAAGAGTACTTGGACGGCTCAAGAAGCGTATCAGCTGACTACATTTCTTTGGCGTCTCTCTTGAACGCGTTTTAGAATCGCAACATAGAATGCTTAAGACAGCCAATTGTGGTTATGTCGTTGAAGTTGCTCCAGAAGGAAGCGAAAAATGCCTTTCGCTACCAAAAGAGTAGCATCCCTTCTGCAGAGAACTTCAGCTGCAATTTTAACAAGTTTCAAGGACTTTCCGATCATCTTCAGTGTATCAAAGTCTTGGTCAGTGATGATGAAGTCATTGTTTAGATCGGCCAACGTTTGAATGACTGATTTCTTAACTTTTAGAATAGTTTCAATCATGGTGTAAAGAGAGTTCCACCTAGTACAGCAGTCCAGTTTCAATTGCAGCTCCTTGCCAATTTCTTTCTTGATCTCCTTTTGCAAAGGATCATTTCGTACAGGTGATTTTCTGAAGAATTGAACAACTTCACGTACCTATTTAATAATACCCGCCAAATCACTCACAAGTTCAAGTTGAAGCTCTTTTTGAACATTAAAGTCCTCTTCTTCAGCAGGAATCAGATCGTCATCACAGATAAGTTCTTGAAAATTATCATCATTGGTCTCGTCAGGTCCAGGAGCTTGAATATAAGCCTTTGTTTCATACAATACTTCAATGACAGCAAGATGCACACTATGAGCCAAACAAACTTGATGCTCAGTAAGAATTTTGTGTCCCATTTTTAGCATCATTGCAGCTGCATCTGAGAAACCATGGCTACAATATGACTGTCCAGTGAAACCTTGAACTCCAAACGTTTCTCTCAAAAGCTCAGTGGCACAAGCTGCATTTAAAGATCCATCAATTCTGACCAGTCCAAGGCTATAGAATTTGTCCTTAGAGTGAAGATTCACGCTGGCAAGCCTCCTGTATATGATCGAAGTGTATTCATCAAGTGATGCAGAAAACCGCTCACCACACTGAATCATTGCTTCAATTTCTTTGGCCATGTCGTGTTTCTTGCCATTGGCAAACATGAGCACCATCTTGGCCACAGTTTTAGAGTCATGAGGAGCTTGCAATCCCTGCGAAGTCAGCGATTTACGAATGAATGAGCTGTTGGCAATTGCATGAAATGTGAACCCACCTTTTGCTGCCATTTCAGCCATCACTTCTTGACAAAGGCAATAATTTTAGATTGTTTGACCTTTTTGGCAGGTGGTTCTTTACTTTGGTCCTCAGATGCTGGAATGTGAACTTTGTGAATTTGGAAGAGGTGATATTTCATAGTACTAGTTGACGTCTTGATTTCGTGACCACAGATGTCACACTTTGCAGAGTTTTTACCAGCAATGGCTGTAAAATGCTTCCAAACTGGCGATCGTCCCATTATTTCTATGATTTTGAACATACTCTTGGCAGGCTACAATTTTAAAGACTCCAACTAAATAACTTACTCCTCACTCTTAGTAGCAGAACTAGAAATAAACTTGCAGTGTGAAATTAAGAGGTCTTATCACTTCGATGTCTTAAAGTGTTTTATGACGTCGTACAAGCTTTTCTGCTTATCATTCACACTTATCATTCACACAAATCATTTTGGGATAAGAATTTAAATAAAAACTATTAAATGTGGTACCTGTGAAAGTTTTGAATTGCCTATCTTATCGTTCGTAAAAGTCAGATTGAACGCGAAATATATCGCACAGGCGATGGAAATATACGCGCAGCAAAACTATAGAAGTAACCGCCACCAGTGTGCATACTCCCGATATGTACACGGCACTTAAACGGTTAATCAATTAATTGGTAAATTTTGTAAAAATTAACCGGTGAATCGGTTTAGAAATTTTTTCGGTTAATTTCAAACTATAGATCAAACGAATATAATAAAACGACCCACGTTTAACTCACTTAGTGACGGTACTGACCGTAACCTAAACTTCAACAACCAGAGCTTCTCCGCTCACTTGAAAACACTATTCAACCAGGGCTAAACCCTGCAGCATACACACTTGCTTAACTCTACACATGACTAATTACGCTCAAATACACAAATAACACTACACGGTGATCCGAAAGTAACTCCCTATTCTAAAATAACCATGACTTATTCAAATTTACTGACAACTTTCTCAGTTTTTGCGTGTAAGTTACTCAGTCTGCGGCAATTACATCTATGCTCTTGTTTCTATATTTTAATAATTTTAACTTAAATTTGGAATAAAGTTACATCATGTTTTGTAAATTAACATACTAATTGTGATGAATAATAATTTTTAAAAAATTCAACCACATTTAAATAAACAAAAAGATATTGAATTTTAAATAGAAGTCCATGCAATGCACTTTTTTCTCATGTTTAATAAATGAAGAAATTACACTTCAAAAACAAACCATTTTAATTTTAGAATAGGGAGTTACTTTCGGATCACCCTGTAGACTCATACTAGAATAATTAACACCAACAAGACACGCTTATTTATACTCAAAAGTCAACTTCCAGAATGTTCTGTAACATTTTAATAAAGCAGTGTTCGAAATTACCTTTTTTAGCCGCTTGCCTATTGGGCAAGTGACTGCAAATATCAACTTGCCCGGGTCAATCTCAACTTGCCCGAAAAAATCACGCTCTTAGTATATGTCACGTAGGCTTTTACTACAAAAATGAAAATGTATATACTTAATGCTACATCTAAAGATGCATTTTATGGGGCACCGTTCGAAAAAAAACTATTCGTTTTGTGAACCATGTTTTTTGAGCTTATTTAGACCATAGTTTGTTCGATATATATTTGAATATTTCAGAGAAAAAGTCGGACCTTTGGTCGGACCAAAGTACATGCGCAAAATAAGTTGGACAAAACGACTTTGTGAACCATGTTTTTTGAGCTTATTTGACCATAATTTGTCCGAGATAAATATTGGAAATGTCCGACTTATACAAGGGGAGGGGGGATAAATGAAAAATTTTGGATATCGCTAATAAACCCCCTCAAAATATGCTATCCTGTGACAGATGATACAAAAAATTTTTTTGATCATATGTGTTGCTAACCCCCAGTACATACCCCTTGAAGTTTGCAAGTTCCCCCAAATAGCAAAATTAACATATCCTGCTTATTGTATTACTAAAATACGAGGTGCGACCATTTATTTTTAATGATTTTTCATCAGGAAGATGATTTGCCTCTTAATATGTTATTTTATGTAAAACAATTTTTACCATTTATTTTCTCAAGCTGCAGGAAAATCCAGTATCATGCAATTTGAGCATCTGTCGATCAAATATAGCAACAAAATGAACTTTAGATTGAAAAAAGATATTGCTGCCATACGAAACAACTGTGTAATCTCTACATTTAACAGAAAGCAGTGCAGCAGAAGAACAATTACAACTCAAACGAAGGCTTTAGTTGAAAAATTTTGATGCAATTGGGCGTTGAAAGGCAACTTTCACGCGCATATGAAACTTCGTAGAAAAGTCGCATGAACTTCATTAAAGGCAATATCAGTGTGAGCCACGTATAACTTATGTTGATTCTGCAGCGCAAACTAAGAGTCTCCCCATGCTTTTCAGACGAGTTACATCCTCATTATGACATTGGTCAGTTCTCATCAGCTTTCTCCGAGATTCCTTCCTGTTAAAGCTGACGCGAAAACTCGTTCCAACTCTTAATCAATGCACTAGTGGTAGAAACCTTGCTATGATCTTAACTCTGATTGCTGTGCTAAGTTGAAGCTTTTGAGCTTCGACATTCGATGGAGATGCACAGTCAAGACTTTAGTAGCTTGTATTTTTCAGTTCGTAATTAATACGTCCTACTTGACTTTCGGCAGCCATATCGCTTATAGAAGCATTTTCACGAAGGCCTAGATTCAAATTGAAATAATTTTTGTCGAACTGCATCAAAATTTCCAAATTCAGATACTGTTCCACATTGTCAGAACCATTCTTTTGTCAGTAGTGGAAATACAGTATTATCTTGAAAGATTTTTATCAACTCCATTTTTTGACAACTGGGGTCCTACTAAACACCGCAAGGAACTACAAGGTACTGTACTAAAAAGAACTACAAAACCTACAAGATGCTTGAAAACACTACAAGGTACTTTTATAGCTACTGCAAGGTAGTTGAAAACAGCACAAGGAACTACAAGGTACTTTTAAACCAAGTACAAAGTAGCTGAAAGCACTACAAGGTAGGGGAGATGTGGGACCAACGAGCCATTTTTCACTTTTTGCTTTCTAACTCTTGAATTTGTTGGTGTTAGCTCACAAAATTTTATATTTGAGTAGACCAGCAGGTGATGCAACTCCAAGCTGAAGTTGGTCAAGAACAAACATGTTTTAGCTAAGTTATGAAAAATTTAATTTTTCTAGAAATAGCTCATTGGTCCCCTTAGTTTGTGGGACCAATGAACCACTACAAGGAAGCTGCAGAAACAGTTACTGATTATATGGACCATATGGTGCACTTAAAATATTTTTTTTTCGCGAAAATTGATCATGCGCCTTATAAGCCGGTGCGCCTAATGTATGAACCAGGTAGTGCTTTATGCTTTATTGCCTACACTCAAAACTAGTACCGGTACTATTGTTATAAAAACAAAGCGCTGTCTTACTTCTTGAAAACCTGCGCGTCTTATAGCCCATTGCGCCTTATGTATGAACAAAAATAGAATTTAACCAGTTCATTGACAGTACGCCTTATAATCTGGAGCGCCTTATGGTCCGTAAAATACGATAGATTAAAGATGAAATGAAGTTTTATCACAGTAATAAAACTAAAAAGTAAAACTAGTGTGTTAATAATTAAAATCATTAAAGAATGAAATTGTAACTACGAGTTCTCATGCTTATCTAGCAGTGCATAGTCAATGAAAAGGGCTCTACACTATCAGCGCAATTCTCTTTTTCTTTAAGTTTATGCTATGTTCTTGTCTGTTATATAGCTGCAACCTTTTTGTAGTCGAAATCATAGCACATAAATAGATTAAACAAACAGATTTATGAACAAAACTAACCATGCAAAAATCACAAAAAAATTTATCAGTCACACTTGACAATTAGATGCCATAACGCAGAACAAGCCAAAATCATACCAAATTTTAACACATTAGCTAAACGCTTAGTAGCAGCAGCTGAAGATGGCGGTGAAAGAATTTGAACTACATGTCACTTTTCTTAGCAGGAGCCAGATCATCAACGTCAGGGAAGACAAAACCATGGTTAATCTGCAGGGACCATTCTAAGATTTTAATTTCATAATCATCTTCGTCATCAGGACCATTAAGTAGCAGTCTAACAAAATGTCTGAAGCTACCAACTACAGAAAACACTTAAACAATGACATAGAGAACTGCCTTAATTATGTCCACATTCGGTGCATACCAAACTGCCACTGGCTCATTGGTCCCTCAACTGTGTAGGCACAACATTTTACTAACTGGTCGCTACCTGATAGGGCATATGCCTTTGAGCTTGACAAAATCTTCTTCCACATCAAATAAACTTCGAAAACAAGCAATACTATGCTACCTTCCGTTTAACTTAAAGTCCACAGACAAAAAAAACAATCAGCAACAAAAAAACCTTTTGACCCAGTAAAAAAAGGTTATTCTTGCTTGCGCACGTGTGGATGATCATAATTCCATCAAAACCCGATTGTAAAACTTTGAAACTATTTTGAATCAATTCCTAAAAGACAAAGAAAATCCGCCAAGAAGTTTGCGAGAAATCAACTATGGTCATTGGTCCCACCCTGATTAAAGGTCCCACATCTCCCCTACTTTTAAACCACCTACAAAGTACTTGAAAACACTACAAGGAACTACAAGGTACTTTTAAACCTACAAAATGCTTGAAAACACTACAAGGAACTACAAGGTACTTTTATAGCTACTACAAGGTACCGTAGTTGAAAACAGGACAAGGAACTACAAGGTACTCTTAAACCAAGTACAAAGTAGCTGAAAACACTACAAAGTAGTTTTAAACCAACTACAAGGTAGTTGAAAACACTACAAGGAACTACAAGGTACTTTTATAGCTACTACAAGGTAGTTGAAAACACTACAAGGAACTACAAGGTACTTTTAAACCAAGTACAAAGTAGTTGAAAACAGTACAAGGAACTACAAGGTACTTTTAAACCAAGTACAAATTAGCTGAATACACTACAAGGAACTACAAGGTACTTTTAAACCAACTACAAGGTACTTGAAAACACTACAAGGAACTACAAGGTACTTTTAAACCAACTACGAAGTACTTGAAAACACTACAAGGAACTACAAGGTACTTTTAAACCAACTACAAGGTGCTTTTAAACCAACTACAAGGTACCGGTAGTTGAAAACAGCACAAGAAACTACAAGGTACTTGTAAACCAACTACAAGACTTCTAAGGTAATTTTAAACCAACTACAACCCCTCCGACCCCAACTCCAACCCCCCACCCCCGAACCCAACCCCTCCGACCCCAAACCCCTACCCCCTGATCCCAACCCCCCCTCGACTCCTTAACCCCTGACCCCAATCCCCCTCCCTGACTCCAACCCCCGACACCAACCCCCCAAACACACCAAACCTCAGCAAATCCCCAACTCCCCTGATCTCCCGCTATGCGGGCAAGAAAAACAAAATACCGTCGATGACTCTACTCTGGCAGACGCTGTTTCCGTTTTGTCACCTGATAACTGGTTAGTTAACAACACTTTGTGATTAATTATTCGCTCTCTATTAATCAAATGAAAAACATAGATTTTTTATTTTTTTTCATAAGCAATTGCTAACAAGGATATTAAACGCCATTACTTGATTTGGAAAAACAAAAGCCCACAGTTGCAAATTCTGACTAGCAAATTGTATTTAGTTGCATATTTATCTTCCTATCACTAGAAAGTGATCAATGCACTATACGAACTCGCTTAGGAGTTGCCAGCCATCTGTCAATCACACCAAGATGGGGCAATCCTGTTAAGTGCTGTTCCCAACGGCACAACAAGTATACTTGCCGGCTTCTTCTACACACTGTCCCTATAATGCTGAGCATCAAGCAGGGAAGCTGTGAATACCAAATTTAAAGTCGTTGGTTTGACCCGACTCGGAAGCCAACCCAAGTCTACAGGATACTAGTCTACAGGATACGAGGCGGACGCTTTTTCGGCCATCTGAGCTGTATAAAGGCAATTCTTGCCAACTTTGCAAGCAAAACTATGCTCAGCGTAGAATCATTTTTACGCTAATTTGAACGAAATCCATCTTGGCACGCTCAGCGTTTGCTAAAACTTACGCCAAATGTAAACGAGGCTTAAGGGTTAGCTAACCCTAATCCATAAAAGAAAGTACGAAAATGTAAATTGATTTATTGTTGTATGCGTCTGATTGAAAAGGTTTCTCACAGTGTGGACATCGACAGAGATAAATTCTGCCAAAGGGCAAAATGTTGCGCGCTACGGTACTCGAAAGCATGAAAGAAAATGCAAAGGTGTAAATTGATTTGTTGTCGATTTGATTTACGCGGCGGCGTTTGACCATACTTTCACGCTGCCGTGAAGTTGATTCAAGCGCTTGTTTTAAACCACTGATATTCTGAGCGAGGAAAGTTTCTTCTGTATGCTGGCCCGTCGAGCAAGTGCGAAACAAAATCAATTTGCCCGAGACGATTTCAACTGGCCCCGGGCCAGCGGGCAAGCGTTAATTTCAAACCCTGTAAAGAAATTGTAAAAGGAAAGAAATGAAATTATATGACATGCGAAAACATTATTGTTACGTCACAAGCACACAACTACATCTGGCTAAAACTACGAAATATCAAGAGCCGCCTAGAATATTCTCGAAGCAAACAGTATTATTACATCACAATACCACCATCTCACGAGTAAATTTCAGTAAATAACGTATCAATGTAGAAACTTCTAGAACAGCGCTTAGGAAGGGCCCTACTAAACACCACAAAGGACTGAAACACCGCAAAGAACGACAAAGGACCTTCAGTAAATAACGTATCAATGTAGAAACTTCTAGAACAGCGCTCAGGAAGGGCCCTACTAAACACCACAAAGGACTGAAACACCGTAAAGAACGACAAAGGACCTCACATTGATGTTCTAAATACCGCAAAGTACGACAAAAGACCCTAAAACCCCAACCCTAATCTAACTCTAACCCTAACCTAACTCTAACCCTAATTTAAAGTCCTTTGTTGTTCTTTGTTATTGTTTTGTTGTTCTTTGCCATGTTCAGTACATCAATTGAAGGTCCTTCATTGTCCTTTGCGGTGTTTAGTAGGACTGCTCAGGAATGAAAATACTGTAAATTGTTATATCGTCACAAAAGCATATGCCTTTGAATAAATATAACATCTTTTTTCCAATTACCACATAAACCTTTGATTTTCTGCAAATAATCAATTTTTTTGTATCTTTTTTCATAAATTTCAATAAATCATTTTTTTCCAATTACCACAATTCTTTAACCAAACAAGCATGACGTCAGTCATCATATTTTTCTTGATGCATCACGAACCAGCAAGTTACAAAGTTTTACATTTTTTAGCGATAATGGTAAACTTACCACGATTATTTCTTTATCAGGACTGGAAGATCTCGAATCAGTTCCTCGTTTATTTGATGACTTATTATCTTTTTTAGGCAGTTGAATCTTGGTGTAGTCAAGACGCTCCCCAGTCACCCACTCATCCAAGCGCTTGTTAACTAAAATTAACAACCAATGCATAAGTAGAAAATCGTCACCAGTAACCTGCATGCCTACAATTACAAGATTGGACTATTGAAATTGAATGCCTAGGTGTCTACTGAGAGGATCTTGTATAGCAGCCTATGATCAAAAGCGCTATCTCAAAAAATAGACAAGCAAACACTTTTTTTCCAATCTGAAAATTACAAACGTCTCTAGAAAAAATACAACGTTCCGATCAGTATTGTATTCGAAGTACATCAATCTCAATTACACATTACGTTGCTTTTGATATCTAATCACTGTTATCGGTTTTGATTTTTTACGGCGTTGGTAATCGGCGAGTTCATTTGCGCATTAAAATAGTTTGTTTTTCCTTAGGAAGTTGTGCTTTTGCCATGAAAGTTTGTTGCATAATCCGCTAGTTGAAGAAAATGTTGTTTCATTCTATTCAATTTAGCAGATTGTACAACAAACCGCCACGCGACCAACCACATTATTTTTTGAACAAACGAATGACCGTGGTTTAGACTTTACGATCTTTATGTGATAAAGCGAATTATGCAATTATCCGGTACACAGTTAACCGGATGTGACAGTAAAATCAGGCAAAGGAATTTTGTTCAAACAATGGTGAAACTTTTATAGCGATTTGAGTGACATACATCAGCAACACAATAAGACAATATGCGAGTCTCGTATGTGAAATGTCCAAAACACTTGACACTGAATGAACACGCATTGATACTTACAATCAACATAATGAACATAGAACTCAGATAACCCATTTGTGTCTCTTGTGCTTAATATTTCGGCCAAATCTAAAAAAAATACAACGCCAAGTTGAATTGAAGTCTAAAACCATCAAGTTCGCAGTCCTTGTGCTTAAGAGTAGGTAGACAACTTAACCACCAAGTTCACGCTAACCATGCTGTTGCACTTTCGGCTGTGTCTGGTTTATTAAGTTGAACACTCGTAAGGAATTGTAACCGGGATTTACAATATGTTTTGAACTGACTGTTGAGTTGATTGATTGCGCCTGTGTCTGAATCTCGTGACTGCCAGTTCTAAAACTTGCGTGTTTTTGTGCTTCACTAACCTGTGGGATGGTTTGATTGTTGAATACTTGCTGGCACACAATAGCTTGGTGAGCTATTGGCAGACTGCAGTCTGATTTGGTATTCCAGAGTAGCATGGAGTGAAAGAGCGAGTGAAGTAAGAAATGTTGGCAGTTTTACAGGACTTTACGGCAGTAGAGTTTTTTTTTTTGGAGTGGTTAGCTAAAAAGGGATTAGGTAAACCTTTGTCCTTTTTTGCAGCTCTGTTTCTTGGTATGTGTATAAAAATTAATGTTTAGGTTTGAGAAGCACCTTTTTTGGTTCGAATTTTGTAGTTTAGTTTGTTCATGTTTGTTGGAAATATCGTTGGTCCATCAAAGATTTGGAAAAAAAATCGAATGGTGAAATTGATTACGAAACTTGAAAGTTTTTTCACATTCAACGATATACTATTTCTGAACTCCAACGTTAGGCCAACGAGGCGTCGCCTGTGATTGAAGCTGCACAATACATGCGATATACAAAACTTTGTGATGTGCTCCAACTTACACAAGGAAACTAGTGTGGATCATAAGTAAGCAAATTCTGATAAGATTTTAATAAAAGCTATTGCAATAATCCTGTAATTTTTTTTTTAATTGACTGTTTTTTATTGACTAGGAATGAGCACGGGGGCGAATCCAGAGAACGGCAATTGCCTTCCCTAAAATGCCTTTAATAGTATGAGTTACAGGCCTTGGTAGCAAGAGTATTCACACTCGCATGAGCTGTCGCAATCATATCAAGATGCTCAAATCATCCAAACAAACCTTGCCAATCCGGAAGGGAAACCATCACTACCAATGGTCATGCATTTTTCAGGACAGGGTGATGTTTCTGATTTATTTATATTTAGTTGCATATTTATCCTCCTACCACAAGAAAGCGATCAATGCGCTACCAAGCTCGCTTAGGAGTTGTCAGCCATCTGTCTACCACACCAAGATGGGGGAATCCTGCTAAGTGTCTTTCCCAACAAGACAACAAGTAAACTTGCCGGCTTGTCCTCCACCAATGCTGAGCATCAAGCTCAGCAAGTGAATATCAATTTCAAAGCCATTGATCTGACCCGACTCGGAATCAAAATTTTATTGTAAATAGAAGACATGTTTGCGTTCATCGGGTGAGACATGATCACATTTAAACGTTCCACTGATGCAGATTTCTTTATTTTATTTTTTTTGCTATGCAAAAAAAATAAAGAAATTTGCATCAGTGGAACTTTTAAATGAGATAAGGTTTATTGTGCCCATCACTGATAACTCAATGTACGAAAATCAAACCCCAGGCCTCCCACACCGACGGCAATGTTTGCAACCACTATGCCTACCAGCTTTTTTTTATCTTTTGTGCATTTATCCTTCCGTAAGTGTTTATGAGCAAATGGTTTGCTAATTAAAAATTGGCAAATATGACTGACACAAATTTGTCAAGTATTGTCCCTCGCAAGATATGGTAAACTTAGGATAGACCCTCATTATGATCTGGAGTGGGTGTTTGTCTAAACAGTGATGAAGACGAGGTGAGATGTCCAATGCTCATGCATTGTTGTATGCAAGAAAATCATGCAGGCAAAGCACATTCCCTAAACAGAGCATCTGGATCTACCCCTGGACAGCCAGTTGAAATGTAGTAAGTTTACCAGCCGTCAGTTGTCCATTAGAAATGCAATATACGATTTAACAAAAAAAAGGTCAAAAGCTGAAGATAAAAGTTGTGTAAAAGAATGCCGTATGCCACAGCAGACTTAGTGACCAGCCGACCATGATAGTTTTATTCCAGCAACTTTCCTGGTCTTTTGCTCGTTCTCATCTTGCTTGCTTTGTTGTATTATTATCCTTGGTCATGAGTTTTCTAATTGGCTGACGACAAATGTTACAACCTACCTACCAGATCTTCATATCATTAGCTTTGTCAATGAGTAATCACCACACAAACTCATGTTAATGCAAAACTTTAAACCAACTTTACTTACGCCATTCACTTTGTCCTTCTAAATCACGCTTCACTGGCAAACGACAACCTTCAACCACTTTCAACTGCATCTAGAAGACAATAAAAAACAATACTCGTAAAATGCTACACGCATCAACCAATGTATCACATAATTATAATGCTGGCCACGGTGGCCACCACACTACTGAACTCACCAACCACTTAGTCAATAATCTCAGCAGATACAATCAAATTTTTTACCATGTAGAACATACAGCAGCAATTGCTCTATGGTTGATTATTACACAAGCAGCGAAAAGTTTTTAAGCGAGTAATGCACATTCACAAAACTAGTTAATTTGAGATGCAAAGTTTTTCTCACGGATAAAATATAAATGTGCAGTCTCCCCTTCCTTGTGTTTGAATCTCTGCCTGATACCCAAGGACGTTAGTAAAATGCTACATTGTGTAAATGTGTCCCTTAGAACAGAGAGTGCATAATTGCGAACGTGCAAATTAAAAACACAGAAAGTAGAAAAAGCAAGTTTTAAGAATAAAGCAAAAAACTGTTAGCAATTAATTTTTTATAAAGCAAAAATTCTTGGCGGATTTTGTTCAAATTTTTACAGATTCCCTAATTGCTATTCTTTTTAACCTCATGAAATTTTCAATTTGAAAGTGTTTTTACTTTAGCTTTTCCCACACACTATTTTTGTTCAGTTGCATATTTATCCTCCTATCACAAGAAAGCGATCAAAGTGCACCAGCTCGCTTGTGAGTTGTCAGCCATCTGTCTACCACACTAAGATGGGGGAATACCGCTAAGTGCCTTCACCAACGGCATAACAAGCGAACTTGCCAATTTTAAAGTCATTGGTTTATCCCGACTCAGAATCAAACCCAAAAACTACAGCTACCGAGGCGCACACTCTTACCACTCGACCATCTGAGCTGTTGAACGTTACGGTGTGTTTTAACACTGAGTCAGCCACACCAAACAATTGGTCACTTATTAGAATGCTATTGATTTAGCACTGCTCAAAAGTATTGTGAATTGGTACTAATATCAACTTACCCTAATTTTAAGCATGTATCAATCTCAGTGAACTCAAAAACAGAGTATGGCACTCATCTTTGGTTAAGTTAACTAATAACTATGGCTACTGGGATTGATTAACCAAATACTACTTTGTGAAGAGTAATCACCAACCATCTTATTCTAAATAAAACTCGACTGGTGAGCAGAAATTTTGAAGGTTACCAAGACACTGCGACAAGACTAAACAAACTTTCACTATGCTAAGCAGCTTGATGCCACATACTATAATGTCATAATATAGACCCAGTATCGCAGTGCACAAGCAGAAATTCTCTAACCCATTGGAAAAATGATAATGCTAGGTAAAGAAAACATGAACAAACGAGAAAGTATAGTATCGTTAATGAAAAATACCCCTTCCTGCTCCTATTCAAGGTGAAAAATGTTATCTAGCCTTTTAAATGTGTGAAACAAGCACCTTGTTTTCTAATATGGCAGAAGGCCACTTTATTTTTTTAATATGGCAGAATGCAAACACTATATTTTTTGATATGGCAGAATGCCAGTTATTAATAACAGTGTGGTACCGGCAGTGGTAACTGCTAGGGATGTTCATTTCAGAATATCTGCATATTCTGAAATTCCTAATCGTGTTTTGAATTCTAGAATCTTTCCAGAATATCGAATCCCATTGCAAAATAAGCTCCAAATCATATATTTTCAAGTACACAGCCTTGGTTCGCAAAATTGCAATACTGAGGAATAATCAAAACCGAAATAATCAAAAAGGCAAAATAACAAAAAAAAGTGCAGAAATAAAAAAAAAAAAAAAAAAAAGTACACCAGAAAAAAAAACACTAACACTATATAAAATATAACATGCAAACAAAGGAATACTACACAAAACAAATCTTACAGTGACTGGCTAAAATTATGGTGGTGGTGGTGGTGATTTACCCAGCCTCAACTGAGCTGTGAGGATGGAAAGCGTGACATCTGTTGTTACTGCGTGAGCACTGATGTTCATGCACAAACAATGCTGAAGTAACACATCTCAACAAATTTTGAATATAATAATAATAGTAATAACAAATAATTTGTAAATCCCCTAAGGAGAGATAACACATCAACACCTAACTAGGGAGCACTTAAAAGCAAAAATCAACAGAAGACAAAAATTCCACGAGTGAGTCAAGAAGAGCAAACAACTTTACGCAGTAAGGTATAAAATACAGATATTCAGAAAACA
Organism: Trididemnum miniatum; assembly: GCA_964006365.1. Taxonomy (NCBI): domain Eukaryota; kingdom Metazoa; phylum Chordata; class Ascidiacea; order Aplousobranchia; family Didemnidae; genus Trididemnum; species Trididemnum miniatum. Next base: position 23,426,933 of record OZ023239.1, read on the forward strand.
CAGAGACACATACGAACAATCAGATATCTGGTACATCAGAAAATGCTAATTCAAAATAATATGATTTTAATTGACTTTCAAACTGTGCAATACTGTCAGCTTCTCTAATACTTAACGGTAAACTGTTCCAGACAGTGGCAGAAGAGTATGAAAAGGCTGATTTATATTTCATATATTTTGGTTCAAGTGTTTTTTTAATCAGGAAGCTATCACATCGAACACACACTAAAATGATACACACTAGACGGTTTTCGTAGCATAACCAATTGTTGAAGATATTTAGGAGCACAATTCTTTAAACATTTGAAAACTAAAAGAGCAATTTTAAATTTAACTCTGAAATTGATTGGCAGAATATGCAAAGATTTCAAGAATGGGGTCATTCCATGCCAAACGTCCTGATATTTTGCAAAGTGCAAGCTCGACCCTCTTAGATTTTGCTCAAATTGTAGCCAAGTGTTTTACACCATGATTGAGCTGCATTTTGAAAATTTTAGCTCAATATCTATTGTAGTTTTTGAAATACGGCCCTTTGAAATTGGGTATACCCAGAAACTGATGTACCCTCGGTCATTTTCGGCCATTTTTGAACTAGCGTATCACCAATGTTAAAACTAGTAGGAAGTTCATTTCTGATTTAAGTACACACTTTTAGGTGTATTACCTCAATTCAGTGTCAAAATGGAACTGACTTTGTGCAAAATCAAAATATGGAGCTTCAAAGTATCACTATTTTGACTGGAAAGCAAAATTTGAAGCATTTTTGAAGAGCTGTAACTGCCATGGGAAACATGTCATTGCTTCCATCTTTATCACAGTTACTCACCACCTACTAGTCTACAACTGCACCGAGTTTGAAAGCATTGGTTACTTTCATTAAAAAGTTATGGTAACTCCAAATGTGCACCAGCAGCAAAATTGCTAAAAATACGCCATCTTCTTGCTCAAAAATGGCCCCGTCAGACACTGTTTTCATAAAAAAACTTATTTGCATGTCAAAGAGCCTTTCATAAGGAACGCACATTCTCAGTTTCAACTTTGTTTCGCAACTGCTAAGAGGTGAGATGCAGTGTTAATACTCCCCTACTTCAGAAAAAAAAAGGGCAATGGCTATGGTGCCGTTAACAGGAAAGAAGCTAGTTTTTGAGTTCAAGAATGCGTATATTTCTGATGTTGACCTGACAATGTCCCAACCTTACCCTAAACCAGGTAACCGTCCACCAAATACAATTGCCAAACGTTTCCCCAACCCAAACCTGAATCCCAAATCTTTATATCGGACCCCAAATTTTGCATTGCAGAACCATTTTTGCTGTGAAATAACGCTATACCATTACCATTAACAGTAAAATTAACACTTCAAAAAACTGCCACTTTTCTTACAAAGATGCTTTTCTGAAGGTAGTAGTTCTAAAATCGGTATTTCTGAAGGCAGTGGCTGCCCTGCCTCAATTCGTCACAGACCCACACTTCAATGCAAAATCACTCCTAGTGCTACAAAAAGGCAAGTTACTTTTGCTTGGAAACACATATACCAAATACCACTGACTCTCCCTTTGTTTTTTGTACATACTGAAGCTGCGAAGCAGGAAGTATTGAGAAGACAGGTCATTTATTTGAATGACTATTTCATAGTCATAATGTTTTTGAGTTGAATTTTCGGTGTTCATAACAATACATAAATACCGATAAGTAACAATTTGTAAGTTCTGTACAGTTATTGCACTTTATGAAACTAGAAAGGTAGCAGGTTTTTGGCTCAGGATGAGCTAGGGGTGCTTGTAGACATGTGTGCACCCCTTCAGTCTATTTATGTGTGCAATTGTTCTGCACAATTAATTAAAATGACCGGATTATGATATTAATATTCGTGGAGTATTAATTATTACAGTATAGCATAGTTGACAGCAGTGCTCGGCAAACATGTGCTTACATATAGCACGAAGTGTAATCCATTTTTCTTCGGCTCTTTTGCAATATTTGCTGCATTTTAAAATGACATGTAGTAGTGGTGGTGGTGGTGTCTTTTATTTCCGCATTGTCATGAAAACGAAAAACAGTAGAATGAGGTAAAATCGGAACAATGCAAGAAAAGGAAAGATGCAACAAAATGATTAACCTTATGACATGTACTGTGCAGGAAGGGAGTGAGTTTGGGGTTTAAGTGGAAGTATGCATGTTTGCAGCACTTTAAATATAACACAAATGGAACAATACATCAACTTCATACAGGTACGTGACAACTTCATATGATGACCTGCTGGGTTCCAAAAACTGGAAGAAAATCAAAATCCTTGCTTTAGGGACAATAAAATGAATGATGATTACGTATAAGCTTGTCTTAATGGATGGCATAGCATATGACTACCACTTACTGACTCGTGAACCTATGTCTGCAGTTAACCATTGGTATGCATCTTGTTATGTTTCAATAAGGTTTTCCCACAAACACAGTGCCTTTTAGAAAATGCTTAACTGGCTTTATGCATACTTTTACAGTACCAGAATATCATAACAAGTAGAGTTTAATAATCCAAATGTTTCATCACATTCTGGAGTATGATGTCACGTTGGGGAATTTTTAAAATCCAGCATTAATAAATAATTGGTGTGTAACTATACTCATATAACTACTAGTCGACACAAGAGTGAGAGTCCGTTTGAAAGGGTTGAGGCGAGAGTAAAGAATAAATTGAGGTTCAGAATCCCAATTAGGTAGCACTAGGAAAAACTGAAATAGCATGAAGTAGCAATATCTTGGTAAAGATTTTATAGTGCAGTTCTTTTGTATTTTGTAAGCATAAAATTTTTTTCTTATATTTGCTGGAATTTGTGTCTTTGGTAGTAAACTAGTATTGAATACTGAGGAATCTGAATACTGCAATTTAACTTGCACTATGGGAAAATCCCTTAAATAAGAGTGCCACGAAACATTTCATTGCAGAGACAGTGGAGTAATACCAGTAGCAAACTTGCTACCCAAGGACAGAGAATTGTTGGAATGGCGATCAGGACTGATTTTAAATGGCGTTATACATCATCATCATTCATTTTGTTGTCCCTAAAGCAAGGATTTTGATTTTCTTCCAGTTTTTGGAACCCAGCAGGTCACCATACAGTCATATCAAGCTGTCACGTACCTGTATGAAGTTGATGTCTTGTTCCGTTTGTCTTATATTTGGAGTGCTGCAAACATGCATAGTATACTTCCACTTAAATCCCAAACTCATTCCCTTCCTGCATGTCATAAGGTTAATCATTTTGTTGCATCTTCTATTGTTCTTTTCTTGTATAATATTGTTCCAATTTCACCTCATTCTACTGTTTTTCGTTTTCAGGATGGTGCGGAAATAAAAGACATTATCACCACTACTACATGTCATCTTAAAATGCAGCAAATATTGCAAAAGAGCCAAACAAAAATGGATAACACATTATGCTATATGGAAGCACATATGTTTGTCAAGCACTGCTGTTAACTATAATATAATGATTAATATTCTGCAAATATTAATATCATAATTCAGTCATTTTAATCAATTGCACAGAACAATTGCACACATAAATAGACTGAAGGGGTGCACACATGTCTACAAGCACCCCTAGCTCATCCTGAGCCAAAAACCTGCTACCTTTCTAGTTTCATAAAGTGCAATAAATGTACAGAACTTACAAATTATTACTTATCGGTATTTATGTAAAGTTATGAACACCAAAAATTCAACTCAAAAACATTATGACTATGAAATAGTCATTCAAATAAATGACCTGTCTTCTCAATACTTCCTGCTTCGCAGCTTCAGTATGTACAAAAAACAAAGGGAGAGTCAGTGGTATTTGGTATATGTGTTTCCAAGCAAAAGTAACTTGCCTTTTTCTAGTACTAGGAGTGATTTTGCATTGAAGTGTGGATCTGTGACGAATTGTGGTGGGGCAGCCACAGCCTTAAGAAATGTACAGCATCTTTGTAAAAAAGTGGCAGTTTTTGAGTTTTTTGAAGTGTTAATTTTACTGTTAATGGTAATGGTATAGCGTTATTTCACAGCAAAAATGGTTCTGCAATGCAAAATTTGGGGTCCGATATAAAGATTTGGGATTCAGGTTTGGGTTGGGGAAACGTTTGGCAATTGTATTTGGTGGACGGTTACCTGGTTTAGGGTAAGGTTGGGACATTGTCAGGTCAACATCAGAAATATACGCATTCTTGAACTCAAAAACTAGCTTCTTTGCTGTTAACGGCACCATAGCCATTGCCCTTTTTTTTTCTGAAGTAGGGGAGTATTAACACTGCATCTCACCTCTTAGCAGTTATGAAACAAAGTTGAAACTGAGAATGTGCGTTCCTTATGAAAGGCTCTTTGACATGCAAATAAGTTTTTTTATGAAAACAGTGTCTGACAGGGCCATTTTTGAGCAAGAAGATGGCGTATTTTTAGCAATTTTGCTGCTGGTGCACATTTGGAGTTACCATAACTTTTTAATGAAAGTAACCAATGCTTTCAAACTCGGTGCAGTTGTAGACTAGTAGGTGGTGAGTAACTGTGATAAAGATGGAAGCAATGACATGTTTCCCATGGCAGTTACAGCTCTTCAAAAATGCTTCAAATTTTGCTTTCCAGTCAAAATAGTGATACTTTGAAGCTCCATATTTTGATTTTGCACAAAGTCAGTTCCATTTTGACACTGAATTCAGGTAATACACCTAAAAGTGTGTACTTAAATCAAAAATGAACTTCCTACTAGTTTTAACATTGGTGATACGCTAGTTCAAAAATGGCCGAAAATGACCGAGCGCACATCAGTTTCTGGGTATACCCAATTTCAAAAACTACAATAGATATTGAGCTAAAATTTTCAAAATGCAGCTCAATCATGGTGTAAAACACTTGGCTACAATTTGAGCAAAATCTAAGAGGGTCAAGCTTAAAGGTCCAGGACGTTTGGCATGGAATGACCCAATGGTAACATATGACAACGACGTTGAGAAAATTTAAAACTAAAAACAAAACGAACAGCAGCATATAACACTTTAGTGAGCTTGTTTAGTGAATAATCAGATAGACCATAGAACAAAGCATTACAGTAATCTAAATGCGAGAGTATCATTGAATGAATTAATTGAATCTTGAGTTTCATAGACAGTTTGGAAGCAATTCTACCAAGGTTCCTCAAATTACAATAACATACACTTACAACATTGTTTATATGATTTACAAGACTGAATTTGTCATCGATCAGCACACCCAAACTTTCAACAGACGAAGAAGAAAGTCGAAGATTAACACTAAGATTTAGTCCATGAATAACTTTGATGTTGTTTTTAAGGAATGGTGCAAATTCAACAAGTTGGTTTTAAGCTCATCAAGCATTAAAAAATTGGCATTCATCCAAGACTTTAAATCAGAAACAAAACACTGAATACGATGGATAACAACAGATTTTGGTGTATCGCTAAAAAACCCTAAGTAACACTGTATATCATCAGCATACATATGAATAGAGAAATTGTGCTGGTGTGCAATATGTTCAGCCTCACGGACATATAAACTGAATAAAACTGGGCCCAAAATGGAACCCTGAGGAACACCAGACATGGACTCAACATCATAAGAAGAAGAATTATTCACTTTCACATGATAATTCCTACCTGACAAATACGAGTCAAACCATGCCAAAACGTTATTACAAAAACCGTAATGAAAATGCAGTTGTTTAAGCAAGAGCTGATGTTTAACAGTATCAAAGGCAGCTGATACCGGTAGATCAAAAGTTAGAAGAGCAACATTTAATTTCGAGTCAAGCATAGTCTCTATGTCAGAGTTTCTTAACCAGGGGTGCCCGCACCCCCAGGGGGTGCGAGAAACGTTCCTAGGGGGTGCGAAACTACTTTTAAAACTAGATATAACAACCACAAGCAATCCTTCAAAAACGTCACCCATCGCCACGACACAGCCCTTTCACAATTTATCTGGAAACTCAAAGAATCAAATACAGACTTCAATTTAACCTGGAAAATAGTCGCATCAGTTTCAGAAAATTTTTGTAAAGGAAGAACTTGCAGTTTATGTCTCACAGAAAAAGCTGTTATAATCAAAGAGGATCCCACCAACATACTCAACACCAGAGGAGAAATTCTTAATAAATGCCGCCATCGAAACAAGTTCAAATTAAGAAGAATCCATTAACGTTTTTTGCTGTTTGTTGTTTTTGCCAATTGTTAACTATAGTTTTTTCGATTTTTTTAACTTCGTGATGCATTTTTCATTTTTGCTTTAATTTTATTCGCCAGCATTTATGTTGATTTCGCTTCCAACCCATTTCTTTCTGGTGCACTTACCAATCATATGACGCATTTTATGACATTATCGCATGTCAATAATCCTCTTTTTTTCATAACAATCACCTTTTCTTCCTTCAAAAACTTTTCATAACAAACCCCAGATGAGCGCTATTCGGATAAAAAAGTAACTGCTCTTATTTTCTCCTCCTCCTCAATTCAAAAAGCTAAATCGTAAGTTTTACTAATTTTGCTAAAAATTTTTTATGTTTTAACTTTTTTCCAGCCACCTGATGATTGTTTTTTTACGTGAAACACAGTGTAGTGGCTAGTGTATGCTGTGAGTTTGCAGTTAATTAAATTAAGTAACAGCTCTGGCTTTTGTAGCCATTGAGCACTTTTTGCAAGAAAACTTGACAAGCTCCAGTTATACCTATATTGATATAGGCAGCATTTTCACCATATTTATCTGTAATTTCTGTATTGACATATACCGGTAATTGTAATAATGAAAATGAAAAATTTATTGAACCCAATGAATTGTCAATCTTAATATGTCATATATGCTATAAAACCAATAGTAATGTTTAATTAAATTACTTTCTAATGGGAAATCTGGGCTTGGTGCTTTTTCACCAACGTGTCAATTTTTGGTGCTATGCTGGAGGCGGCCACTCTTAGACTATTTTCAAGATGACAATCTGTCAGTCTTGATCTAGTTTTTGACTTAGTGTGCTTCATTTTGGGAAACAGTTACTCGCAGATATAAGTACTTCCAAATAGTGACATTTTCTTTCGGGCTAAATCTTTTGTAACACACATTATATAAAATAAGTATCGATATATTACATAGGCCTACAGCCCTAGAAAATTTATTGGTGGGCCGGATGAGAAGCCTTGGCAGGCCGGATTTGGCCCGCAGGCCGTAGGTTGCCCATGCATGCAATAGCCAATGCAATCTAGTTTTGTGTTAAGCATCACCCCTAATAAATTCTTAAGCTTAGCAGTACCTTACCTGCAAATTATCAACCATGGCAAACATGAAAAACAATCATAAAGTTTAAATGCATATATTCATTGATACGGTAACCAAAGCTGCAAAGTAAATGTCGGTACCCAGTTTGGCAGTTTCCAGCTTGTTTATTTGCAGAGCACTGAGCAGTACACAGGTCAGTGGGAATACATACCGGTACACTTTACACAGTAGAGATACGGTAAGCACTGGTACCGGTAGGTTCTTAACCTAGTCCTACTGTTACACTGTAGGCTGAGTGCACAGTGCAGGCACTGTATGCTTTGCAGTCCTGCATAGACACTGCATGTGCATGCAGTGCAACTAGACAACACGAGCACTGTATTAGGAGTTGGGACAATACTAAAAGACGAAAATCGGAAAAGGCGCAAATATTGCGCTAAAGGACGGAAATGGCAAAAAAGGCGGAAAAAACGCTAAACTAACAGTCGGAAATGTAGGAAAAGGCGGAAAAAACGGAAATGCAGGGAAATGTGACTAAAAGGCGGAAATGTGACTAAAAGGCGGAAATGTACTAAAAGACGCAAATGCAGGGAAATGTGACTAAAAGGCGGAAATGTGACTAAAAAGCGGATATGTAGGCCTACTAAAAGACTGAAATGCAGGGAAATGTGACTAAAAGGCGGAAATGTACTAAAAGACTGAAATGCAGGGAAATGTGACTAAAAGGCGGAAATGTATTAAGAATGTAGGACAATTGGGCACCAGACAACTGGGCGCCAGGACAACCGGGCACCAGACAACTGGGCACCGAACAACTGGGCACCTGGACAACTGGGCACCAAAACAATTGGGCACCAAGACAACTGGGCACCGGGACAACTGGGCACCAGACAACTGGGCATGGGACAACTGGGCATCGGACAACTGGGCACCGGACAACTGGGCACCGGACAACTGGGCACCAGGACAACCCAATTGTCCGGTGCCCAGTTGTTCTGGTGCCCAGCAATTATTCTGGTGCCCAGTTGCTTTGGTACCCAATTGCCCTGGTGCCCAGTTGTCCTGTGCCCAATTGTCCTGTTGTCCAATTATTCGGTGCCCAGTTTTCTTGGTGCCTAGTCGTCCTGGTGCCCAATGATCCTGGTGCCCAGTTGTCCTGGTGCCCAGTTGTCTGGTGCTCGGTTGTCCTGGTGCCTAGTTGTCCTGGTTCCCAGTTGTCCGGTGCCCAGTTGTCCTGGTGCCTAGTTGTTCGGTGCTCAGTTGTTCTGGTGCCCAGTTGTTCTGGTGCCCAGTTGTCCTGTGCCCAGTTGCCCGGCGCCCATGCAGTTGTCCTGGTGCTCCATTGTCCGGTGCCCAGTTGTCCGTAAACCTGTTCTAAAAGACGGAAATGCAGGGAAATGTGACTATTTCAGTTTCGCTTGGATTTTTTACAAGTTTGTGTATTCCATCGATTGGGTTCTTTAACCTTTCAAGATTTTGTAAAGCTTCGAATAAAATTTCGGATTCTGGTAAATTTAGACGCAACTTCGCAAAATTATAAAAATGAAAACTTTGAAAAGAGTTATTGGGTTGTATGAAAAAGCTATAGCCTGTAAGCAGAACAGAAATATATTTTTGTTTGAAAATAAACTGTGCTGGTACGAAAACGATTTCTTTAGCTTTTTTTTGTTGATCGCCTAGGAGACAGGAAAGGATGCAGCAACGTCGTCGCACTTTATCAAATGCCTCATTACATCATCTGGAAATTGAAGTATAATTGTCAATCGATAAAACTTTGATCACCAGTTTCGTTTATAAAACCTGCAAGTGTACCAGCATAGAATGTCAAAATAAAAACGATCTGTAAAAGGAGCAAAATGAAAAAAAATAAGCCGTGTCAGATCACAGCAGTTTTCTGTGCACAATTTTTCTTGTGAATAACGTGATTGCTCTGACAGGTTTTTACTCACCGCAGGAGAAAGCAAATATGCACCGTATAGCGGGGTCCGTTTAAATGCTGCACATCACGCAGCGCCACTTTCCACGCATGCCTTCTGTAGAGTTTGTTCAAACTCCACTTTCCCGGAGAGTGTGCTTCTATTTGACGGGGTAGGCGCTTAGCTAGCCAAATTCGCCACCACTTCTTTAAACTGTTTTTTATATTGAACGAAATACAGAATGAAAATACAGGCAAGCAAAACAATCGTCAATTTGGCAGGACAATGGCAGCATAGCAGAATCGATCCAATTAATGATTTTGACCTTGGGAAAACATCAACAAATAAAACCAGTTATGGAGATGGAGTGAAGAATTAACTTGAAGAGGAGATGGAGAATTAGATAGAGAGATGGAGGAGTGAATGGAGTGCAGAGGAGAATTGAATGGAGATTTAACAAAAACTAATTACCTTACCCCGAATCGTTCCTTATTCAAATAGAATCAACATTAGATACGAATAAAAACGCATATTAAGCAAATAGGTATTAATTACAATAAACAGCGCAAATCTACTGTATTTAACTGCTTAACTACATACATCTGCGCACCAACGAAATCCCTATCCTGAATCCTTTTGTCAACGACACTGTGATAACAAAACTACAAACGACAGGTTCTAAAGCGAGGCTTCGCCAAATACAAAAAAAGCAAAACTATGAAGCTACAACACGTCATCCGCTGGAGGGTAATAAAGAGCAACAAAAAAATAATAATGGTAAAACGTACAGTTTACATTTCTCTCCCACGATGACGATACGTCATTAAAATTTTCGATTAACATAAAGAAAGAAACACATGCTGCGGAGTGAAGCCAGAGTGAAGCAGGTTACGTTAAGCAAGGAAGGCATACATAATTTGAAGTATCACGAATGCGAGAGTCTGCTTCACAACCATAGAAGACACAATGCCGTAGCAAACAATCAAGCAATTCTACGATCGTCAGTGTTGCCGAAAATAAAACAAACCGAAAAACACTATCCCGGTCGAGCAACTACCTTTCTATTGCCCAACTCCCAGAGCCTCGAACAAACAAATCTAAGGCGAATCGCCCATATTCGGCAATCCTGACTCAAAACAAACGCACGACTAAGTACCACAACACATTCAAATAAAATTACAAGAGTTCAAGCAAATCGCAAGCAAAATCAGTAAACATTAAGTAAATAGGAAATACCAAAACAAGCAATACACTGTGAGGCTTTACTGATCAGAAGCTGCGGCTTCGATTAGGCACAATTTGTGAACATCTCTAAGCATGCTAGAATTAGCAGTATTAACAAGAACTCGGCGAACTAAACGATCCTTATCAGGATAAATTTCTGAAATTATACCCTTTTGCCAATGACCGCATTTAACATTATCATCCACAATCAAAACAAAATCACCGACCGTAAAATTTCGCCTGGTTTTTAGTCATTTTTGACGATTTTGCAAAATAGGCAAATAATGCTTCAGCCACCGTGACCAAATCTGCTGAGCTAAGTGGTGCAAGCTTCCAAGATTTGCGGTAACCTTCGGCCTTAATGAAGACCCCCAACGGTGCGTCCGAGTCGATGCTTCCTTGCAGAGATTTTAAATCTTTGATTTTGCGCATTGCAGTCTTTGGCATTAAAGTTTCAGTGGAAGTAGCATATAACGAAAGTTGCTGTATTTGTTGAGGAAACTCCTTTTCTTGTACGGATTTGACTATCACATCAGTTGCACGCAGCAAATCGTTTGGTGTCAATTGTCCCGTGTTTGTAAAGGTTTGCTTTCGCAAAAATTTCATTTCACAATACTCTGTGTATTGAAGCATCCATGCGACCGCCTTGCGAAGTTTTGTCCAGTCTGAATATCGTAAACACATTCTTTTCAAGAACGTCGGTTGATGAATCGCCTCGTTAGCATGTGATTGTGACATTTCCAGTGAAGCGTTGATTTTAATCTCCGTTTGGTCATGCGAAAGTGGTTGGCGCGGCCATTCGTCTTCATTTCGTCAAAGAAATTCCGGTCCTTGAAACCATAACGAGCTAGTAATAAACTTTAATGGGCTGATTCCTCGTGATGCAATATCAGCAGGATTTTCGTTAGATCCGACATACTTTCATTGCTCGACCTTTGAACCATCGTGAATAATAGCAAGGCGATTGGCCACAAAAACATCGAAGCAAGTTGACGAATTGGCTATGTACTGTAAAACGGCTGTAGAATCGGTCCAAAAGTGAACCGAGTCTACTTTGTATTCGAGCTCATGATGCAGAAATTTGACTAGCTTCACTGCTACAGACAGTTCCAACTTCGGAATAGTTTGAATTTTCAAAGGGGCAACACGACTCTTTTCCATAACAAAGGCAGTGCTACTATCTCCGTTTTGCGAAAACATGCGAAAATAAGCTACTGCCCCGTAGCCCTGCGAACTTGCATCACTGAAACAATGAAGCTGAATGCTTTGAATTTGAACCTCTGGTTGCTTGAAGCACCTGGGAATAGAGAGCTGCTGCAGCTGTGCCATCTCCAGAAGCCACAAATGCCATTGTTCTCGCAAATTATCCGAGATAGGTTGATCCCAATCTAACCGCTGGTTACAGAGAGTTTGAAGCAAACGTTTCATCGGCAGAATGCATGGTTGCACGATGCCCAGGTTTTCATAAATTTGCGATGCAATTGAAAGAATCCCTCTTCGCGTCTCAGGCTTGGGATCAATGGCAATTCTGACCTTGAAAACATCTTCTTGCGGATTCCAAATAAGACCCAAAGTCTTGTGACCGGGCAGTTTATCAACATTAATGTTACACACATTTTCAACCACCCTATCAGACCCTGGAAGAGAAAACAAAACAGAACGGCAGTTACTGTGAAATTTACTGAGGTGGAAACCACCCTTTTGCAATAATACGCGTAATTGATTGATAAGTCCGATTGCGTCATCACGATTAGGTACACTACACAAAGAGTCATCGACATAAAAATTGTTCCTAACTGTTTGTAAAGTACGTTCATCAGCATTAGTCTCATTGTTTATCGCCACTTTCTTTAGCGCATAGCCAGCAACACTGGGGGACGACTTGGCCCCAAAAACATGAACAAGCATTTGATAATCGACAGGATCGGCACTCAAATCGTTATTTGGCCACCACAAAAACCTGAGCGAATTGCAGTCAGTAGGTTCTACAAGAACCTGATGAAACATGTCCTTGATATCAGCTATAAAGGCAACCTTTTTTTGGCGAAATCGTGAGAGCACCGCGACTAAATTATTTGAAAAGTCTGGCCCCTGCAATAAATTTTGATTTAAAGACGTTCCTCGAAATATCGCACCACAGTTGAAAACAACCCGAAATTTTTCACTGGTTGCTATACCGCATGATGTGGGATGTACCACCGTCTGTCATCTGATTTAGGAGAATAATCTTTCGGCATTATTCTAGCAAACCCATTATCAACATAATTGTTAAGTTTTTCTTTGTATTGATCAAATAGTTCAGAGTTTTTGACAAATTTAGTTTTTAGATTGCTCAAATATTTTAAAGCAAGCATTCGGTTATTTGGTAAACAAGTCTTTTCCCTTTTCCACGGCAAAGCAATTTGGTAGTAATGACCGACCTTCGAAACTGAATTCTCGATAATGTAGAGCGCTTGTCGGTCATCTCGAGAATATCCTAATTGACCAGTGTTAGTACTTTCGCAAAAATCAAAGGAAAACATACGGTCGCACTGATCGTGCAAAATATCTCTTTCAACATTAGTGAAATGTATGGTTACATCAGGGGTGTCCAACCTTTTTGGCCAAAGGGCCACATGCAATTTACCAATGATCGCGCGGGCCACCGGAGTGTTTACTGCTAAGACGCTACCACAACTCTAATCTTAGAAATGTGTATTTTTACAATCATAAGAACTATAAACGTACCAACAGTAAATTCAACAAAGTTTTTGCTACGCGTCGACATTTCAATGTCAGGTTTGGCATTGTTTTTTTCTGATAAGCTTGGCAATATTCGGCACGATCGAACGATTTTCTTCTCGACTAAGTCGGTTTCCGACCAAAAAATCGAGATTTTCACGTCTCAGACAGAGGCGCACCCAGAATTTGGCAAATGAGGGGAGCACAACCGAGGGTGTGGGGACGAAGCAGGCAAAGGGGGTCGGTTTTCACATAAAAAAACACTCATTTTAGCATACTTTTTTAACGAAAAAGGGCATGCAGTGAGTGCAGTTACTTGTGACAATACAAAAATATTTTCGCAGCTTACGGAATGTTTAAAAGCAGAAGCATGGCCAAAATAAGTGAAAGGAGGCTGCAACCATTATCAGTTTGAGAAATTTTAGACTGAAAGTTAGGTTTTAGCACCTTATTACAGACCGTGCTCCCCCTGCGTGGCACCGTGCTCCTCCTGCGTGCGCTTATGGTATAAATTCGGATCGCGACGAAATCAAAATCAAATCTTCGTTATACTCGTGGTATTACGCCGAAGCGTAACGAGTCGCCGGACCCATCTCCGCGGCTCAGTGCCTGGGCTACACAGCTCCGAAGAAACGTCGTAGCGGTGGCGAGCCGTTGGCAACACTGTGCCGATTTGATTGAGCCAGGATTTGAATCCTAGATCTCCTGCACCGATAGCGTGTGCCCCAAGCAGTTGAGCTAACCGCCGGTCCAACGTAGTTTATTACTGACTGACTTTTGAAGCACGAACACGATTGTGTGGAAAGGATGTGAACGTAACAATATCGAAAATGTGATGCAAAACAATTTCCATTGTGATGCAATAAAATTAACTTACAAGAAAGCAAACATTAAATGACAATTTCTTGGAATGTAAGCTCACCATAAATCACGTAGCAATTAAGTTGATAATATTGGTAATTTCGGAAAAGTCCCGCGGGCCACTCAAAACCTTTCCGCGGGCCACGGGTTGGACACCCCTGTGTTAAATGAAAATCCTAAAAAGTTAACATAACAAAAATTAAACAAATGTCATTTTTCTGTGGACTTTCGGGAACGTTTTAACTTCAAGCAAATGAGTATGGCTTGTCAACAAAACAGGTTTGTGATTGACGGGCAGAAAGATTAGACTCCAGCAGTCTTAGAAAAATCTTTATTCGAAGCGACTTGCAACTGCTGCTGCTGGAAGTGTAAAGTTCACACTTTGAAACGAAAAAAAAAAATACAACAAAGTAAGAAAACGATAGAGCGCCAGATTTCTTTGCTGTCTTTTAATTTTTTATGCGATGCGAAGATTTTTTTGAAGCTCATTCAGAGTTGCCAGATGCGCTGCTTTTCCGCCAGATAGGCCTATGTTTTTTTGTTTTTTTTTTTTATTTCTTTGGCGGGCGAAATATCCTTTCTGCGAGTGTGAAAATTTTTAGCGGGTTTTAAAAAATTGCTTCACCGATTTTTAAGATTCACAAGGCTTGATCGATGAAAAATGTGTGATCAAGCCTATGCAAATTTGTTTTTTCATCAGTTCAAAACGGCTTGTGTTTGCATGCTGTTGTTCGTTTGTTTAAAATTTTTGGGAAGATTTTTTACAGTTCAGATGGCAGAGTTGTAAAAGCGTTCGCCTCGGGTACTGTAGACTTGGGTTTGATTTCGAGTCGAGTCAAACCAATGACTTTAAAACTGGTATTCGCAGCTTCCCTGCTTGAAGCTCAGCAATAAAGGGACAGCGTGAAGAACAAGCCGCAAGTGTACTTGTTGTGCTGTTGGTAAAGGCACTTAGCGGGATTCCGCCAACTTGATCGGATAGACAGATGGCTGGCAACTCCTACGCGAGCACGTAGTAGTAGTAGGATTTTTTATTTTTAACCATAAAACAACGCCATCATCAACACAAAAAACAGCTTGGTTAAAAATAAGGAAACAGCGACAAAACGTTATACGTTGAACATGCTCAAGATAAAAATATAGAACTAAAGCGTTTAAAAAGAAAATTAGCACGGTCGCTGCACCTAAAAAAACAACACGAAAACAGAAAATAAAAAACAAAACATACACATTACACAAGCAGTGCAACCTATAGATTTTCATGCCATTAAACCAAGAACCTTCTGTATTAATAATACTACTAGTATGCAAATTCTTATTAAAAATAAATCATCCTTAATTGTCCCTTCCGTTCGGTAGTTTACAGAGTTCTCTTTTAGCAATACAAAATTTAATTTCTGTCCATATAATGTCCAATTCGTAGTATGCTATTCCGGAATATAACGCTGCTTCGTCTTGTGATTCTCTACAGTTTTCTTCTAATGATTTGTCAATTGTTACTACATTAATTCTACCGAATTCAGGTTCTGAAAAAGAAAAAAAACGGAGCAGTATGCATTCTCGATAAAAAAGGAAAAAAGTCTTAGCGAGTGGAGTGGGAGTTATTTTTGGTTGAGGGAGATAATATGCGAACGAATATGCTTGCGGAAGTTTCGATACGATTTTAGCCGCTTTATATCAAGGGGGATTTTGTTCCAGATTAACGGTCCCTTATATTTCATTGATTGTTTCGTAACATTTATTCTACAAAATTTAGGGTAGAGATTAGAGCTGCTTCTGGTACTTCTAGTGATATTTTCTGCTGAACTATTTATGCTGTTGGTTTGAAAAAAATCATCGAAACAAGGTGGCAAAAGGCTTTTATTATATCTCTTCATAAAGCAAGCTATCTCATATTCCAACGTTTGCTCAACAGACAATAAGTGACTTTGCACCATTACTTGTTTGACTGAATCTCTAGAATTCAATCCATTAATTAGCCTTATAAATTTATTTGCTGAACGTTGTAAATTTAGTATGACAGTTTTATTTCCGAAACACCATGTCGTTACACAATAGGAAATATGGCAGTTAAACATAGAATGATACAACATAGTGAGAGAACTGCGATTAAGGTATGATGATATCTTTCTAACAACACCCAAGCTTATGCGAAGCCTTTTAAGTACTGTATCCATGTGAGGTTTCCAACTTAAATTTTCATGAAGAATTACACCTAAAAACTTGCTTGAGGTTACCCTGTTAATGCGTTTGTTTCTTATAAGTAAGGTGAGGTTATTTGAAGGGGGCTTAGAATTTGGAGTTCTAAATACTACATGGTTCGTCTTTTCAACGTTTAGTGACAGCTTGTTGGCAATGAGCCAATGATCAATATTACATAATTGCTTGTTTGCACAATCATATATTGTTTCATAGTTTCTTCCAGTGAAAAATATATTCGTATCATCTGCAAACATTATCATACCACCAGCGGCTATGCAATTGTGAAAGTCATTGACGTAAATTAGAAATAAAAGGGGACCTAATATTGAACCTTGTGGAACTCCAAATTGAATTGATTTAACTTGGGAGCAAGCGTTTTCACTGTAAAAAATTTTGGGTAATCGCATTGCCCAATTTTGGGCAAATGTATGCATTACCCAAAAAAAACGGTCAAAAACCCAATTTTTTTTGGGTATGATAAGCAAAAACCCAAAGTCGATTTTGGGTTCTGCATAACCCAAAGCACATCACCCAAGTAAATTGGGTTAAAAATTTTATACCCAAAAATAAATTTTGGGTAATCGTTTTTGCAAATATTAATTTGGGTAATGTGGTAGCAAGCCCAAATTAAATTTTTAGGTGAGTGTTATGACTATTGTTTTGGGTCAATGGATTTTAAACCCATTAATTTTTTTTGGGAAATAATTCCTGAAATAATAACTTGTGTATATTGTTTTTAAAGCCAAAAAAATTTTTGGGAAAATGTTAAATAACTTATTTTGGGAAAGTGAATTTTAAAACTAAGATCTTTGGGGAAAATTTTTAGATGATAGATTGGTTTTAAACTCAAAAAACGGGTTGCACTTTAAGCAATTCTTAGTTTAGGAAACATTGAGTGCAAAACCCAGTTGTTTCATATAGCACTCGATGAGTTTTTATACGGCCCGCGCTTGTTGCTGCTAAATGTATTATTTTTGGCCTACAAGCACATGTAAAGTTAGATAGCCTGTCCAATCTAACTGGAGGTTGCTTTTTTACGCTGTAAATGCGACAAGACTATCTGATTGAGACGACAAAAACCGGCGAGAAAAGTTTAAACCATTATTACGTCATAATTGCAACAGAAACCATTTTTGTTACGAAGAGCAGCAAAACACATAGAACCACAAAAGACTATTAGCCTTCGGGTACTTTACATTATGAAATTTGTTCCTCTTGGAGAAAACTTTGGCGCCCCTGGTCTAAGGCCAACCACCAAAAACCTTACATGCTTTATCTAAGTTGATCACTTGGTCTGTAGGATAATCGAGCCGTCTAAAAATTTTCTGAGATTTATCTGCGTGTTTGGCAGATATTGGAGCTGGGCAAGCCATCTTAAATTTTTATAGCATTTATCTACGGGCATTGGTAAATGTTGCTACATTAGCAAAACGGAAAGCCGGAAGCCATAGTAGTCTGCGATTTATTGCTTTTCAAGGCCTTACCACGCGCATGCGCTTAAATTTTGCTTAGACGTAAATGCTAAGCATTATAAACTAGCATTTGTGTAGCTGTTTTGCTTGATGAGACAGAATGCGTCATCTACCCCAAATTGATATAGGCCTAGTTAAATTTTGCAGTATATTTCCACTTGAAATAAAACCGATGACAACCCCAATTTCACAAGTCATTTAATAAGCTATTGTTGTCTTTTTTCTCACTACTTATGCTATAGCAATTTTAAGTTACATACCTGTGTCTAGTCATTTTAATTTCAAGTTCAACATTATTATGATAGACAGTTGCGCAAGCAGCTAACCTTCACTCTACCGCATAAACCAAACAACCTAAGCTTTCAACTTGCAGTATACCATCGTTTGTCAGCGTAATTTATTAATTTTGCTGGCAGACTTTAATAATAATTAAATGTGCATGATGTAATTCATCATTCTAATAAAATAGCACTTTTCAGAAATTAATTAAATTTTACTTTACGCTTCAATAAACTTTACGGTTTAGTGATCAGCGCAATCAGTGAGCGCCAAAATAATCGAAATTCGAATTAAATGATGCGTCGGAACTGAAGCTGCTGCTTCTCGCTGGAGTAAAAAGCTAATTTAAAATCTAAAGGTTCCGGTAACGACTTAGGTAGGTTATGTAGACACAATGATTTTAAAGTTATCTGCAAATTCATGTGTTCAACTTGCTGAAGTGAGCTATCATAGTATGCAGTATCTACAGATTTGAAAATGCTGCGAAGACCACAAGTACTAGTAGTCCGCAGGTCTTTTTATTACTAGCTACTAGACTTAAGACCTAGCTGCCTAGTCAGATGTCAGTAAGCTACTGGTTGCGCATGCTTCTTTTAGGTCTGCTAATGGCGGGATAGAAAATTAAAACAACTTGTTTTTTGACGAACTTTTAAATAATTTGAATTTGGAAAAGCTTATCAGAAGGCAAAAAAAATTTCAAGGTCTACTGGTACTGACCCTTTTCAGTGATTCTTAACTCCCAGAGTGCACTAGTACAGGTACGGAGGAATGGTAGAACTGGAGATTGGAGTGACTACAGTTCAAATTTAGAGTTGTTAAGCTGGGTTTACATAAGCTAAAAAAATAGTGCAAAACGGTGAGAAGCTGAGCTTTTATTTTATAGGCCTAATGTCATGCAACTTGGCTTTGCTAGTTGAGCAAAGTGGAGCCAAGCTTCATTGCAAGCTTCAAAGAACAAACAAAGCTCAGCTCTGCTCCATTGACGTTTTTTTGTTCGTGTAAACCCACTATTAGTAGTTGCAAGTTGGACCATTAGAGGTTGGAGTTGATCAGAGTTTTGGGGAAATCTGAAGCTGAGTTGATCTGAGAAAAATGAGTCAATCTAAATGAGCCTCCATGTGGAGAAAACCGATTTGGAAATGACACTGCTGCCACTTCCCAATTTTATGTTAAAGTACCACAATACCCATTACACTGATACTGGTATGGATCTTGCTTATCCAAAGTGTTGACTGGATATATAAGCAATCAAATAGCTTGCAATGTACATTTATTGATGTAAAAACATAGTAAATTTCAGAATTAGAGAATGGGCCTAGCAGTCATGTTATATAGCTGATGCTTCATGCTGTTAATGTGATGTATGTACAACTACTGTGTCGAATTGTCATTGAAGTTTCTGATCATCAATTCATCATAACATGTATTTACCTTTGTGTGTGAAACCAAAACAGACATGCAACGAATCAAGGTAAGTGACTGATAAACAGTAAACATTATGCATGTTGTGTTGTAAATGCTAAGGCATTATGTAATGCTTCACACTAATAACTGATTGTATATGATACCCAGTTTTGTTAGGCATCCATGTGGCAGTGATAAACATTTAAATTGTTTTGTGAAACAGTCAAAAATGTGCCATCATATATTTAAAATATTGACAGAAGAGCAGTTCAAACTTTTTTTCGATATGCCATGCACATCAATACGAATACGAGTATGTTACCAATCAAGTGCATTGTGATTGTTCTACTTCATACTGCTATTTATAAATTTTTGCCTACCTAAGGCGCTTTAACCAATAGGCCCGGTATGCAACTCATAGAAAGTGACACGTGATTATGTAGTGAGTGGTTTCATGGTTTTACGTATGCAATAAGCAGTAAAATCAAAGAACTTGGTGCAAAAAATATGGCTTGACATGCACTGCATTGCTCCCTGCAGCTGTGTGTTAGAAACTTGTTATGATAGTATACTACTCTTTCAGTTTTATTATGTAAAGTTAAAGCAGTGGTTATGACACATGGGCAACATGCATATAAAATAATTCACAGTGGATTATTTTTGCATCAACCTCTTTGTTTCATGAAAATCAGCAAACTTATTTTGTGACAATTACAGGTCAGCATAATTTGATGCTAGTCAAGCTGTTGCATGTTGTTTTCTGTGTCTTTGATAAAAAATTATTATTAAATCAAGTAATGTGGCGTTAATGAACTTTGTTGATTGGAAATTTGAAATAATGTTTAAAATTTGAAAAGGCTATAGACTGGCTAAATTTTTTGTAGCTGTTGTTCCTGTTACTAAAAATGATCAAACCTCAATTAGCAGTTTTTATCCAATGGTTTTTATTGGGTAAAGAAATTAAAAATGTAATTCCACATAAGCAAGCCTGCTCCAAGCAAGTGGTTTATTGCTAAACGTTTTTGTGAAGTTTCAGAAATTGATTGTTTGGTACAGTTAAACATAAATGATAATTATTTAGTTGGGATGCAAAGGTGTGAACAACCTAAAGACTGCCATGGTAGCCCATGCTAAGGTTTTTGTGTGCTTAACGCTAAGAAAGCATAAATTATAAAGCGCTAGAGTCCTTGTTTGCTTGTCTGTTATTTAAGACAAACTCTATGGCATTGGTTTACTTGCCTGTCTATAACGCGCAAAGGTTTTCATCAACGCATAAAACTGTTCAGTTCCAAAAGACCTGTTCGCACTGTAGATAGGAGTAAATAATAATTTGGTTTGAAACGCTATATGTCTTGTTATTACCATATTGCTTCACGCTACAATAAAACCGAATTGTCTCTTTTGTTCTATATCTAAGACACCCCATCAC
This sequence comes from Trididemnum miniatum, assembly GCA_964006365.1. NCBI lineage: Eukaryota > Metazoa > Chordata > Ascidiacea > Aplousobranchia > Didemnidae > Trididemnum > Trididemnum miniatum. The sequence continues at coordinate 23,447,694 of OZ023239.1, forward strand.
TCGAACTGCTGAAGATTTGACCTTAAATGAAAGCCTACCAAAGCAGATACGCGGGCTCTCCAGTTTGCTTTTTCTTACCCAGTCATTCCAAACTGTTTTTCATAGTTGAAATTTAACATAAGCACTGCTGGACATAAGCCCAAGTTTAAACGGTTTCTCTCAAATACTGCAATTTATATAATCTGATGGAAATTTTCATTTTCATCATGCGCTTTTCTGGCTCATTATTTATATACAATATTTGGGCTTACAATTGCTCCATCTTTTTAGGGAATTCTGCGAAGAATGTGCATCGAAACACTAAATTCTGCAGACAGTTGATGCTATCTAATGCGTCCTGAATAGCACAAAAGGCTTGAATGAAAGCGAACGGAAAAAACAATTGAGACAAATGGTAAAATAAAAACTTCTCAGATGCATAATATGCGAAAACAGACGTTTTAGGGGGAAAACTTTGAACTGATAACTTGTCGAATTTATTCCAAAGAAGTGTGTTGCTGCTTACCGATTGTATAACATTTGCACTAAACATTGTTTGCCCGTCTTTGTTTCCTGTGTTCTATTCTAACGTATGGGTGTCATGTTTTTTTAGCCTATTTTGTTTGGTTAGTTTTTGTGCAACATCATGACTGTGGCTGGTTGCTTATTGACATAATTTTGCTTCAGCGGAATATCTGACTGACATAACGTAAATATAATTAGGCATAGTCGAAACCTTCGTGACACAAGCTCTTGGTTATGGTTGAGAGCTACTGTAATTGCCTTTTAACATCTTGTTAAACTTGATTGCTGCTAACCTTGTTTTTGTGAGCGCACAATAGTTTGCACTTAAAGTGCACAGTAAATTGTTGATAATAACTGAAATTAATTAATTTTATGTATCATAATACTTCATTATTTTGTATCTTTGCAAAAGCATTATTTTGTATTGTCTCTGCGTATGCACTTCATTTTTTATTCTTTGAGTAGCATACTGTAACTGCTCCGTATCTATGATTGTTTATTTTTTTACATACATTTGTGAGTTAAAAATGCTTGGGTTTGCATATGGTTGTGGCAGATTTCTATTTGTGCTTGCAGGAATTGGTTACTTGCAATTCTCATTTAAATTGAGGTCATAATCGCATAATATTTACATCGTTTGGATCAGTTTTATTTATAATCGCTTCATATGTGAACCTAAACATGTTCAAATAATCAATGCTGTTATTTGTTGAACATTTAATTTGTACCTATTTCTTTTGACAATATAAAGCATTATTGCAATATTTTGTTGTGCATTTCTTGTGAACCCTCCATTATTAAGTGATTATGACGACTGTTGTGATTACGAGTTAAGCAAAAACGCATTCACAAATATTAATCGGAAAACCCAAATCTGAAAATTGGGCTTTTTTCCTTAGCTAAAAGCTTTTGGGACAAAGCGCCCAAATTTTCAGCTTGGGTATTAATTACCCAATTTTCTTGATCTACAAGATTTAAGGTTAAACACCCAAATTGAAAATTTGGGTCGTTATTACCCAAGTTGACAAATTGGGTTTCTCAGCCTTCGAGCCCAAAATTTTCAATTAGGTTTAAAGACCCAAGTTTGTAGTTTGGGTCAAGTTACCCACTGTACTTGGGTTATGGATATTGGGTTAACAAACCCAACTTTGTAAATTGGGTCGTTATTACCCAAGTTGGCAAATTGGGTTTCTCAGCCTTCGAGCCCAAAATGATAACCCAAGTTTTTTGGGTCTACGTTACCCAATTTGATTTACAGTGTTGTTGCTCAACCATTTGAGTTCTACCACTTAAATAACTTTGAAACCAATCATTGGCTAATCCTCTAATGCCACAATGTTTTAACTTATGTAAAAGTATGTTATGATCTATAGTATCAAAAGCCTTGGAAAGATCTAAAAATACACCCAAAACTTTCTTGCGATTTTCAAACGCTTTAACCATGTACTCAGTAAGCAAGGTATTAGCAAGACTAGTGGAATGATTCTTTCGAAAACCAAATTGCAATTTAAAAAAGAAATTTTGTTCGGTCAAAAACGAAGTTACACGACGGTGCATTATTTTTTCCAATACTTTTGACATTACTGGAAGCAAACTAATTGGCCTATAATTATTCACCTCAGTTGGGTTACCTTTTTTAAACACTGGAACGACTTTTGCAATTTTAAAAGCTGAAATATATTCTCCACAACTTAAAGAAAGATTAAAGATATGAGCTAGAGCTTGTAGTATGTTATCAGGGGTACTTTTCAGAACTGATGATGGGATTTCATCAATTCCACTGCTGGATTTTGATTTTAATTCTAGTAATATATTTTTTATTTCCAACAGAGATGTAGGGTTTAAGTACATGGAATCAGCAGAGGATGTTCCGAGATATTCCCTACAATTATGCAATGAAGGGGAAAGATTGTCAACCAACTTGCTGGCAATGCTTGCAAAATGATTATTAAAGTAATTAGCTATAGCAAGAGAGTCAGAAGTCAGTTGGTTATCAACCACAAGGGAAAAACAGGAAGCTACTTTTCCTTTTCCAAGCAATTTGTTTATAGTTTTCCAAGTTGCTTTCATATTAAATTTGTTTTTTTCAAATAGCAAGGCATAATAATTACTCTTCTTTGCTTGTAAGGTGTGGAAATACACATTTCGAGCCGTATTGTATTTAGCTTTAAGAGTTGGTGACTTTTTGCGAATAAATTTTTTGAACAATTTGTTTTTGTTCAACATAAGCTGGTGCAACTCATCACCATACCATGGTTTATTAAATTTAATATTATTTGGAGGAAAAGCGTTTAATGGGAAACTTTGACTAAAAGCTTGAGAGTAACTTTCCATTAAAAGTTCAAAAGCAGAATTTGGGAGAATTTCATTTAAAATTCAGCTAATGTCAATATTTTCAAGTAGGCTGTTAAATTTATTTATATTTGTTGATGAAAAACATCTGGTTAAACTTGGATTGGGAGATTTTGGCTGACTATCGCAATTGAGACACATAAACACAGGCAAATGATCAGATATGGGACTGGTAATAATACCGGATTTAATGGATTCATTATATATATTAGTCCACATATGATCCAACACTGATGCGGACAAATCAGTTATACGCGTTGGCTTGTTTATTAAGGGAGAGTAACAGTTTTCAAACATAATTTCAGTGAAGTTATTAACATGCTCATTTTCACAGTTAGCTAAATCATAATTTAGGTCTCCAGTGATGATGCATTTTTGGTTAAATTTAACAAGATTGAGACAATTTTTCAGAGTACTTACAAAAATTTCATTACTTTGAACATCACTGGATGGCGATCTGTACAAGCAGCCAACTAGTAGAGTTTTGTTACAGAACTCAATGTTAATAAACACGGATTCAAATAGTTTTTCTTTCATGATAGTTAAATTATTAATTATTGAAAAGTTAATGCTACTCTTCACATAAATGCCAACTCCACCTCCCATAGACAACTTCCTACAATTTGATACAAAATTGTAACCACACAAGCTATTGTAAGGGCCAGAAGCATATGGTCTTGTCCATGTTTCAGTAATAGAAATTATATCGGGTTTCAACTCCATGCTACAAATTAGTGCCTCAAGTTTGGAAAAATTTTGCAAGTTAGCAAGAGATCTCATGTTGACACAAATTACAGAAATAGATGTTGAAGTGTTGTTAAATGCTAGGGATTTAATTGAAGACGCATCGACATACTGCTCATCAATATTGCTAAAATGAAGATTCTCTAAATCTTCATCACTTGCATCCACACAAATATTATTAAATAGTGTATTCAAATGAGTAGCATCAAAACCCAAGCCAGATAGATTAGCTGCATGACTACTACTGTTATTGGGGCTACAGGAACAGCAAAATGACTACTTTTTTAGGTTGCGAGTGCAATGGACTATTACTATAAGATGATATATTAGCACATTGATTATGAAATGAATTATAAAGGGAGCAGAGTTTACATTCAGTTGATTTTTGCTTTGTTTTTATAATTTTTTGACAATTACCACACAACAGCTCGGAAAAGGGCATGAAAAAAACAAATAGGCTACAGGTTTAGAAAAATAAAATAAAAAACAAACAGTCAAGCTACACAATGCAAAACTAAGTTAAGCTTAAATTTCAAAATAATCAGTATTTTTATTTAGGCTAAGGGAGTAGAAGTGAAAGAGCAGGTCTCGGAGACTTCTGTATGTGACGTAAGTTGTTTGAAGCTGGTTAATGGTCGAGGTTACAACTTAATAGTTTACTTTGCTGGAATCAGGAAATCTTATCCTATTAATGTCACAAAAATCATCAATAAGATGCTTTCGTCCCATGAATTTGCAGAACACGGATCCTTTAAGTGTCCATACATTTTTGAACCCAAATGATTCTCTGACAGCGCATTGATCGCTTTCTCGTGATAGGAGGTAAAAAATGCAACTAAATAAATACAAAAATAAATACATCATAAGAAAACAGCTACGTTATTCTAGTAATTGGAAAAAGTAAGTTTTTAAATTGCTCTTGGGATTTTGTTGTTGTTTATTGCAAAGGCAACAATGTGGCATTTAGTATTGTGAATACAAATGTAGCTATGGTATTTTCTTTTTGATTTTAGGCTTTGTTAGGTCAATAAGTGGAAACGTATTTCTTTTTTGATAGAAGTCTTTATTTTGGCAAAACAGCTAGTAGATGTGCATTTGTAATGCTCTTTAGGTTTGGATATTTTGGGTATAATTATTTTGTGTTTCGGCTCATTTTAGTTAGTTTTTTTGTGACTTTTGGTTGCGTCGCTCAAAATCTGGCAACACTGCAGCTCTTGCGCGATCGATTCTCAACAGAAAGTGTGCATCAAAAACGCAGTATCCAAATTTTTGAACATTCGCCAAAAAAGAACCTTTTAATGTCCAGGTTTTTTTCGCTGCTGAATTAAGAGAAATTTTTATTAAATATAGCAATGCCCTACCGTATAGCGCCGCTGTGAAAGTCGCTTGAAAACGACGTATTGAAACTAAAACTTTCAAGCCTGACTGACTGGCATTTCGAAACGTTGATTTTTTATGAAGAATCGTTGCGGTGTGTTGATATAATGGCTGATGCGTGCTGGTTTTATCATTCGTAAGAATCGTACATAATTTCAAAAAAAAATCAAATCTTCATTGTAGGCCTACTCGCCGTATTATGTCGAAGCGTGTAAGCAGCAGCGTGGCCCATCTTGAGTTATCGCGTAGGCAACATCTTAAGTTATCGCGTAGGGATTTGTAGGGTCAGTAGCCCTATTGTTGTATAAGACTCACAATTAGAGGAAAAAATTTTATAGAAAGTTTCGTCAAAAAGTTGCTGAAAAAGCACTACAATTACACGATGTAAATGGCAATTAAATTTTCAAAAACTTTCTGGGGGAGCATTCCCCCGGGCCCCCCTAGAATCATCAATTGTTTTTACTCTGCTTCAAATTTGCTCAAATTTTGCCACACACCAAAAGAAACTGCGTGTACGAAAGTTTGGGGCGCGCCCATCCTGAGGAAATTTCTGGATACGTCCCTTGAAATAATACAGCTAATGAGGAAAGTTAGTAACCCAGTCGAAAAAGAGAGAAACTGCCCGAATGCTTGCAGATATCAAAGAGTCCCATCTGGAGCTTTTTGGGGGGGAACAGTCTTCACACGGCACTGGTGGTGGGGCGTGTACATAAAGGGGGCGTGACTGAAAAAGGTTAAGAACATCTGGTATAAAATAATAGATTTTTTGCATTCTGCAGGGCCCCCCTAGTTTCAATTTTACCTAGGCACCCCTGTGTATTTGATGAAGCACAAAGAATACATAACACCACGTCATCGGCATAGAAGATTCAAGCTTTTTTTTGATATTTTTTAAGATGCTATGGTTGTTGGTGCATTTAGGGGTGCCGGAACGTTGTAGAGACAGGGGGGCAGCTTTCTTGAAGGGCACTTGCAATAGTGTATGTACATCCGGATATTAAAGAGGCAAGGGGGAAGAAGCCCCCCTGCCTCTCCCGTTTCGGCACCTCTGGGTGCTTCGTGATAAAGGAGGGTAAATACCGGTACAGCAGACTACCACATTTTTTGGACGATAAGGCGCAATGTTAATAAACAGTGCCTATATTGCCTAGTGCACTGGATCAGCAACTCATGATACAAAACAGTGAAAACACGTTTGATTTTTGCGAAGATTACAATGTTAAAGTGCGGAAAGGAGCCGGAGCAGTGGTATTAAAGAGCTCCGCAGCCGGAGCTAGAGCTACTTTGTGATAGAAGAGAGCTCCGGAGCTGGAATCGGATCAGGTGCAGGTTCGTGTATGCTTCAAAGCCCTGACCAAAACAATGAAAGTCGCGTTAAGCTTTAGCTACACAATATACGTTGTAGGCACTCAGGCAGAGGCGAAATTCAAAATTTTTGTCCTTCGGTTCCATACTAAAAGTCATATCTTCTAGCTGGTTTTGTTACGAGTAATCATAAGAGTAACCCGTGCCGTAGGTGTATTTGATGATAGACAAAGAATGCGAAATTCCGCGTCATGGACAATGGACATAAAAGATTTAAGCTTATTTCTTGTTGCATATGAATTCTGCCGTTGTTATTTTATCATTTGCAGCAAAAAGAATTATTACGAGCAGACTTGTGTCTTATAGCCGGATTAACTCAGTGGTGACGACATTGCTATCGTTGCGGGAGGTCTGGACTCTGAGGTTCGTTTTCTGAGCTGGTCAAATTGGATCCAGTATCGCCAGAGAGTTGCTGCCGCTGCGTTACTTCTTCGAACTTCGAAACTGTGTTGTCTTGGCTTTAAGCTGCGGAGACGGGCCCCGCCACTCGTTACGCGTTTCGGCGTGATACCACGAGTAAAACGAAGACTTGATTAAATTTGCTTACATCAGGCCTGCGCCTGCACGATTCAAAAGTTGCGCGGGCCACAATTGAATACAGAAAATTTACCGAGGGCCAACTACAGGGTGTTCAATAAAGTGCGCCGAATTGAAAATTTTTTTTAGGAAAACGAATAATAACACAAATGGTTACATATGGCATGCTTCTGAACAGTAAGTTCTCCCATTTAAGTATGAAATACAATGTAAGTGATATGTCCACTTGCACTGAGTCTGCTTGCATTTATGCGATCTTCGACTGATAACTTTTCCACACATCTGTGGCTCGATGTCTCCAACCACTCGCTCGATTTCATCCTGGAGTTGAAGAATCGTGCGTGGTTTGTTGGCGTACATCTTGCACTTCACGAACCCCCGCAAAAAGAAATCACAAGGGGTAAGATCGCAAGATCAGCAAATCAACTCCGCCTCCCATGATCAGCTGGCTCAAGATCGCGCAAAGCTGAATTTTGCACGCGTGCATATGGAAATCTTTATGCAAAATTCGATGCAACGAAGAAGTCGGAATATCCCACTGCTGCAAACGTCGGCGAATTGATTTTTGTGGACTCGCAATGACGCTATCTTCCATAAGAACAATCTGTTCCTCAGTTCGACGAGAACGTTTTCGCCCAGGTGATTTCACCGTTATAACTGAACCAGTTGTTTCAAACTTTGTCACTAGTCTGCGTATAGTAGACTCGCAGGAAACTTCATTTTTGCCAAAAATGGTTTGAAGTTTTCGCATGGCTTGCGTGGCACATTCTCCATTTTGGTAAAATGTTATAACAATAACAACTCGTCGCGCAGTTGAAAACCGCTTCATGACACAATATTCCAAGTAACAATTACCTAGCAAGTGCAGGTAACTTATTCTGCAAATAAGTCAATTTTGCAGAAAGTATTCTGCAAATTAAAACAAACTAATCGTAGTGAAGAGACATTGCAAAAATGATAAAAGTATGCCCTTAATCTTTAACACTCGAAACGTTCGCCGAATTCAAATTCGGCGTACTTTATGAAACACCCTGTTCCTGTAATATTATTTTTGCGTTGAATCACTTGTTACAGTTTCGATTGTGCCTAATCTATTAAGTTGAGGACTCGTAAAGAATTGTACCCGGGATTTACAGTATGTTTTGAACTGACTGTTGAGTTGATTGCTTGCGCCAGTGTCTGAACGTCGTGATTGCCTGTTCTGAAACTTGCGTGTTTTTTGTGCTTCACTTGCCTGTGGAATGGCTTGATTGTTGAATACTTGCTGGTGCGCAATACCTTGGTGAGCTATTGGCAGAGTGCAGTCTGCGGTGGCGTAGCCATGGGAGGGGGATTGGTGGTTACACTTCCCCATTGAGCCTCAAATGACGTCACACTTACTTCTTTTTTCGTTATTTACTTCGAAGCGCTCGTTTGGTTTTGTAATTGTCATAATAACACGAATTACGTAGCGTTGTTTCCTGCAACTTGTTCTTTGCCCTCATGCTTAATGAAGCAATGACGCAATTTTATTAGCAGGGCAGTGCCGCTCCTGTACATGCAACTACCCTCGGCCCCTCAGACCTTTCGTAGAAAAAAAGCTAAACGATTTCAAGCAAAAATGATGCAGGGCATCGAACCGCTTGAAATATCGCTCCGGCTGAGGTTCCGGTTTCGCAAAATTTATTTCTAGTGATTTCCTCCGGTTCAGGTTTTTCGTCGTTTCATTTTGCAGGTTTAGTTCCGGTTAGATTTAAAAATACTTGGAATTATCGGGTTCAGGTTATGTTCAGGTTGGCAGAAGCAAAAATTTATAGGCTCAAATTCGGTTAGGGTTCAAGAATTTGAAACCGTCAATTCGACTTATTCTGGTACAGAGGCGCATTTTTTCAAAAATACTTGTTATATTTAAGCTGATTGTACTTTTTAACCCTAGAGTGCATGACTTTTTTTGTGTCTGTTACTGCATGAAAGGGTCTGTGAGACCACAGCGTCCGAAAACTGAGTTTAGGTACGGCTTTCGTTAAACTATACCTATAACTTGACAGTTTGAATATAGAACGTTGTATCTTCATAAATCTATTTGTTAAAGGGCGTTGTAACTTTTACATGGGTGGTCAAAAAGGGTATCTCAAGGTCTTAAATGGTGATATAAACTGCCCAAAAGAATATTTAGATGCTCTTCAGTTCTTAAAATTTTTTAGTATGTTTATTGGCTCAATTTCATGTAATACGTTCAAAAGAGCTCCCACCAAAATTCTATCGGCTTTTAATGAAAAAAGATTGAAAAAGACGTTTCTAAAATTATGTTTATTGACTCAATTTCATGTAATTCGTCCAAAAAAGCTCCCACCTAAGCTCTATCAGCTTTTATAAAAAAAGATTGAAAAAGACGTTTGTAAAATTTAGTCAGTTTTCGGCAAAGGTTGAAAAACAATGGGGACAACTGCACTGCGAACATAAATACGGACAAACATAGCCTTATAACACCGGAATATAATAAATACAGGATGCGAATTGCTTAAAAGGAAAAGTACAGCTCTAGTAAATCGCAAAACTGGACGTTTCAACTACATAGATTTAGCCGTCATCATCAACAGTGTAAGCAAAGCAGTACATTTCTTTCCGTTTTGTACTGCCTTGCTTGCACTGCTGATGATGACAGCTGAACCTGTGTCGAAACGTCCGGTTTTGAGATTTATTGTGGCTGTACTTTTCTTCTTTATTCTTAGCCTTCACCGTTTTGAATAAAATGCTCATGTACAGTTGAGCAGTTTTTAGCAGAAATTGGCAACGTTTTACTCATAACGGACACCCCTGCAGCAGTAAGAGCTGTCTTTCTGTTGGGATTATGATCGACAGTGGAGAACGGAAACTTGCTAACTTGCTTGAATAAAGCTCCCGGTTGTGACCACTTCGTACTGCTAAAAGTACTTATGTACCTATAGAAATGTCAAATTGCGTTTTCTCAATTCCCTTGCAAGGGATAGACTCGTGAAAAAATTATTATTTGTTGTAACACTTCCGTCTTCTGTGACATGTCTTGTTGCATTCATTGCCACATTTTCTGAACTGTGTGGCGCGCGATCAATTCTCTGGTCCTTCCGGTTTATATACAGGGGCGCAAATCCATGTTGAGCATTGGGGGGAAGATGATTTAGCAATACTGACCATTTTTCAATATTGGGGGGGATGATTTAGCAAAATTAATCATTTTTTGAGGCTTACTATACATCGTACAGAGAATTTTGCCACTTTCATGAAAAATATTGGGGAGGGTACTGCCGGGATTATTGGAGGGGATACATTCCCCATATCCCCCCTGGATTTGCACCCATGTTTATACAGATAAGCACGAAATGTAATGCGGTATGAATGAGCATCAGCTAGCGTTCCCAACAGCGGGCTTTTTAGACATACCAATATATATTGAATGTATGCATGAGTATTTGCATCTAAATGGGTGCAGCTCCTCATCAACATTCGCGAGTTGGTGTTTTCACTGGTAGGTCCATCATTTTCAATCTGCTCTGGCTCAATATTATACAATAATTCAACCGATTTGGCCGTTTTTTTTTTCTGCATGGAACAGTAGAATACAGAAAAAGCTAACGTATGGCAATCGTCCCTAATTGCCCTGTTTGTATTATTTGAAACTGCTTCTCATGGGGTGCTTCAAAATATTTAAATGAGGTAATTAGACATTGTTGTGAACAGAGTCGGCGCCAGAGCAGTCGACTTCGGGGGGCCAAGCGTTTATCAAAGAGGACCTAAGTTGGAAATTAAACACAAAAGCCACTGTTTTCAAAAGAGCGAGCTTGTTAATTGGCGGGCCATAGGGGCCTGCCCCCCCTTTAGCGCCGGCCCTAGTTGTGACAAGGGCTATTCTTTTTCATGAATAAATAAGGAAATCCAACATGTTTCGTAGAAGCAGTCGCAGTTTTTTCTTAAAAAAATGCGTAGGGGTCTGAGAGACCCTCGTCATGCAGTAATGTAATAAGTTCAATTTTTTTTATTTTTATGAATTGCTTTGTTTTGAGATTTTATTGTCACAAAGTTCAGCCCAAAAAAATAAAAGTCAGGAAATTTGGGGTTAATCAATTGAAAACTGTAGGAGCTACGCAAGACGAAACACCGTAAAGGGTCTCACAAATCCCTCCATGCACTCTAGGGTTAAGATGCTTCTGTAGCTCATAAAGGATAACCTTAGCGGCAGAAATAACCTTAGATTAACTTCAGATGTGCTTAACCGCTGTTATAGCCACCATGACGAGCATTCTTAGGAAAAATCTTCCATAAGAACACACACGATTCAACGTAACGAATGCTTTTTTAGCCCGAACTTAAAGAGTAAAGCAACAAAACTTCCACAGTCGTTAGGTTAGACAAGGTTTATATTAGACAAAAATTTTTTTAACGGTTCAAATCCGGTTAAGGTTCAAGAATTTTGATAACCTTGGGTTCAGGTTCAGATTCGGTTTACGTCGATTAAATTATGAAGGTTACGGTTCGGTTTGGGTTTAATGAAAGGAAGCGGTTAATACGGGTTTTCGGTTTGCGTTTCGGTTCGTATCGATGCCCTGGAGTGATCAGGGCCGGATTTAGACAAACAGAGACCCAAGGCTATTTAAACAATGACGCCCTGGTGATCAATGATCATACCCAACTCTACAAGATTAACGTTTTCGATACTTTCAACAAAGTTCTGACGCCACGCACTTTAAAAAAGTTAAGCGGTAGGCTGGTTTTCTAACATACCTCTGCGATAATATATCAACTTTTTCAAATGAATTTCTTGTATGTTGTCTCGACAGGTAAAAACGCAGCTTAAATGTTTAATCAAGCACAAATAAACAATAACGTCTAAGCGCATTCGTCATTCATGTAAAATTATTATAAAAAACAGTAGGCTACCCTGTGGTTCCATTCGGCCCCATAGCCTACGGTTTCATGCGGTCGCATACAGCTCTACTAGCCTATGCGGTTTCACTCGGCCCCGTATACCCCATACAGTCCCATACGGTCCCATTAATAGACGTTATGCGGTTCGATTCGGCCCCGCACTGCTCCTTTTGTGGTTCCATTAGTCTCCATCCGGTCCCATATATAGGTACCATGCGGTTCCATTTGGCTCTATTTGGTTCCATCATGCAGTTTCATTCTGCCCATACGGTTCCATACTGTTTCATTCTGCCCATACGGTTCCATACGGCACCATACATTCCAATATAGAGATATCACGCGGTTCCATTTGGTCTCGTCTGCTCCCATACACTCCCATCCGATTCCATTCGGTCCGCATATGGTTCCATGCGATCCCATACGATTTCATATATTTGTGCCATGCAATTTCATTCGTCCCCACACGGTTCTATGCAGTCCCATTCGGTCCCTATATAGTTCCATCCAATCCCATGCAATCCCATACGTTTCCATATGATCTACATAGTCCCATAAGATTCTGTACGGTTCCATATGGTCCCATGCGCTCCCATACGGTTCCCATAGAGTCCATACGATCCTATAAGGTTCTCATACGGTCCCATACCGTTCCCATGCAGTCCCATAAGGTTCCATATGATTCCCATACGGTCCCATACGGTTTTTAGTTTTACCGCTCTGCAGCCCTGAGCCGTGCAGACACCACACTAGTGACACGACTACACCACAGGCATTGCACAAACTGCACGCCCCGCAGACACTGTATGTATTGCAGGCAGTGTAGACGACGCAGACTATAGTTAAAGGGGGGGTGTTACGGAAATCGAAAGTTTTCATGTTTTTTGTGTAAGATCAAGGAATTGTTTCTCTACAAAATGCAACCATTTTGACAAAAAAATTCCTACTGCTTTTTGAGATATTGAGCTTTGAAACAATAACGGATTTTCGTAGTAAAAAATACTTTTTGACGTCAGTTTAGGCTACTATGACGTAACTATACCAATTGAGACGTTGCATTTACTGATAAATTGCCAATCCACTATTGATAATTTCTGTCAAATGATGCGTACGCTTTTTAACAAGGTTTTTGCAAATCGACACTTTTCAAAGGCGGCCTTTCGTTGAAGATATGCTGATAAGACAAATTTTCTCGAAGTCAGTTTTTTTGAAATAGAAGAACTTTAGTCCTTCCGTACTCAAAATAACAAACGTGAGCTAAAAATTTTAGAATCTGTATCGCATATTTTGATCCTCTCGTAAGACCTGTCAATATTTAGCTCTAGTACTACAAAATTCGATGGAGATTCAAGGATATTCGCTCTTGCTGTACGAGGTAGGGGAAATGTGGTATCTATCGGACGATTGGACCTATCGCACAGCAGCATATTTCTGTGATCACGTGATCAATTTGCGGTTTGATTTTAGTGAAGGACGTAAAGTTTCACTAGTGGTAAAATCACATGTTTGTGTAAGGATGGAGCAAGAAGCGTTGGTGGCTACAGCAAAAAAACTGTTTTTCTTGGTTCAAAGAAAAAAAAATTGGGCAGGATAATTTTGAGATTTTAGGAAGCTTGCACACAGTGTCAAGATCTCGTTTGCACTGGTAGCTAAGCGAGTCTTGTGCTTACTGAAGGTAGCGAGCATACATCTAGGTGACATTTCCAAACCAGAATATTTTGGGAAGGAAGTTCAAAATGGCTACCAGGGGACCTTTCGGACGGAACCTATCGGACATGTTCAATTACTTCGACGCTGTCCGAAAAGCATTGAACGATATTGTAATAATCTTGCCACAACCCGTCTCAGTCGCAACCAGGGCTGCGAACTCGATCAATTTTTAATCGAGTTCAAGTTCGAGTTCAATAGACATTTGCAAGTTCGAGTTCGAAGATTTTTATTTTTCCAGTTCGTGTGCGGCAAAAATGATCGAGTTTAAGTTCGAGTTCACAGCCCTGTTCAAAATATCCCTTAATCAAACATACCCCAACCAGGAGTGGATACAGAAAATTTTGGTGGGGGGATGCAGTTTTGATTTAGTTTGAATGTTAACTAATTGCAAAGACGTTTGAATCCGAGAAAGGGCGTCTAAGCTATTTAAAATTAATGTTTTCATGCCAGGAACGTAATCGGAGTTTTTTTAGGGGTAGGGCACTAAAGTTTGACATTCTTGAGCATAGATTTTCCGGCTGAGTTAGTTTGAAGCAAAATGACGACAGTAACGGTTTTAGGGGGGTCCGGGGGCATGCTCTCCCGGAAAATTTTTGAAAATTTGCATACTATGATGGTCATTTTAGTGCTTCTTGAACAAGTTTTAAGGCAAATTGTACTTGAACTTTTTGCCCTTAATTTTGAGGTCTTCACCAAATACCGGTATGATGCAATTTTTTCGCACGTTTTCGATTTCTGTGTACCGGTATAAAGCGTAGGAATTATTGTTGTCGAAGAGGTTCGAAATTATTAAGAATTGTATTCATCAAAAGCATTGTTGAAACAGGTCACCCACCTCTGGATCCGCCCCTAACCCACTTAGTAACAGTTGGAACAGAGATTGCAGCACCGCACAAACAACATGTAACTGTTACCGCTGTGCAGCTGCGTTTTCATTAAAATCTCTCGGAACACCGTTTATGATGCAATAAATAAGTTTCAATGAGACAACGCAAAATGAAATGCCAGTGTAGTATCGACACCAAAATTGCAAATTTGCAATCATTCAATCTACAGTATAACAAAAAATCAAAACTAGGCTAAACTTCGTTTTGAGAGATTTGAATCAATAAAATTAAAGCACTCAATTAGTGAACTCGAACTCCATAGTTTTTTTCGAGTGTGAATTCAAGTTCGAGTTCAAAAAATTTTATTTTTTGAGTTCAAGTTTGAGTTCCGCAAAAACGATCGAGTTCAAGCGAGTTCGAGTTCGCAGCCTTGGTCGCAACAACTAAGCGGCTGAGCGGGATTTTTACGTTCGAAGTCGATCTTGTTAACTACAGTGAGTAGTTTATGTTGCCGTAATTATCGCTTATTATGCGTAGTTGTTTCGTGTTAATACACATTTGTTCGTTATCAAAATGTAGGAACGATCTTTATGAGACGCAGTGGCATACGCAGGATCTTTCAAGGGGGGGAGGGTTCAGTTACGTCACATTGTGATGACGTAAAAATACTACAATTAGTCTATAGTAGTTCAGAGGTATTAAAGTGCATCGGACTGTAATGTTTTTAGTCGAAATTACTGCGCAATTGCAGCTACCTTGATTAAGCTATATAACGCCATAACGAAGGAAACAATCCAGATATTTCATTCACACTTTTGCTTGATTCTTTGGGATTCATTTAAGAAGCGACAAGGCTTCATCGAAACTCAAGCTGTCAATCCATAGTTAAAAATTTACTAAAAAAACCTGAGTTAACCTCATTTTTGGGTCATAGAAAGGTTAACTGACTAAAGTAAGCTAGCTTTCGCAACGTCACAAACAGGGTGTAGCCTGTAGGGTAAAACAAGTTATTGCTTCCTCCAAAAAAATCTTTTTTCAAGAACCAACATTGGTATAAACAACGCATATAAACCTTGATATAAACATTTAATATGCACTCATTATGAAAGGAGCAGTATCCAGTACCTCCTGTCTTGAATAGTGAAGACAGTAAAGCATGAGAACAAACTGCCCTCCCTATCGAAACATTTTTAAACTACAATAAATTACGCGCGAGAGGAATCCCTGATCATGCGATTAAACTCAAAAACAGCGTCGATATTGTCTAAGCATTTTTCACCCAAATCACACCGTCGATATCATCAGATACTCTCAAGCACATAATCGGGGTGTCTGGGAAACGGAGCACTCCAGCTCCTGAAACAGTAGCGGTGCGTAAAAACAATTTTGCCACCCCTCCCCGTTCCGCCCCTGGGCCTCTTTAAATCTTTCGTTGGTTTGGTCTTCCTTGGCAGTATCTTTATTTTATTTTTAGCATTTAGGGCAGTGTCAATTTAAATTTTTATATTTTAATAATTTTTCAACAAACCGGCCGGTTACAGCGCAGTTTTAAAGTTGTCGCTATCGATGTGGAAGGTTTGAGGTTTAATTCCCAGGCCGGTCAAATGGGACACAGAGTAGCCAACGGCTCGCTACCGCTGCGACGTTTCTTCGGAGCTGCTTTGTCCAGGCGTTAAGCCGCGGGGTCGGGCCCCGCCACTCGCTACCACGCTGCAGTACTACAGCGAGTTTAATGAAAAGATTACAGTGAAGATTTGATTTTTTAAAACAATTTTGAGAGCAGCCATAGTTACTGCAGATTCTTCGTATTTAAGGGAACTCCCACTCACCAATTGCCTCACAGCAGCATCAATGACAAAATTGCAGTTCAAGCAAAACACATCAGAAAAGTTGGAATACCGGTATTGTTGCATCGTATCATAATAAAAGTTTCTCGAAATTAAATTAGAAAGTTGGACGGAACAGAAAAAAAACATGACAGCAATTTCGGAAAGCTCCGCTTGAAGAAAAGTCGGTTCGTCTCAAAAAAGAAAGGTTTCACTTTTTCTGCAATCGTCAACGTCAAACGCAATGCACCAGAAAAGTTTGACTACCGGTGTTATTGCATCACAATGGAAATTTTTCAAGATTATGTAACATAAGGAAGTTGGATAGCACAGAAAAACACGATAATTGATAACAATTTCGGCAATCTCTGCATGAAAAAAGGCGGATCGTTTCAAAACGAGAGGTTTTCATTTTTGTCAGTCGTCATTGGGGGGGGGGGGTGACCCTCGAAATCCCCCCTCCCCCGTGCGTACGCCACTGATGAGACGTTTTCTATTACTTTAGTCACATTTGCAGCTGTCAGAAAGATCCCGACCCTATGGACGAAAGGTCACCAAGGGTGGGGACCGTTCGGGCGTTTGAGTGACACTTTTCAATCGCAAATAAAATCATCCATACCATTTCGAAACTTTCCGTTTAAGTGCGTAATATGTTTATCACAAACCACAGTCCAACTTAAACTAAAAAGCATTTAAGATTGTCTAACCAGTTGGACAAAAAATAAAATCAAGTAAAATTTGTCTGATAGGTCTCACACTTCCCCTACGGCCAACCGGCGCGAAGGTTCTAGTCGAGTCATAAAAAAGTACCGTATTCACAGTTTCTTTGCGCGAGTTCAGAACAGCGGGAAGCTTCCACGTTTACGTCATGGATATATCGTATAAGCGGCAGCTGGCATCCACGCGAAAATCGTCTAGCTTTGCCAGTGTGGCCACTTTGTTCTCTGCTGGTGGAGGTGTATTTTATCGAAGTGCTGCCTACCCTAGTGTTGCCTTTTTGTGATGAGTCAGTGGAGAAATAGAAGACATCGAAATAGAACAGGAGATAAGAATGGGTAAAATTAATGGTCTTACTACATCCCAGCATTTCTCACGGTTTACCAATCAAACAAACTAAATCTATGTAAATTTTGAAAAATTCTCAGTGGAACCCCGGTTAGCGACCACCTCTATAAGGAGACCACTGCGTAGCCGTAAGCAATAACCACCGCTATAACTACATTGCAACTTATGCTGGTACGCGCTGTCTGAGTGCCTGCTGGTTCGATCAAATACAAACAGCAAAAGCTCACGCGACACACACGAACAATGCAAAACATGCACACAGGCCAGTAACTAGACGAAGGCCAGGGGGAACAGGCTCCTCTCTGTAAAAATTTTGCCCCCCCCCCTGTCAGATATAGGCTACTTGGCTTTCTTCTCTATCTAATGAACAACGATACAGCGCTAAAAATGTGCGCGGGCAACCCATACATGCCCTCAGTAGGCTACACAGTAGTGGGTCTACCAAGTAAACGCCACTGTGTCTTAAAGGTCCACTCTCGCGCAATCGGGAAGAGCGAGACTGAGTAATTAAATTATTTGGGCAGACCCGCAGTAGTCAGTATAGTACCAAATGAGCCGGGTATAGTATAGTCAGTGATGGGCACGATAAACGTTTTTGTATTAAAGCGATAACGATAATCGATAATTTCAAAAATGCTCTGGGCGATAGCCTACTGATAATCGATAAATCTCAATTTCTTAAAGCGATATCGGTAATCCACAAATTATTGCCGATAAATTTTTCTGATTAATGTTGCGGTAAAATTTCAATGTGTTTGACGAAGTTTTTTTTCTTGTAAGTCAAATCGCAAAAATGTTTTTCTAGATTTTTCAAGAAAACAGAGCAGTTTACGGACTTTGCCGTAGGATTAAACACAACAAAGAGAGATTTTTTTAAAATTGCAACAAGACTTTAACGACGCCGTGAATTATGCCATAGCGCCAACTCACTAACTTTGAACACTGTGTGCATAAAGAATCGTTTATCGCAATAATTTATCGGCGATAACAGAATATATTACAAAAACGATATCGGTAATCGATAAATCAAAACTATTTTGAGTGATAACGATAATCGGTAAAAAATTATCGCCGATAAATTATCGCGATAAATGCCCATCTCTGACCCTAACCTAACCCTAACCTAATCCTAACCTAACCCTAACCTAACCCTAACCTAACCCTAACCTAACCCTAACCTAACCTAACCCTAACTTAACCTAACCCTAACCTAACCTAACCTAACCCTAACCTAACCCTAACCTAACCCTAACCTAACCCTAACCTAACCTAACCCTAACCTAACCTAACCCTAACCTAACCTAACCCTAACCTAACCTAACCTTAACCTAACCCTAACCTAACCCTAACCTAACCCTAACCTAACCCTAACCTAACCCCAACCTAACCCCAACCTAACCCCAATCTAACCCCAACCTAACCCCAACCTAACCCCAACCTAACCTTAACCTAACTCTAACCTAACTCTAACCTAACTCTAACCTAACCCTAATTTAAAGTCCTTTGTCGTTCTTTGCGGTGTTTAGTACATCAATTTGAGGTCCTCTGCGGTGTTCAGTAGGACCGGTATTTGCCTCAAATACTTATGGATTTTAGAATCATCATTTTTTAACAACGTATCTTTAAAAATCCGTTACGTCCCCACAAAACTTGACCCGTCGTCGGAATAAATGCATTTCGTGGGCTCTCGTCTCGCTATAAATCTCCGCAGCACGTTAATTAATGCGCACGTGGACAAGAATTTGGAAAGCTCTAAATGAACTGCCCGGATTTTCATGCATATGAAGAGACATTCGTAACGTTTTTCCTCCGGTCATTTAACTTTAGCAATCAAGCGGCCAAAATAATCCACACCCACATGAGAAAACGGGGGCTCGTGAACTTGAAATCAAGGTGGTGGCAATTCGGACTTGAGCTGAGTTTGAGAGTGAGCATTGGATTTTTTGCAAGTCACACAGTTATTCACAACTTTTCGTATAGCAACTTTTGCGTTAATAACCCAGTATTGTTGGCACAAACTACCGAGCGTCGCATTGATCCCACTGTGCCCTATCAATTGAGTGTGAATACGATTAATGATTAACCAAGTCAGCAGCTATCTTGAGGAAAAATAATCGGATGTTTTAAATCAAACAAAAGGCTGGAATTGCCAAGGCGACCGCCTACGCGCAACACATTATAGACTAAAACAAGATTAAGCTTGTGCAGACTCGATTTTTTGCGTAGCTGCTTATCCAATCGAACGCAATCAATTTCCAAAGCAAAATTTTGTCGCTGGACATATCGTATTAAGTCATATTCAGCCTCTTAAAGCTCAGGAGAAAATAATGGTAACTCTGACTCTTTACGCAAAGCCCATAGATGACTTTTGAACAGGGCGAATCACGGAGCCGCCAATTTTAGTCGATAAAAAGAGGAAACTTGACAATAAGCTAAGATGTTCGTTGAGAATCTTCATATGTTTTGGCTACTTTGCCGGAACTTTGAACAGTAGCAGTGGTCCCCTTTTGGGATTCGAAGCACTTAAAAACTTTCAAAGGAGGTGAACTCAGGGTAAGCACGCAGGGGCTCCGAGAGCCTCCAATGGGCCCGGGGCAAATTTTGGATGGGCCCCCTACTTCTTGCAGTTTCTTTGCGCAAAGACAACATTTATCCCCTTATAACGAAGAAGCGTTGAAGGTGATATAACAAGCTCGTTTGTTTCATCCTCGGCAAAACTTTGAGGATATTTTTGATGACCACGACGCCGGATTGCGCTATGTATTTACAAGGCAG
Source organism: Trididemnum miniatum (assembly GCA_964006365.1). NCBI lineage: Eukaryota > Metazoa > Chordata > Ascidiacea > Aplousobranchia > Didemnidae > Trididemnum > Trididemnum miniatum. Next base: position 23,467,654 of record OZ023239.1, read on the forward strand.
ATGGAAATTCAGTGAGGACAAGGCCAACGTCAAAGTCATAGTGCGGACTTGGAGCCTCGCTACCAATGCTGTGTACACTGTACAGTAGTACTGCAATTCCGTTGTCAGTAAGAGCACTTGCATTCGGGGCACTTACACCTGCGTCATCAGCTACAATATTGACACTCAAATTACGACTTTGCTTGCATCATCACTCGGATTAGATACTAAAGTTACATTGGAAACTTCAATATTATTCTCTGGACTACTTTTACTTCATTAGCAGTTTTTTGGTCCGAAACATCTTCACAAGATCTTTTTCTTTCACTTTCTCTCCCAATTATATCAAAGCTTTCTAGTCTTTGCAGCCCTTTACACTGTAAGTCTGTAATTGTTCTCTTATGTTACTTTCTTTTCATTTTCTTTCGTGCACCGGATTTATGTTTTATCATTTCTCAACATGCATTTACAAAAATATACCTACTGCCAATTGTAAGAATAATTAATTATGTTCAAAAAAAATTTTTCAAAACCTATTCTACCCAGTCAATCAATTTGACAGCGTCTATTTAAAAAACACTGAGTCAAACGGTCCGTTTTTTGCACATGCGATCATCGAAAAAATTTGCTCCAGCTCAGGGGTCGGCAATTTTTTTTGACCAAGGTACTCATAAAAGCTGGACTGTTTTAATTGCATTCTCGTGAGAGCCACATAACATAACATTTAACATCCACAGAGCAACAAAAAACAGCCACCTATTCGAACCAAACTTAAGTGTTTTTACCCGCCACACGACCAAACTCTGCTACTCACGGATAATTAAAATTGTGTTTCGTTGACCTTGTGTCGGGCACTGACTAGCTGTTTCGCCTTGCCAATTACTTTCAGCATATGCTTTAAATATTGGTATCTTTTCGCTTCAAAATGCCTTAATTTTTAAACGAAACTGTTCTTGTGCTTCCATCAAACTCAAACCTATACCTGAGCGACAACATTTACTCGATTGTTTAAAAATTCTCTAACGCTGCATACATGACACCAAAATTTTCCACTGATCTCTCCAATTTCAAGCTGCTGTTGGAATGCTATAATTGGTCGCAATCGCATACTCGCAGTCGCAGCTACAAATCTCATATAAACACGTTTATGATTCAACATTGTCTTTAATTAAGACCTAGCTGAATGAAATGCGAATGAAGCAAAAAACCTTGATTTTCAGCTTATAATGCGCCTTTGTGCATAGCATACACATCAAAATGATGCAGCTTTACTTAAGGGGCTCATACGCTTCGGAAAATTGGTAATACTTGGATGTGTATTAAGCTCAAATGCTGTTATAATTTTTGTATTTTTTTGCTGCATGTCGTAAAATATGGGCTAATGAGCCGCTAGGTCAGCATGATGACTTATGTTGGGTGCCCATGCGCTCCATAATATCGATTGTTTGAAGTAGATTGAGCTTAAATGCTGTTTTAATTGTTTTTAAACTTGCTTTGGCTCTATTTATTTCGTTAGATATGGACTAATGGGCCCCCCTAGAACAGCCTGATTTATGCTGGGGACCCTTGCACTCTATAAAATCGATTATTTCAAAGTTTCTTTGCTGTATTTATTACGTAAGATTCAGGCTAATGGACCCCTAGATCAGCATGATGACTTATGCTGGGTACCCATGCACTCCATAAAATCGATTGTTTGAAGTAGATTGAGCTCAAATGCTGTTTTAATTGTTTTTTAAACTTGCTTTGGCTCTATTTATTTTGTTGAACAGGGACTAATGGGCCCCTAGAACAACATGGGCCCCAGGTTTATTTGACTCCCGTGCCCCTCCCCCTCTCATGGGCCCTGGAAGCACGGGCCACTTATCGGGAGAAAGTTTTAAAAATTTGAGTCCTTCAAACCAACATTTGTCCTTTACATAGCCATTTGACACTCAATCTTCGAGTAACTTCATCTGCTGGGTCTGCTTTGGTGTCGACAAAATTCCAATCATAAACCCGAGAGTGAGAAAGAATTCTTTGCAGGCGATTGTGCGGAAATAAAGTAAATCTTTTAACGTTTGCTCTCAAGCTGCGAATAACAACGGTCGAGTCGGTCCAAAAGAGACAGAAAATTGCTTGCAATCCTAACTCTTGCTTTTCCACTTTGGACATCTTGATGGCATCCAAGACTGCTTCAAGTTCCAGAGTAGGTATTGTGTTTTTGCGTGACCCACTGACGTGTGATTTTGCCGTCACAAGTCTGCAAATGACTAGGTCTAGAAAGATTAATCTAGCGTAACAGACAGCGCCTTTGGCTTCAGATGATGCGTCGGCAAAGAAGTGTAGTAAGTTGTATTTGGTAACGACTTTCAACAACAGGTCGAAAGATGCGAGGAATACGAACTTTATTGAGGTTTGATAAACCCTTCCTCCACGATTGCCACCTCTTTAAAAGGGATGCAGTCAGAGGGTCACTTCAACCTAAGTGTTCCTGGCATCACTGTATAAAAGTCGTGCACGAAGTATGACAGGTAAGACAAATCCCAAAGGGTTATAAAGTGAGTTTGTCACTGAAATCATTCCTTGCTTTGTGGCACAAGATTCAGGCACAACAATGTTGAAAAGAAATTCATCAGTTGATACATTCCAGTCCATTCCTAACACACATTGTCGAACGGCACTGGATGGCATTGCATTTCTCGCTGATTTTGCCTTTTCCTTCTCTGGTATAATCTACATCACAACGTCGGTGGAAGATAGCCATTTTCCTAATTTGAAACCTTCCTTAGAAAAAAGCTGTCGAAGATTCTCAACTACTTTGATGACATGACCCGTGCTGTCAACGCTGACTAAGCAGTCGTTAACGTAAACGTTTTTGTAAACTAATTCCGTAATTTTACCATCATAATGTTTCCCGAATTTCCTTGCAGTTTCACGGAGACAGCACGAAGCACAACTCAGTGAATTTTTTGCCCCAAAGAGATGAACCGTCATTCTGTGAGTATCTGGATTTCCAGAAAGGTTTCCTTCTGGCCACCAAAAGAACCTCAGTGCATCCTTACCAGGTGGAAAAACCTGGTGGTACAACGCCTCTACATCTGTCACAATTGCAACGCTCTCTTTTGTGAATCTCGTGAGAACGCCAACAATTGAATTTGTTAAATCTGGGCCTTTCATGAAGAAGTCGTTGAGAGAATTGTTTTGGGAAGAAGCGGCACAATCATAGACAATTCTCACCTTGACTGGCTTCTTTGAGTTAAAGACAGGATGATGAGGAATATACCATTCCTTCGGACTTGAGGTTGTAACATCAGGATTAACCTTTTCAGCGTAACCTGCTCGTAAAGTGGTCAGTATTTGCTTAGCGTAACATTTATGCAACTCTGGATTTTTTGACAGGCGCTTCTTCAATCCATCAAGACGTCGCAAAGCCATGTTGCGACTTTTGGGCAAGATAACTAAGCTGCTTCGCCGTAAAAGGGGAAGTTGTCCGTCTACGTGTCGAAGTTGACGGGACATCATGTCGTACGCTAAGGGGTCTTCTAAAGAGTATTTAAATTCAAACTCAAAAATTTCTTCATGATCTCTTAGTTCCCTTAGCAAGGCTTCTTTGTCGCCAAGTTCAGGCGCAGGACTGGTTGCAAAAAACTCCCCTTTATCAGTAATAAGCAGATCTTCCAACTCCTTACATTAGAGGGCCACAATAATTCTCGCACCAGAAAGTTACAACTGCTTTCGCCTGGGCAATCTTTGTCACCCTAAGGAGGTCCACAAAGTAGCCAGCCAAGCGGCATTATAGCGTCCGGGCACTGGCGAATGTTTATTTTTCAAACATCGATGAGCAGCCGCGTAATCGTTGTCTATTAACATCGTAACTGAACCTGCATTGTTTACTGGCAACGTGACACCATTGAGATGGGGATGCTTTCGCAAAATCAGCGATTCGGGAACCGGAGGTGGAGCTACCGGAATCTCATTTAGGACGACAACTTCAGACAAGATGATGCTGCAAGAATCGTCCTAAGAAGAAATTTTGAATGGCACAACCGAAGTATCAACGACAGAAGGCTCACTTGCACACATACGAGTTTGCCGAGCAAGCTTTACGCGTGGATTTTACGAACTGAGCTCTTACGCCAGTCGACGTTCGCAGATGGTTCGTGTTGTATATTTAAAGTTACTGTGTGCCACGTGCTATCTGTTAACTTGCGCAATTACCGTTTTTGTGTTTTTGGTCATTCTTAAGTTTCAGTCAGACTGTATGGACGTTCACGTTATTTCTGTTCTTTTCAATTTATTAATGAAGAAACTTAACAGCGGCGACGAGAATGGCGGCTCTGGGGTCAGTCAAAGAATTTGACCCAGATTTAGAAGAATGGAGTTCTTATGTTGACCGTTTAGAACAGTTGCTCATAGTACGTACATGAAATTTCTGGAGAACAGAAATTCATCAACGACTTGCCTAATTGTCTAGAAAGCGTACCACGTTTATTTGCTGATGACACTTGTCTAGAAGTTTGTGCACCATCCGTAGAACAACTAGAACTAAAACTTAACTCGGAATTAACTAAAATCTGCAAATGGATGTTTGCTAATAAACTAACGCTAAACGCCTCGAAATCTCAAGCTCTTATAATTTCCCCGAAACTTAGATGTTCGCCAGTCTATCCGAACTTACAATGCCCTGCTGGTACAATTAAGTCAGTAAATAATGCAAAATACTTGGGTACAACTTTGGAAAATCGCTTAAACTTTCATGAACACATCAAAATTACTGAAACCAAAGTTGCTCGCTCAGTTGGAATTTTGAGTAAACTGAAATATTATCTTCCTGAATCTGCTATGTTGCAACTTCATCATTCTCTTGTGCATTCGCAACTTATATATGGAGTAGCCGTTTGGGGTAACACCTTCCCTTCCTATCTTGCAAAATTGACTCGTCTACAAAACAAAGCTCTTCGCTCAGTTACTTCAAGTGATTGGAACGCTAGTGCTGCTCCCCTCTACCAAAAACTGAATATTTTATCTCTCTCAAAATTGAACAAATTTGAAATCGCTAAATTTATATTCAATTATAGCAGTAATTAAAGTTTACCCACAACTTTTAATCAATATTTTATTCTTGCCAAAACATCCCATTTTCAATCTACCAGATACTCAGCATCAGACCACTTGAGAATCCCCTCATATAAAACCAATCGATAGCAACGATCCATTAAATTTGTTGGTCCTAAAATTTGGAATTCAATTCCCTTAAAAGTTCGGAAAACCTCGTATACAAAATTTAAAAAAGAATACAAAACTTATTTACTAAACACAACTGAATAGTCATCTTGTACCATAATTATTATGTTAATTTGTTCAATTCCTTTCCTACTCCATCCCTTCCATCCCATTTGCTGCCTTCAGTGCGTGCTGCTACGTAGTTTTTTATTTCCTTTATAAGCCGGTTTATTTAAATTGTCATTAATTATCTGATATTATGACAATTGTTGATTTAATTAAATTTAAGTTCAGGAAGGCTGCTTGACTCGAAGACCCTACGGTCCTTTCGCAGCCTTCCTGTTGCTGTTTCCTGATTATTTTTTGTTTTTCTGTAAATGTAAAATTGTTATTTGCAGCAACGAAATAAACAAGCTTGATTGATTGATTGAAAAAAAACAAAGAGCAATTTTATTGAGTTCAGTTGGTCCTAAAACATATAGCGTGTTAAAAGATTTGCTCGCCCCTGAAAAACCAAGTACAAAGTCGTTTGAGGAACTGGTTGAATGCCTGCAAAAGCATTTTACGCCTTCGATATTAAAGATCGCAGAAAGATTCAAGTTGGTAAAACGGGTGCAAGCAGATAATGAAGAAATTAAGAAATACGCGGTGGCATTGCGCAAATTAGCTACGAATTGTCAATATGGAGCTTTTTTGGATGACGCTTTAACACAATGTTTCGTATTTGGACTGCAGAATTCTGGGATTCAACGTAAATTGCTTTTGGAATCGGATTTAACATTTGAGAAGGCCGTGAAATTGGCGGAAGCAATGGAAAAAGCAGACTCAAAAGTAAAAAAAATATCTATGGGGTCTGCGAGTGAAGTTAATAAACTGGATGAGACCAAGTCGTTTACAACGTTGAAAAGGAAGCAGTGCTGTTTATGCTGCGGCAAGAAAGATCATTTGGCAGCAAACTGTAATTTCAAGAATGTAGAATGTTTTCGATGTCGGAAAGTTGGTGACATTGCGAGAGTTTGTAGGAAGAGAGTTGACGAAGCACGTTTCAACCAAGTGGTAGCGCATTCTTCCGCATATGCCATGAATGAAGGTAATGAAGACACTGTTGTTATAAACATTGTGACGGTTTCGGAAACGGGAGTTATTTGGATCAAACCTGTGGTTAACGGAGAAAAAGTTGCGATGCAATTGGACACTGGATCGGCCTTAACCATAATGTCAAAAGAGGACTTTCAGAAACTCTTCGTGGGTGAAAAATTAACTAAAACTACTACTGTGATGAAAACTTTTTCCGGTGAAAAACTGAAAACGCTGGGTTATGCTATTGTTAAAGTGTGTTTAAATAACCAAATTCTAAAACTTAAGTTACATGTGGTTGACGTAAAATCACCCCCGTGGTTCGGTCGGTATTGGTTTTGTTCTTTGTATGATCAGAATGACGTGCTTAATGTTTTTAATTTGAATGCCGAGATGCATGATAATGCTTTAAGCAAGTTGCTGAACCAATATGAGGCTGTTTTCGAAAATGCACTGGGAAAATTAAACAATATCACGGGGAAATTGTATCTCAAAAATGATGCGAAGCCGGTTTTTCGTAAAGCACGATCTCTTCCTTACGCTATGAAGGCAAAAGTGGAAGCGGAGCTTGTGCGTTTGCAAGAGATGGGCATCGTAGAGCCGGTTTCGTGGTCAGATTGGGCCACACCAGTAATACCTGTACTTAAAAAAAATGGTTCGGTACGGTTGTGTGGCGATTTTAAAGTAACGTTAAATCCGGTGTTAAACGTTGAGCAGTATCCCTTGCTTAAAGTTGAAGATATTTTTGTGTCACTTGCTGGGGGTAAGCGCTTTTCAAAGTTGGATTTGAAGGACGTTTATTTGCAAATGGTTATGTCCGATGAATCGAAGCGTTTGTTAACAATCAATACCCATAAAGGGTTATTTTGTTATAACCGTTTGGTTTTTGGGGTGGCATCAGCTCCAGCGTTGTGGCAGCGTGCAATGGATCAAGTCTTGCAAGGTTTAAAGGGTTGCCATTGTATGTTGGACGATATGATAGTTACGGGTGCTACTAGGGACGAACGTTTGTGCAATTTACGAGCTGTGTTGAATCGGTTAAAACAGTACGGGTTACGGTTAAATCAGTGGTTCTCAAAGTGGTCGATATCGACCCCCAGAGGTCAATTATACCATCCAAGGGGTCGAAAATAGCCATGGGGTCGAATGGGGGTCAATGAATAACTGCTGGGGTCTACTGGACCCAGTGGCGTAGTGAGAAATTTCAAAAGGGGGAGGCCATGATTTTCCACATTTTTCAAGCGCATTTTTTTGACAGAACAAATTTAAAACTGATTGAGAAACAAAAAAAGCTTTAGGGGGATCCGGGGACATGCTCCCCCGGAAAATTTTGAAAATTTACATGCAGTAATGGCTATTTTAGTGCTTTTTGAATAATTTTCAGCCAAATTTTGTTTAAAGTTTTTGCCCCTAATTCTGAGTGCTTCGCCAAATATAGTTAGGAAGTTAGTTGCATATTTATCCTCCTATCACGAGAAAGCGATCAATGCGCTATACGAGCTCGCTTAGGAGTTGCCAGCCATCTGTCTACCACACCAAGATGGGGTAGTCCCGCTAAGTGCCTTTCCCAACGGCACAACAAGTAAACTTGCCGGCTTGTTCTCCACGCTGTCCCTTTATTGCTGAGCGTCAAGCAGGGCAGCTGTGAATACCAATGTTAAAGTCATTGGTTTGACCCGACTCGGAATCAAACCTGAGTCTACAGCTCAAGAGACAGACGCTCTATACCATTCGGCCATCTGAGCTGTAGACGCATGACGCATTTTGTTCGCACATTTTCGACTATGTGTTACTTAAGACATAAGGCTTATTGCTATCAAAGACTCGAAAAAAGCTCAAAATTATGAAAAAACCGCATATACCACAAACATTTTTGAAAATGGCTGGTGGGAGGATGCATATCCCTCATCCTACCCCTATGGCCTTAAGTTACAGAAAACATCAAAAGAGTTGGCCATATTTCAGTCACCAGGCACCATTGGTTTTACTCTTTTTTACTAAAAGGCAGAGTCAAAAGGGAGGGCCATGGCCCAATGTCTCTTAAATATGCTCCTGACTGGAGCAATAAAGCCTCCAACTCAAAGTTATCATTAACCCGCCAAGGAATGCAAAAGACGTTTTTGAACAAATCAAACGAAATTAAGAGGGCTGATTGAATCTCAGCTGCAGTAGTTTAAAAGTGCATTCGTTTTAACAAGTTTATTTATTAAATCATCTATTGTGATGGCATCATGAAAACTGTTCTTTTCCCTTGTTACATCACAAACAGTATCGTCGTGAATGTGGCGCAGTTGTTAAACTGGCGGGTACAGCAGTCAGGCATATGCACTAAGGCGGAGAACAATCGTTGTAAACCTGAGAGATAGCCACAGTAAATAGCTTAAAAGTAGAGAAACGGTTGTGCTGCACTGACAGTTACGTTTTATGTTATCCTTGCATCTGTGGTCCTAAGCATATTTTCTACTTACGTATTATTTTAGCATGCATTTCAGTTAAAAACTCGACTTTATTTTGAAGCATTTTGTTTCCTTGTAATTGTTAAGCTAGGCTAGGGGGTCTATAAAAAATTTTATGCTTAATTTAGGGGTCAACGTGCAAAAAAGTTTGAGAACCACTGGGTTAAATCGACAGAAGTGCGAATTTTTTCTTGATTTTTGGGTGATAAAATTAAAATTGATTTTTGATTTTTATTGATTTTTTAAAAATAAAATTGATTTTTTGGGGCATATTATTGACGAGCCTGGATTACATAAGTCGCCAGACAAAATTGAAGCAGAGTTAAAATGCGCAATACCTGAAAACGTGTCTCAACTTCAATCATTTCTCGGGTTGGTGAATTATTATCACAAGTTTTTACCTAATTTGTCAAAACAGATTTAAAAAGCGCCGAAAACATCTTTTAAATTTAGGTAGTCTTGAAAAAGACTGTTTTTGAACCAAACATTTTCGTCTCGCTCTCTTCAGGGTTCAACGCGAGAGTTAATTGAGAAGGAAAAAGGTGGTCTATATATTATCATCAGCTTCATCGAAAAATCTGCAACAAAAAAGGAAAAAAGGGCTGTGATTGGTTGTTAAAAGACAGACGGATTGTGATTGGTCGAATATGGATGAATTTTAGAATCTAACTCAACTATCGGAGAATTTGCAGTGAGTAGACAAATTCCTTTTGACGGCACAGAAATTTGTCTACTCACTGCAAATTCTCCGATAGTTGAGTTAGATTCTAAAATTCATCCATATTCGACCAATCACAATCCGTCTGTCTTTTAACAACCAATCACAGCCCTTTTTTCCTTTTTTGTTGCAGATTTTTCGATGAAGCTGATGATAATATATAGACCACCTTTTTCCTTCTCAATTAACTCTCGCGTTGAACCCTGAAGAGAGCGAGACGAAAATGTTTGGTTCAAAAACAGTCTTTTTCAAGACTACCTAAATTTAAAAGATGTTTTCGGCGCTTTTTAAATCTGTTTTGAAATTCTGTACCACCAAAAAGCTAATTTGTCAAGTGTAATAAGCCCTTTGAAACGTCTTCTGGAGAAAAACGTTGTTTGGGAATGGTCGAGTGATTGTGAAAAAGCGTTTGATGATGTCCGTTCTTGTATCGCTTCAGAACAAGTGTTGACCCATTATGACCCTGGTGTACCTCTGAAATTAGCTTGTGATGCGTCTTCCTACACTGTAAAAAATTTTGGGTAATCGCATTGCCCAATTTTGGGCAAATGCATGCATTACCCAAAAAAAACGGTCAAAAACCCAATTTTTTTGGGTATGATAAGCAAAAACCCAAAGTCGATTTTGGGTTCTGCATGACCCAAAGCACAACATTGGGTATAAACAATTGTGTCCCAAGTAAATTGGGTTAAAAACTGTATACCCAAAAATAAATTTTGGGTAATCGTTTTTGCAAATATTAATTTGGGTAATGTGGTAGCAAACCCAAATTAAATTTTTAGGTGAGTATTATGACTATTGTTTTGGGTCAATGGATTTTAAACCCATTAATTTTTTTTTGGGGAATAATTCCTGAAATAATAACTTGTGTATATTGTTTTTAAAGCCAAAAAAATTTTTGGGAAAATGTTAAATAACTTATTTTGGGAAAGTGAATTTTAAAACTAAGATCTTTGGGGAAAATTTTTAGATGATAGATTGGTTTTAAACTCAAAAAACGGGTTGCACTTTAAGCAATTCTTAGTTTAGGAAACATTGAGTGCAAAACCCAATTGTTTCATATAGCACTCGATGAGTTTTCATACGGCTCGCGCTTGTTGCTGCTAAATGTGTTTTTGGCCTACAAGCACATGTAAAGTTAGATAGCCTGTCCAATCTAACTGGAGGTTGCTTTTTTACGCTGTAAATGCGACAAGACTATCTGATTGAGACGACAAAAACCGGCGAGAAAAGTTTAAACCATTATTACGTCATAATTGCAACAGAAACCATTTTTGTTACGAAGAGCAGCAAAACACATAGAACCACAAAAGACTATTAGCCTTCGGGTACTTTACATTATGAAATTTGTTCCTCTTGGAGAAAACTTTGGCGCCCCTGGTCTAAGGCCAACCACCAAAAACCTTACATGCTTTATCTAAGTTGATCACTTGGTCTGTAGGATAATCGAGCCGTCTAAAAATTTTCTGAGATTTATCTGCGTGTTTGGCAGATATTGGAGCTGGGCAAGCCATCTTAAATTTTTATAGCATTTATCTACGGGCATTGGTAAATGTTGCTACATTAGCAAAACGGAAAGCCGGAAGCCATAGTAGTCTGCGATTTATTGCTTTTCAAGGCCTTACCACGCGCATGCGCTTAAATTTTGCTTAGACGTAAATGCTAAGCATTATAAACTAGCATTTGTGTAGCTGTTTTGCTTGATGAGACAGAATGCGTCATCTACCTCAAATTGATATAGGCCTAGTTAAATTTTGCAGTATATTTCCACTTGAGATAAAACCGATGACAACCCCAATTTCACAAGTCATTTAATAAGCTATTGTTGTCTTTTTTCTCACTACTTATGCTATAGCAATTTTAAGTTACATACCTGTGTCTAGTCATTTTAATTTCAAGTTCAACATTATTATGATAGACAGTTGCGCAAGCGGCTAACCTTCACTCTACCACATAAACCAAACAACCTAAGCTTTCAACTTGCAGTATACCATCGTTTGTCAGCGTAATTTATTAATTTTGCTGGCAGACTTTAATAATAATTAAATGTGCATGATGTAATTCATCATTCTAATAAAATAGCACTTTTCAGAAATTAATTAAATTTTACTTTACGCTTCAATAAACTTTACGGTTTAGTGATCAGCGCAATCAGTGAGCGCCAAAATGATCGAAATTCGAATTAAATGATGCGTCGGAACTGAAGCTGCTGCTTCTCGCTGGAGTAAAAAGCTAATTTAAAATCTAAAGGTTCCGGTAACGACTTAGGTAGGCTATGTAGACACAATGATTTTAAAGTTATCTGCAGATTCATGTGTTCAACTTGCTGAAGTGAGCTATCATAGTATGCAGTATCTACAGATTTGGAAATGCTGCGAAGACCACAAGTACTAGTAGTCCGCAGGTCTTTTTATTACTAGCTACTAGACTTAAGACCTAGCTGCCTAGTCAGATGTCAGTAAGTTACTGGTTGCGCATGCTTCTTTTAGGTCTGCTAATGGCGGGATAGAAAATTAAAACAACTTGTTTTTTGACGAACTTTTAAATAATTTGAATTTGGAAAAGCTTATCAGAAGGCAAAAAAAATTTCAAGGTCTACTGGTACTGACCCTTTTCAGTGATTCTTAACTCCCAGAGTGCACTAGTACAGGTACGGAGGAATGGTAGAACTGGAGATTGGAGTGACTACAGTTCAAATTTAGAGTTGTTAAGCTGGGTTTACATAAGCTAAAAAAATAGTGCAAAACGGTGAGAAGCTGAGCTTTTATTTTATAGGCCTAATGTCATGCAACTTGGCTTTGCTAGTTGAGCAAAGTGAAGCCAAGCTTCATTGCAAGCTTCAAAGAACAAACAAAGCTCAGCTCTGCTCCATTGACGTTTTTTTGTTCGTGTAAACCCACTATTAGTAGTTGCAAGTTGGACCATTAGAGGTTGGAGTTGATCAGAGTTTTGGGGAAATCTGAAGCTGAGTTGATCTGAGAAAAATGAGTCAATCTAAATGAGCCTCCATGAGGAGAAAACCGATTTGGAAATGACACTGCTGCCACTTCCCAATTTTATGTTAAAGTACCACAATACCCATTACACTGATACTGGTATGGATCTTGCTTATCCAAAGTGTTGACTGGATATATAAGCAATCAAATAGCTTGCAATGTACATTTATTGATGTAAAAACATAGTAAATTTCAGAATTAGAGAATGGGCCTAGCAGTCATGTTATATAGCTGATGCTTCATGCTGTTAATGTGATGTATGTACAACTACTGTGTCGAATTGTCATTGAAGTTTCTGATCATCAATTCATCATAACATGTATTTACCTTTGTGTGTGAAACCAAAACAGACATGCAACGAATTAAGGTAAGTGAATGATAAACAGTAAACATTATGCATGTTGTGTTGTAAATGCTAAGGCATTATGTAATGCTTCACACTAATAACTGATTGTATATGATACCCAGTTTTGTTAGGCATCCATGTGGCAGTGATAAACATTTAAATTGTTTTGTGAAACAGTCAAAAATGTGCCATCATATATTTAAAATATTGACAGAAGAGCAGTTCAAACTTTTTCTCGATATGCCATGCACATCAATACGAATATGAGTATGTTACCAATCAAGTGCATTGTGATTATTCTACTTCATACTGCTATTTATAAATTTTTGCCTACCTAAGGCGCTTTAACCAATGGGCCCGGTATGCAACTCATAGAAAGTGACACGTGATTATGTAGTGAGTGGCTTCATGGTTTTACGTATGCAATAAGCAGTAAAATCAAAGAACTTGGTGCAAAAAATATGGCTTGACATGCACTGCATTGCTCCCTGCAGCTGTGTGTTAGAAACTTGTTATGATAGTATACTACTCTTTCAGTTTTATTATGTAAAGTTAAAGCAGTGGTTATGACACATGGGCAACATGCATATAAAATAATTCACAGTGGATTATTTTTGCATCAACCTCTTTGTTTCATGAAAATCAGCAAACTTATTTTGTGACAATTACAGGTCAGCATAATTTGATGCTAGTCAAGCTGTTGCATGTTGTTTTCTGTGTCTTTGATAAAAAATTATTATTAAATCAAGTAATGTGGCGTTAATGAACTTTGTTGATTGGAAATTTGAAATAATGTTTAAAATTTGAAAAGGCTATAGACTGGCTAAATTTTTTGTAGCTGTTGTTCCTGTTACTAAAAATGATCAAACCTCAATTAGCAGTTTTTATCCAATGGTTTTTATTGGGTAAAGAAATTAAAAATGTAATTCCACATAAGCAAGCCTGCTCCAAGCAAGTGGTTTATTGCTAAACGTTTTTGTGAAGTTTCAGAAATTGATTGTTTGGTACAGTTAAACATAAATGATAATTATTTAGTTGGGATGCAAAGGTGTGAACAACCTAAAGACTGCCATGGTAGCCCATGCTAAGGTTTTTATGTGCTTAACGCTAAGAAAGCATAAATTATAAAGCGCTAGAGTCCTTGTTTGCTTGTCTGTTATTTAAGACAAACTCTATGGCATTGGTTTACTTGCCTGTCTATAACGCGCAAAAGGTTTTCATCAACACATAAAACTGTTCAGTTCCAAAAGACCTGTTCGCACTGTAGATAGGAGTAAATAATAATTTGGTTTGAAACGCTATATGTCTTGTTATTACCATATTGCTTCACGCTACAATAAAACCGAATTGTCTCTTTTGTTCTATATCTAAGACACCCCATCACTCGAACTGCTGAAGATTTGACCTTAAATGAAAGCCTACCAAAGCAGATACGCGGGCTCTCCAGTTTGCTTTTTCTTACCCAGTCATTCCAAACTGTTTTTCATAGTTGAAATTTAACAAAAGCACTGCTGGACATAAGCCCAAGTTTAAACGGTTTCTCTTAAATACTGCAATTTATATAATCTGATGGAAATTTTCATTTTCATCATGCGCTTTTCTGGCTCATTATTTATATACAATATTTGGGCTTACAATTGCTCCATCTTTTTAGGGAATTCTGCGAAGAATGTGCATCGAAACACTAAATTCTGCAGACAGTTGATGCTATCTAATGCGTCCTGAATAGCACAAAAGGCTTGAATGAAAGCGAACGGAAAAAACAATTGAGACAAATGGTAAAATAAAAACTTCTCAGATGCATAATATGCGAAAACAGACGTTTTAGGGGGAAAACTTTGAACTGATAACTTGTCGAATTTATTCCAAAGAAGTGTGTTGCTGCTTACCGATTGTATAACATTTGCACTAAACATTGTTTGCCCGTCTTTGTTTCCTGTGTTCTATTCTAACGTATGGGTGTCATGTTTTTTTAGCCTATTTTGTTTGGTTAGTTTTTATGCAACATCATGACTGTGGCTGGTTGCTTATTGACATAATTTTGCTTCAGCGGAATATCTGACTGACATAACGTAAATATAATTAGGCATAGTCGAAACCTTCGTGACACAAGCTCTTGGTTATGGTTGAGAGCTACTGTAATTGCCTTTTAACATCTTGTTAAACTTGATTGCTGCTAACCTTGTTTTTGTGAGCGCACAATAGTTTGCACTTAAAGTGCACAGTAAATTGTTGATAATAACTGAAATTAATTAATTTTATGTATCATAATACTTCATTATTTTGTATCTTTGCAAAAGCATTATTTTGTATTGTCTCTGCGTATGCACTTCATTTTTTATTCTTTGAGTAGCATACTGTAACTGCTCCGTATCTATGATTGTTTATTTTTTTACATACATTTGTGAGTTAAAAATGCTTGGGTTTGCATATGGTTGTGGCAGATTTCTATTTGTGCTTGCAGGAATTGGTTACTTGCAATTCTCATTTAAATTGAGGTCATAATCGCATAATATTTACATCGTTTGGATCAGTTTTATTTATAATCGCTTCATATGTGAACCTAAACATGTTCAAATAATCAATGCTGTTATTTGTTGAACATTTAATTTGTACCTATTTCTTTTGACAATATAAAGCATTATTGCAATATTTTGTTGTGCATTTCTTGTGAACCCTCCATTATTAAGTGATTATGACGACTGTTGTGATTACGAGTTAAGCAAAAACGCATTCACAAATATTAATCGGAAAACCCAAATCTGAAAATTGGGCTTTTTTCCTTAGCTAAAAGCTTTTGGGACAAAGCGCCCAAATTTTCAGCTTGGGTATTAATTACCCAATTTTCTTGATCTACAAGATTTAAGGTTAAACACCCAAATTGAAAATTTGGGTCGTTATTACCCAAGTTGACAAATTGGGTTTCTCAGCCTTCGAGCCCAAAATTTTCAATTAGGTTTAAAGACCCAAGTTTGTAGTTTGGGTCAAGTTACCCACTGTACTTGGGTTATGGATATTGGGTTAACAAACCCAACTTTGTAAATTGGGTCGTTATTACCCAAGTTGGCAAATTGGGTTTCTCAGCCTTCGAGCCCAAAATGATAACCCAAGTTTTTTGGGTCTACGTTACCCAATTTGATTTACAGTGTACGGTCTTGGTGCGGTTTTGTCACACGTTTTTCCACAGGGAATAGAAAAAAAAAACTATCGCTTTTGCATCAAGGTCATTGTCAAATGCGGTAAAAAATTACGCTCAAATTGATAACGAAGCACTTCCTATTGTGTGGGCAGTTCGAAATTTCATAATTACATTTTTGGTCGACGTTTTACAATTGTGACTGATCATGAACCGCTTACGTCAATTTTGCACCCACAAAAAGGCGTACCGGTTATGACCGCTGCGCGTTTGCAAAGGTACGCTTTGCTTTTGTCAGCTCATAATTACACTATTGAGTATCGTAATACCAAAAAGCATGCAAATGCGGATAGTTTGTCGCGACTTCCTCTAGCGGTCGAAGCAGAAATTGATGATGACTATGCAGATTGTTTTTATTGTGAACCATTTGAAAAACTTCCTGTAACAGCGAGTGCGATAAGCAAAGAATCTCGAATAGACAAAATTTTGTCACGTGCGCTCACTTCGGTCTTGAGTGGTAATTGGATAATAGATAACGAGCTGAAGCATTTCTATCAAAAACGCAATGAGTTATCAGTTTGTCAAGGGTGTTTAGTTTGGGGGCCAAGGGTGATTATTCCTGAAACATAAAGTCAGTTTTGCTTGATGAGTTGCATCAAGGACATGTTGGTATCGTGAAAATGAAAAATGTTGCTCGTAGTTAAGTATGGTGGCCTTGTATTGATCGGGATATCGAAAACCTTGCTAGAAATTGCGATGGACGTTTACAAACGCACAGCAGGCCTTCCGCGGTTGTGTTGCACCCGTGGCGATTGGCCAAACGACCTTGGCAGCGCATACATATTGATTTTGCGGGACCTTTTACGCAATCCATGTTTTTGATTGTGATAGACGCGTTTTCAAAATGGCCTGAAGTGGTGGTAATGAATTCCACAACAACTGCTAGAACGATAGATGAGCTGCGGGTACTTTTTCTCGTTGGGGCCTCCCTGAACAAATAGTATCAGACAATGGAGCACAATTTAAATCGGAAGAATTCGAAGTTTTTTTGAGAAGTAATGGTATTGTTCATTTAACCACTGCGCAATATTTTCCTGCAAGCAATGGGCAAGCTGAACGGTTTGTTCAAACCATGAAAAATGCGCTGACTGCTGCGAAGAGTGAAGCTGGGTCATTGAAATAAAAATTGTCGAGATTTCTTTTGGCTTACCGTAACGCACCGCATGCATTGCTTAATGAATCACCCGCGATGTTATTTTTAAAGCGAGCTCTTCGCAGTCGTTTAGATTTGATTCATCCCAAAGTTGAAGAGGGGGTGAAAAGAAAAATTTTAAAACAAATCGGGAAAGACAAGGGTCGAGTACCACCAACACTAGAAGTAAACCAAAAGGTGGCTACTTTGGATCACCGACTTAATAGAAATAAGTGGGTGGTTAGCACTATTGAATCTGTTTTGGGTCCTCTGATGTATAATGTACGAATTCATCCCAATGTATTGTGGAAGCGACATATAAATCAAATTATTCCTATGCCGTAGGGTGGTGAGTCGATTGACTCGGATGAACCGTGGGATTTTTCTCAATTATTTTTCGAGAAACAAAACACCGGCGAGCAAAGTAGAGACACTGATGTTGGAATAACTCCAGTTAAACAAACTCGTCGATATCCTTTGCGAGAAAGACGGCCACCAGCGCGTTACGACCCATCAACGTACTTACGAATTGTGATTAAATGTTTTTGTTCATTAGTGGGGAGGAATGTTGTATAATTAAAGTTACTGTGTGCCACGTGCTATCTGTTGACTTATGCAATTACCGTTTTCGTGTTTCTGGTCATTCTTAAGTTTCAGTCAGACTGTATGGACGTTCACGTTATTTCTGTTCTTTTTTTAATTTACTAATAAAGATACTTAACAGTTCGGTCTGAACCAGAATCTAGCTGTGCACATGTCATGACGACTGCATCTTTAGTTACAATTTTGACTGGGACAATATCTAAGTAAATCCCAGCTTTTTTACCAGTATTGTCAAGAATTTGTAGCTAGAAAAGTAGCTAGAGACTTCACACGTGAAGCCTCGACTGCAGAGTTTCTCGCCTTAGGGGAAGATGCCACGTTGCGCGGTAATTCGGTTTTGTTAGAAGAATTAGGCGGATGCAATGTAGTATTATGGGTTTTGCTGCCACAGGCTCTCTTCTAGCGGGGTAAACCCGAGGAATACTTTAAGGCTTGGTAACCAGGGTTCAAGCAGAGTTTTCACAAACGCAAGATGTTGTCCGCATCCCACTTTTCTAAGTAAGGCAGGGTACGGGAATTTCTGCATTGATAAATGAAGTGTGAACCAGAGCAGTATTGACGCGCTATAAGAGATAATCTTGCTTTTTTAGAGACATTTCTAGTCGTGTTTGATATATTTGTGCTAAAAGCTGAAGCTTTCAGTCCTTTTAATAAGTTGAGCTTCTTTGACCGTCCACGTAAAAATAACCTAAGTCCAAACACAAAGTGGGAAATTTTAGTTTGAGCTTCGGCAAAAGCCGTCAAACCTCGAAAAGATGGTAAGCGGCCAGATTCCTCAGTAATTTTCAATGAGTCCTTTGCCCATTGCCTCTTAATGTCCATAGGAAATTTGTCGGCCAAAGATGTTAGGAATTGAATTGAAACAAGATTAGACGCTACGCTTTTATCATCTACCAGAGCGCAACAACTTCGCTTCATCAGTATGGTAAATTTGTTTAAGCGTTCGGCCACTTCACGTTCAATTTTTGGGAAACTTGGTAGCTTTTTTTCACATGCTTGGGCGATTATGTGCGGTTGCCTATATTTTCTTTTCAAATCATCCCAAGCGAGATCATTAGCACAACGACCATCGTGTAGGCTATATCAGAGAGATGTTAAATGTACTGACAAACTTTGTCTGAGCAATGTTGCAGCAAATAAGACATCTTTTTTAGTGGCAACCATTCTGCTGTGCCACAACTGAAGCAATTAAAAAACGCCCAATAGTCCATTGGATCGTGAAAGAGTGAATTTATTTTTGTTTGGAAAGACGCTACCAAAAAAAAAATAAACAATGCAATTTTCGAACGAAAAAAAAAACAGTGTCGTCAATCCTGTGAGAGGCTGCGAAATGACCATAGTCCAAATCCAAGGGAAATTGGCACGGTCGTCGAGTCTGCAGCCTCTCACAGTTTTCTTAATGTGTAAGAAAACTAACAGTCACATAAACAATAATCACAAGCATAGATATGAATAATGTCGGCAATATCACAGTGAAATGGTTATTGAGTCGTAGCTACTTTAAGTAATTGCGAGCAACATGGACTTAGTAGACTATTATTGGTTTACACGAAGATATTCCTTCACACGTTTTATGAAGTTGTTCTTATTTTTACACGCAGAATTTTTTATTTCAGTTGGTAGCTCATTCCAAATTACTGGTCCTTGATAGCGGATCGAGCGTTGCGATTTTGATTTATTAAATCGTGCCATAGAGTAATTGTCACTTGTAGCAAATCTCGTTGGATAGGTGTAGCAAATCTCGTTGGATCACCATCAAATAAATTGATGCTTGGTTTTTGGAAGAAGTTGATATGACGCATTTCTGGTATAGTGCTGCTGACGAAGAGACCAAAGTGAACTGCCAGCATTTGTGGCTAGCGCATTAGGTACTTGAGAACTAAGTGGGTCACAAACGAGCAGCTCAATTGCTTCAGGAACATTTCTCGAAGGTCTAGAAAGTAACGTTTCAGGTAAGCTACTATACGTAGCTTCTTCATGCAATCTGCCGGATGGGATCTGAAACTTAACCTTTTTTGGTCCAGTCTGTCTCGACTCCGTAGTGATACGCAACAAATGGTTACGGTGAGCTTGTGCATGAGAAGTATTTTGCAGTTTTAACTGGGTGTGCAAAGTTTTCTTAGCGGAGGGGCGATGAAAAGAAGAAACGTCGTTATCATAGGTATCTGCTTGGTTATAATAAAGAGAAACTTCAAGCTTTGCTACTTCCAATCTATGCCGATCTTCTGACAAATTTTTTGGCGTCGGATGACTGCTTTTAATCGTCGGGCATCTGCTGCTAATGCTGCGTTTGATTTTCCATGTCGGCTCTTATGCGTTCCATTTCTGCTTCTTCTATCAGCCTTTCCTCATTTTGATGTTTTGTCAGGCGAGCTAAATCCTGCTTCCCTATAGCTTCCTCCAATCGACTTACGCAAGACATTCCTGACCGAGTACATTTTGAGTTGCGTGATGATTTAGAACGGAAAGACGCCTTGGAAAAATTATGTTTCTTTGAGCAAGAGGCGTCTGGAAGACCGTTAAAAGGTGCAACCTTGATTTGGCTTAAGCTGCTGATTGTATGGGGTAATTCAGGTGGCAAAATAGACCTTATGCGTGTACAAGATGCAGGAATCTCTAGAGATCTGCTTACCTTAGGCAAGTTAAGCAAAAGGGAAGGGTAGCAAAGCACTTAACAATCTAACAGAAAAATTTGACGGCGGTTGAAGGGTATTACGCTACAAATTATTAAATTTACATCTAATCGAAAAAGTGACGAGCAAAGTTTTAGTGTAAAAACAATAAGTAGTACATCATCGGCTTGCGGGTTTGTCGATTTCTTTTTTACAAATGTTCCGCACCAGAACTCATCAGATGCAGCGGGTTCTTACTTTGTAAAGCGAAGCATGCACCGGCACCCGCGAGTTAGCCTAGTAATTCGCGGAAGAAAAATCTTCTTGCAGATCATCCGGTAAACGATCCTGATGCCTTGGTGAAGAAAAAATTGATGTCGCTGAGGACGAGCTGCTGTTCGATGTGCTTCGCGATGACAAAGGAAAGCACGAAGCTGTGTCGGAGGAAGATCTTGCAGAGGAAAGAATACTGGTGATAAACGTGTCCATATGGTTGCCCAATGCAGCAGTAATCCCAGAAAACAGACCTCGCCCAGCAAGGTCATGGCTAAGGACAAAATTTTTTGCATTGTCGGGTTATGACATCATAGATAAAAACCGAAGAAAAGCTTTTTTTCTTTTCTTGTTCAAAACGGACGTTAATAAAAATATACCAAACCATTCGGCAGAAATTCAGCAGATATTGACTAAATTTTGCCGAGTTTACTACAAAATGAACACCAATATAATATGCTTGTATAAGTAGCTGATTTTCATTTGGGGGCAAAAATTTTTCCAGAAGAGCTCCACTCTCCCCCCTCTCCTGGCTGCGGGCCCACAGAAAGTGTCTATAATTTTTAAGGCTTTGATGAACAGAGCAGCTTTATTCTTGCACGAAAACGCAAAACTTAAATCTGTGCATTAACAATTCTTGATTAACAAGATGATTGGTCACCTACAAATATTATCATAATCTCATTGCTATGATTCATCACCATTTTGCAATATCTTGTGATTTCACCAGGAAACGCATTCATTGTCCACTTGTTCGTGACCTGAATCAAAACGATGGGATCTTGCACTCGTGCGATGAAAATACTGTTCAAGTAAATCACCCAGTAATTGATATCCAGAAATGAGAAAACATATGTTGAAACAGAAAAGAGATAATAAAAGGGAGATCATTATTTTTGAAGTAGTTGTTAACCGCCAAGCGTTCAAGATTACGTGCATGAAAACTATTTTTACCTTGCTGCAAGAGAAGCTTACGTGCTCCAATGCTCTGCTAATGGTACAGTAGCATTGTATTTTTGTTTCTTCTATTTGGCATAATATCGGTGAATTTACAATTGCTGCTATTTGTCCAGCAACCCATTGCAACAGCAACCATATCTACGTCGACACAAAATCACGCCAACGTCAAATCTGCTATTCCTGTTAAGAATAATCAGCAAAGAGGGAAAATATGCAAGGCTACTCGTTCTTACTACTGTTTCTATGTTGTACAAGTGCAAGTGAGTTAATGTGAAGAAGTAAAGAATGTTAAACTAAGAACGCCAAAATTGTTCTATCCCTGCCAAATGGACGTTTCAACGACATTGATTCAGCTGCCAGTATTAGTAGCGTATGCAAAGCAGTATAAAACTGTATTACCTACTATATAATTTTGCAGTATTAAGAAATAATAAAGACGGACAATTTTTGTCAATTTTTTGTATTATATAACTCTTGCCTTTCGCCTGAAATTTCAGTGAGAAGAGCACAATGCTAGTTTTATTGGTTTTATTTTGGTTCAATTGCGCAACTAAATTTGATGTTTAACTTGCAGAATAGTATTAGTATATCTGTGATGCCTATAGAAAGGGCAAAGCAGCTCCTCGTCTTCTTAATTTTGAATGAGAAGTGCGCAGTTGCAACGTAGTTTCAAATCCTGGAGAGATTCTAAAGAGGGACTAAAGTTATTTTTTCTTGCTTGCCCCCTCCCCTCGAATGAGCTTGTCAAGCCTATACGGTGTGTCAGTCTAGCCAGAGATTATTTAAAGTCTCGAACAAAATATACCTCATTAGCATCCCCTACTACTTTCTAGACTGTTAGGTAAAATGAATCGTTGATTTTTCAAAAAATGGAGCGAAATATTCAGTGACAGTGTATCTCTTTTTTGCCTTTAGCACCAATCGTTTTGTGTGAAAAAAGATTTCCGCAAATTCGGA
Organism: Trididemnum miniatum; assembly: GCA_964006365.1. Lineage (NCBI taxonomy): Eukaryota > Metazoa > Chordata > Ascidiacea > Aplousobranchia > Didemnidae > Trididemnum > Trididemnum miniatum. The sequence goes on from OZ023239.1 coordinate 23,490,164, forward strand.
TGATTTATATTTTTTAAACATATTTGATATATCATTATGATTGCAAACAGGGTTGCGAAAGCCTTCAAAACTCGTTTTTTTTTAACTCAAGATATAAAAATAATAAAAATCTCTAAATCCGAACTAGAACTTGATCTAAAAGCAGTTAAGAGAATTTTAAACTTTTCTAAACTCTATCAAACTACTTAAACTTAGCATGATCTCGGTAAAAACTTTTCTGAACTCGAACTTGAACTTGGAAAATTGCTAGTGATGAACTTGAAATTGCAAATTTTTAGTGAACTCGAATATAATTTCTTCGAATTCGCAACAATGATTAAATCTATTCATGAAAAAGTCACAACAGCGCACCAAGGCAATTGGTTCAATTTTTAGTCTTTATTATTTACTTTACCTAACTTTTAATTGAAACGTTCACATTTAATTACTCAAACTAAAACTATTTACCAAAGAGTCGAACCGCTTAATTTTTCCAGTTCAGGTTCGGTTTGAATTCAACAGCGGTTTCAAATTTCGATTCAGTTCCGGTTAAGGTTCAGACAAATTGAAACGCTTTGGTTTGGGTTCGCTCTAGTAAAAAATATTTCAAAACCGGTTTATAAACTTCTGGCTCAGGTTCGCAATAAAAAATGGTATGATAATTCTAGTAGCACAATTTCAAAAATGAAACGTACAAAGCAATTTTTCTTCGCATTGGCAGGCCAATATAACGCATAAAATACTTGTAGTAAAGCCGATTTCGAGATAATTAAATTGTTACTATGCTGTGACACCGGCGGCCTATTTAATCCTCAGGTAGCGTTAAATCAGTGTTAAAACGCTTTGTTTAGTCTGTTATGCATGTACTACGGAACCGCGTATATCAAACGTAAAAGACTTCTTCACCATGCATAGATTATTACTTGTATAAGTGACTATTATTTTGAATTCGAACCAGCTTCAAAGTGACGCGAGTGACTTCACGGAGCGAGCCGCTTTTTCAATCGGGTTCGGTTAAGGCTCGCAAGTACTCACATTATTCGGTTCAGTTCCGGTTGGCTCTTTGCGGTTTGGAAAAATACGGTTCGGGTTCGGCTAACGTTCGACAAAAATAGCGTAAAACCGGTTTATAAAACTCCGGTTCGGTTCGACTCCCTGCTATTTACGCTTTACGGAACAATAGTGAAAGCAACAGAGAAAACTAATTCAATCTTTAATTATTATTATTACTTGTTCATTTCAGACTCAGCAGCAAGCAAAAAAACAGCGTGAAGCAAGATCCATAGAAAAAACAAAAAAAACGGATAAATGAAAAACATGATGAATAATGGCCATTAAACAGTATCAGGAAGGCATCACAGAATCATGCAAAATCAAAGAGCAAATTGTTGTAATTGGCATAAAAGTTAGATTCATACAAACAGCCAGATGTCATTAGGAAGTTGATTAAGTTGTTAGACGACATCTGACAACGTTGAATGAAAGAGAATGCAAATTTGCGTAAAATAGAGTCAAAGGTATTGATGTGGCATTCAATTAGAGATAAACGAGCACTGGTCCATCGAGGAAGATTGTGAAAAATACGGTAATTATCGTTAGATGCAACCCTGAGCCAATATATTGCACTTTTAGAATATTTACACCATAGTTGACTTGAGTAAAACGTGCAATAAGATCGAAATAAGTGGTTTTTAACAATCCTAGAGCACCGAAAAAAGCGATATTTTGACATATTGGCACAACAATCCTAGTGCACCGACAAAATCGATATTTTAGCATTGTAACGTACTTGTCTCGCAATGTCATCATCATCATTATTTAATGTCATCATCATAATCATTAGCAGCAGCAATGTCACAATTATCATCATCATCATTTAATGTCTAAACGGGCAGGATATGAAATGCTTTGACGGTAACAGATAAATCGGTGTGGTTGAATTTTTAGCAAGAAGGTAAATAATAGAACTCTGCGCTTGCTCCAATATTTTCTAAAACGATAAGAAAATCAAAGGAGCTACCGTGAGAAATCGGTTTGGTGCAGTTTCTTATTTTAATTAATAAACTCTGCTTTTTTCCCTTTGCTGAAGCAACTGCGTTTAAACTTTTTCTTAACATTTTGCCACCACGAAAAATTTCTGAATACGCTCGTGTAGCTGCGAATACTACAATATTTTTAAAGTTTTGCAGAATTTTAATTCAAAAAATAAAAACCCAGCAGTTAACTGGACGCTGTCAACCGATTATAATCAGCTTAAACATTACACGTAGGCTTAAGTATGTGGCCTAGTATATACAGAACAAGCTACAACATGGCCTACTTCTGCTAACACCGACGGCAAAGATCCTTAAAACTTACAACATTAACTTCTCATATGCTTTTGCCATCAGCCCCTTCATAGTTACTTTGGCCTCGAGGTGGTTCCTCATTTTTTGAGTTTTAGAATAGCCACTGAGTCAGAGTTGTCAACGGGCCGAAGATTTTGGGGCCGGCCCGGCCCGAACCCGATTTTTCAAGCCCGAACCCGAATCCTAATTTATCAGTCCGTCCGAGCCCGATTTTAAGCCCGAAATCAAAAACATCACATTACCTTTTGAAGAACTTGTAATTAAAATGAAAAGACGTAATATTACTCATCCACAGTCACACTAACGACGGACAGCAATGAATGTTTATATCCAACAGCTAAGAATACGGAATTAAGCAGTAAAGCCAGTAACCACTGTAGTGTGCCTGCCCTACAGGCCTGATATCCATAACTTTTAGTAGCTAAGATAAGTGAACGAAATAAATAAGCAAGCACAAACGAAATAAATAAATAAGCAGACTTGAAGCAATAGAAAATCATCAATTCACACAGCGCGGCGGAATTGATGATTTCTATCGCTTCAAGTCTGTCCGGCAACAAGCGACTACGTCGCTCCGTTAACGTCAGACCACAGGAGGAAAAGTCGCGTTCCGACTGAGCACTGGAGCTCTGACTGGCGAACAGTTTTCGCGCAACTTTGCTCAGGATCGGAAAAAGTCCTTTGTTTGCGCGCCAATAAGTTAGTGGATTTGCATCATTAGCTTTGCCGTCATTTCCTTTATACGATTGGAGCTCCTGTAACAATAGAGAAAATAAATACTGTTTTATCACAAGGTTTAATTTAATGACATGCGTAAGTTCTGGGATATCGATAAACAACTGCCCCAGTAAATTTCAGTCAGCAACATGACAACTATTTTAGAAAAAATGCTTATGTTTATTATTAGAAATGTTCTATAATGTACTTTGTTCAGACTTTCTCGGTCAGCACTGCTGATCATCCCATCCTCTGCCATGTTGTCAGGAGTGCTTAGTACATTTCTGCCATTCCGAAAATCTGAGAATGGGTCGCTGTCGTCTGATATTTCGACTCTAGCTCGCCTTTGTGGAGGACTGCCTCGATGTAGTGAAGCTGAAGCATACTGAGTCGCGTGCTCCATGTGCTGTGTGATCCATTTGTCAATGTCCGACAATAATCTTGACTTGAAAAGTATATCGCTACGAGATCTATCGGGCACGAAGTCAAATTTCTTGAAATCGGGATCTAGAAAGGTAGCCAACCAGTGATGCGCTTTCAAAGACTCAAACAGAGTTCTATCCACAATATCTCTGAATTGAGTCTTCAAGATTCCGATTTCTTTGCTGTCACTCTCCAACGGTTGAGCCAGATCAACTGCTTTATAATACGTAAGCACGACATATTGGATGGTAGGTTTGGAGTTAAATTGTAGCGCTTTAAATAGATTACCAAACGGTTTCAAAAACCCCAATAAATTTTCGTTCAGTCTTCGATTAACTGACGCCACAAGGATTGCTCGATCACGATGTGGTTCCGCAAGAATTCTCATCAAAGTATCATAACTTTCGTTTATTGAGTGAGCTCGATCACAGAGGCCTTGCCAACGTCTGGTAGATGATCCTTTCTTTACAGTTACTGGAAGCTGTTCCTGCAATCCAGATGCTTGGTTGCAATATTTTACTAGCGCAGCGGCAGCACTGTCGTACTCCAGCAGCTCTGGAGACAGATTACATGCTCTAGACCACATAGTCGTAAAGCAAGTGTGAAGACGATGAGCAAAACAATCCAAACGGCCAGATCTGTCCATTTTTTCAAACGCAGCCACGATATTGGCTGCATGGTCGGTTGTAGCAGTCACATTAGTGGGATCAATATCATATTCCAAAAATATATCCTGCATTACTAGGATGATATTGTCAGCAGTATGGCGTTCCGTACCGAAATGACGGACCGCCAAAAGGTGGTGTTTCAGATCAAAATTTTGATTTATCCAAAACGCATGCATGTCAAGGTAGGAAGAATGCTTATAATCATCTGACCACATATCCACAGTCACAGCTAAAGAGTCTGCATTTTGAGGCTCGACCAAATCATTCTTCAACTTTAGTTTAACTTCTTTTGCCTTACTTTTGCAAAAGCTGGAAATAGTGTTCCGCTTATACAAAAAATCTTTTACGTTACAATGGCCATGCTTGGCGGCTATGTTTGCAACTGTTTGTAATAAACCGCACAAGCCATCTGCCTCTAAAGCATTGAAAGAGTGATAGTCTTTTACGCAAAAGTCCAACTGCGCATTTTTGATGGCTAGCTTCTCGGCATCATTAAGCTTCATCTTCCTCACGAAAGGCAAAGATTGTTGTATTAGCGGCTGAGGCTGAGAGCATGTTTCAGCATGACGTTTTATGTGGGATGACCCAGTCAGTTTATTGTCGAACCTCATAACAGTTTTGCAATTTTTACAAATAACAAAACCAGGAACCGTAGCAGTTGAATTTGATGCTGATGCGTCTTCATTTTCTACACATATACTTAAAGTGGAAAACGATTTCCAAAATTCTGCACGACCAGGTGATCCTGTGTACTGAAATTTGGTAGGGTTCTTTTGAATTTCCAAAGACAGTGCTTGAGCCGTTTGGAAGATGTGAGATGACATCGAGTATGGCTATTGATGAAAATTTAATAACTGCGAAATTATATTCTATCACCTACTGTATATCATCTAACAATATGTCAGATGTAAAGTTAAAATACGACAAGCTAGAGTGATATGGCATTTGCTCTTTCGCTCTTCTAGGCTACTCTGCCAATAAAATAAAGGTATATACTGTAGGCCTGCCGCTTACGCATGTATACTATACATTGTATAGTGCATGTTTTTGCTGCTTCAGTTTATAAATTGTATCAAATTCGGTTTAGGCCTGCCTACAAAAATACAACTAGGCTAGCAGCTGCTGGCCGAGTGGATAGAGCGTCTGCTTCTGGAGCTGAACTGCTGTAGACACGGGTTCGATTTCGAGTTGGGTCAAACTAATGACTTGAAAATTGGTACCGATATTCACAGCTTTCCAGCTTGGCGCATTTAAAGGGACAGTAGGCTACGGGTATGCCTGGATAACAAGCCGGCAAGTTCACTTGTGCAGTAGGGAAGTGCACTTCGCCGGATTTCTCATTTCTCTGTGGTAGAGTCATAGACAGATGGCAATTAAGTGGCTGCTTGAATCCAAGATCGAAACGCACTTCGCTCTTTTCTGGCCGAGGAAACTCGTCAAACAAAGCAATAAACTATATATAGCCTATATTTCTTCTTCTTCGGGCTTGACGCATAATGGCGTAGCCTGGATAATACAATCTAGCTCAAACGAAGAAGATAGCCTACTAAACTGGACTAATTCGGCCTATGCCTTTTTTCTCTTCTTAGGCTATATCTTTTGACGAAAAGGAATGCTTTAATACCTGATCTACGATATATTCACGCTTTCAATCCTAAAATTGGTGTAAATCTTTAATATTATTAAATTACTACGGCTTTTTACAGTAAATTCTTGAGATCAAAAAGAAATTACGCCCGGAGTTCCTCAAAGCTAATTAGTTTGTTCCTGTTTTTACTGGTTATAAATTTATGATCGACAAGCCACTTATGAGATCATAAAGTTAGCTTTGTCAGAGACATTCTATCTCTCAATCCTCAGCGTATGATATCACAATACTTTGCTAAATTGCATTGATTTGTATGAAACAAAGTCTAACACTGCTTTCGAAGGCAGACAATTAGTGTTCTCTTTACTTTATTTCAGTAAAAAGGCGAAAACCTTATCGCTTACTGAAAACTTCGATTTTACTGAGGCGTGCGGCCCGATTCAAACCCGACAATTTTTCAAAATCCAGGCCCGAGCCCGGCCCGAACCCGAAAAGCCCGAGCCCGATTGACAACTCTGCACTGAGTTTCGATGCCTGGGTTCCATAGAAAGTGTTGCGCGAAAAAATTTGAAGGAGCAAAACCTGTGCATTGAAGTAGCAGAAACTTTGAGCGAAATCTGATTGTTCGTCAAAAAGCACGAAAAGTTCGGGCGGGCCAAATTTTTAGTGATCATGTTTAAATAAAGCTTTCCGAAAATGCTTTGGGTGAATTTTGATTTTTTTTAACTTCTGCGTGTTCCGACTGGCGCTGATGGAAATGAACTTAAAACAAAACATTTCTCCCTTTTTCGGGACGTTTTTATTTGTAAACTTTTGTTTCACTCATATCAAAGCGCATAAATATTTTTGGTGTAAACGTGATTCCTGCCCTATTATAGCCATTATTTAGGCGGTGTTTAATGATGAAAGTCTACTAACAAAGCACATCTAAACTAAAACGATGATATCACTTATTCACCCCAACTTGTAACAAATCACATAAGTTGGAGCGAATAAGTAGTATCATCGGTTTCAACTTAGGCTAGTTTTGCTTAGTTAGTAGACTTTCATCTTTAAACGTCTACTATATGCTGTAACACCGCTTTCTTAGCCAGTGGACAGCGAAGTTGTTTTAAGCACTCGAAAAACTTAAAGGAAATGCATTGAGAGCAAGGTGCACAACTTGTAACCGTGAAATTTTCCTTCAAAATCCACGTTGAGGAGGCCGTGCACTGAATAAAATGTTACGTAACTGTTAAAAAAGGTACGATTTGGTAACTGATACTTTAATTAAGTCAACTAGTGGAGTGACTAAATAAAACGAAACAATTATAAAGAGCACTCCCAATTATAACAGTTTCAAAATTACTAATAGTTACTACCTGGTAATTATGCTTCGTGAACAGAGCCGGAGTAAGGCGGGGGCCAGGGGTGGGCAAACTACGGCCCGCGAGACCATTTTATGTGGCCCGCGGGCACTTACAAAATATTAACGTTGCTTCTAGTCGTTACTGATATTGAGTAGAATATAGGACATTTTCGGACGTGATGACCTTTCTTTACTAGATTTTGAGAGGAAAATAGTACATCTGCTGTCGTGATGACCTTTTTTATTTTGCTCTTCCAATCAGTGCGTCCCTCGGCTTCAAAATTTTTCCAATGCGGCCCTTCGTATGAAAAATTTGCCCATCCCTGGGTTATACTCACTTCTTGATTCGGAAGTATCATGGGAGTTATACTCACTTCTTGATTCGTCAAATTAGTGCATTAACTTAGCTCTAAATTTTTCTGCCTCCATATCTTTTACTCAGTGTTCAATTAATTTTGAGGGATTGAAGAAATGCTCCCAACTTGAATTTGATTTTTTCTAATGTTCAGCATGAGTAGTGAAGACATCATTTACTGCAGTTAAATTTACGACTTAAAACGTAAATTCGTTAAAAATGACTTCAGCGGTGGCGGCCGTTAGGGCATTTATAAGAATGATGTTTTGCTGCAGGCAGTATAGTGGAAAGGCTTTGCACCCATGATTTAGAGGTTGCCACGGGAACAGAATGAATCACATAGCGTTCACTCCGCATGATAATATTCCTGCATTCAGTGATGTGAGCTTGTAGCAAAAATAAATAAATTTCAATCAAGCATAACGTAATATCTCGAAGTAATGCCAGAAGGCCCTAAATTGCAAATAAATTTTTCCAAAGTGTAGAATTTTTTTGATAATGTGCGTATGTAGATATTATAATCATGCCCAAAGCAGGCCTCCACATAATTGAAAATGGGCCTATGCAAAATGTATCTTATTCGGGGAAGTTAGAGGCAAAAAAATTAAACAAACCTTGCTTTCAAAGTTGCTGGCAAGCTCTAAAAATTGCCATTAAGTGCTTGTAAGTAATTTATTACGCAATTTTCGTGGTAGTATTCCCCGAAAATCGGAAACTGAAACCGTATTTTCCAACAAATGAACTAAATCATTACCTCATATCAGAAGAAAACTGCATCTAAAAACATTGTTTAGCAATTTCGCGTGCTTTCCCAACTGAAGAAATTTCCAGACAGGCTCCTGTGAGTCCGCAAGAAAAATTTTTCGGTGAAAGTGAGCCGTGAGTTTTGAGAAGCATTGTCCCAACACAGCAATAATCGAGTTGCGCTAACATACCGATTTAAGTTGCTTGAACATAGTGATGTTTTGCCAACATGTTTATCAAACTTGCAACATTGTTTTTTCATCTTCTGGTGTTGATTAAAATGGGCCAATTAACTGACTCCCTATAACGTTTTTATCAACATGCACTTAGCAAAGTTAGTTGCCAGATTTAAGATAAGTTTCCCACGTTTTTGCTTGGCCTAATACGCTGCAGCAGTTGAATTGATTCAGTGTTTTTGCAAGCAAATATTAGTTTAGCAAAAAGTTTTAACAGCTTGCATCATTCGGTAAGCTACCAACGCAATGCAGTCATTTTTTGCAATTGAGGCAATTTTTCTATCGGTATTTCATTAGTGGAGACTCCAGGGTTAAAGTAGGCTACATGTTTAGTTCATTTTCATGTTTGGTTTAATGTGATGCAGGTTTTTTAGCAGGCCTATGGGAATATTGATATCTTTGTAAAATATCAAAATTATAAAGCTGCTATTACCAGTTACACAACCTGAGCACTTGAACATCCGCGAACTTACTCAACCCTCAAAAGGAGAATTTAACGCCATTGCAAATGATTAAATATAACTTTGTGTTTTGTAAACCTGCCAGAAAAAAATTATGCTTTCTTCGGTCACATAGGCTATACATGTGAACTTATAAATTTTTTCAGTTGCTTCTGCCACCTTTTGATCGCATTTCTTAGCATCAGTACAAAACATGTTTTATTTGGTAGGTAGAAAATATAGCGCACAGTAACACGTCACGCGTTAAAAATGCGCTACACAATCTAGAGCCGTGGAATGCAACGCAAGAGCGAAGCTCAGCAACCTATGATTAAACCAATTCCAAATCAACGATAATTTAGGTACTTGTTTTTTATATTCCCCAACTGAATGATTGCTTGGACTCTGGTACTCAAAAGTCTAAGATATCTTTTACCAGCTAAAAAGCATTTGCGTATAACATTAAAGTTTTGATAGTACTCAGGCATGGCTCAGGGGGGCGCTGATCACCAGCGCTTGAGTGAAACATTAATTCCAAATCTTTTTTCGCTTTTAGAAAGATAAAACCAGAATATAGCAAACTTCAAAATGCCTGCCTCGCTGAACTCTCACTAACATGTCGTCCAGTCAGATTAAATTTTTTTGCTGGTATTACACTGATCAAGTTTAGTTCAGACGGTTTTCTAAATATGCACAACATAGGAACGAAATTTTACTGTAGAACACTAAGTTATCATTTACTACACTTTCAAAATAAACTCTCATACCATACCAACAAAATCTCATTCCAACTTTCAAAACAAACTCTCATACCATACCAATACCGAAACAAACATATATGGCAAATTGTAAATGGCTTTTAAGTCTATTGAGTAGAGCTAGCTGTTAAAATTCTTCACTATAGCTGTCCTACCATTGTGGAGGACCCAGGGCCAAAGATTGATATCTCTTCTCCACAAATTGTCGGCTGTTTACCAAACGGTTCCAATTATGAAGTCACACAAACGTTGCAGCAAGACTTACAGTCGCGAACCAATGATCAAATATCTGTAAAGTTACCCTGCAAACTTTGCCATTCCGCACACTATGGATCAACTCTTAGTTGTCTGGAAGGACGCAACATTAAATCTACACATGCAACCAAAGGTCAATACCTCTTCTACACAAATTGTCAGCTGTTTACCAAACGGTTCCGATTATAAAGTCGCACAAACGTTGCAGCAAGACTTACAGTCGCGAACCAATGATCAAATATCTGTGGAATCACCCTGCAAACTTTGCCATTCCGCACACTATGGATCGACTCTTAGGTTGTCTGGAAGAACGCAACATTAAATCTACACATGCTTCAATATAAAGATACTGCAATACTATTGGCAGTCAAAAAGAAAACATGAAACCCATGATTTTGGTTAAGAACAAACGTAATATATAAAGTTTGGAATTGCATTTTTGTGGTAAATAAAATTTTTGCCTAGAGCACTATTTGTTAGCAGTGTAAATTTCGTCATCAGCGATAAGACATGTGAAAAACTTTGTAGCTTTGTAACCATGACATGCTTTCATTAGGTTTTGCACTGAAGTGTTTCCAGTGCGAGTTTACAATCGATGGAATAACTCCTGTAGCCGAATGTGAGAAGCCGACTCAGCTGAAAACATGCTCTAAAGGACAACGCTTCTGTAGGACTGTGTTTGAAAGATCAGGTAATGCTTTTGTTGCAAAATTTTTCCAGTTTTTAGAATCTATTCTACAGCACAAGAATGTTTGACGAATTAAATTATTTGATTGCCATTTTTTCAACGCATTGTGCACCAAGATGAATACGTGATCTGTAATCTGTGGATGACGGTATCAGAAGCTGGCTAAGCAACTTCATTGCTAGCTCCCAATACCGGCCTTTGAAAAAACGTCAAATGGTCAAAGAACCCTTGGCCCTAAAGTTGCAAACATCGACAATCAACCGTAACACCTATTCAAACAGACATCTATTCAAATGAGAATTACTTACAGTATGATGGCATTTTGTCGAAGCTCAGTTGTTAAAACATTGCTACGACTTTTCAAGGAAGAAAAGTCCAATTTTTTTTTATTGCAATAGCTAATTTGCTTCAACCAATTATAAACCCTGAACAAAATTACAAGTCATAGTCAGTTATTTCTAATGGAACGCACTAACTACTAGATTATAATTATAAAATCTAAAGAACTAGATGGCAGTTGCAAGCAACACTACTAATGACTTCCTGTTAAAACTTTCTAGGAGCCCAGACATCCAATAGGATAATGCGACCATGTAACACAGTTACATTGGAAATTTGAAAGCTCTAGCTTTCTACGTTTTGCTGTTATGAGCTATCGTAAACTCGACAAATTTTTTGACCTTTGACCCCAAATCACGTGACCTACTGTAGATTGTTCAATCATAAAACAGTACATCACCAACACTGGCCGATACCTTTGCACTTCAATGCATTATATCTGACAGGAATGCAAACTATTCAGTATCTATAGGCGACAGCAACTGGAAAGTTGTAAAAAACAGTAAACGCAAACACCTTTACCACCTGACGCTTCCGCTGCAAGTCAAAAGTTCTGTGTGTTCAATCCCCATATCTCAACTCAACTCAAATTATTTCAAACAAAAGCATAACTAAGTGCTTTCTGGAGCAGTGAAAAACCATTCAGTTGTCCCAACAAACGAAATCAGTTTTTGCAAACGCACACAAAAAATACAAAAAGATATCTGTATCACCCCCACAGCAAAAAAAATATAAATAAAAGCAACTCAAACAATAAAAATAAATAGCTAGCATAAAAAGACACTACTACACTACCCTGTCTCCTCGTGCACAAAGAAGCGAAAAAAAAAAGCCCATCCAATCCAGAGTTTTCTCTGCTGTTGGTCCACCGCGCGTAGCTTTGCGCTGTTTCAGCGCAACGCGAAACCAAACAATATCTCAGTTTTGTGGTTTCCTAGCTGTGACGTCATACCTTTCAAGACCGTGAAATTAAGCTGATTACTGGTTTTGAAAACATACATAAGGTTACAGTGTAATCACAGTAATGACTGTATTCGAGTTTTCTGTAAAAATAATCATTTCTAACTTTTCATGTGTGTTAAAAAAACTCGACAAATTTGCAGAACGTTTCCCTTTAATAATTGCTCGGCATTTGATCCGAGGATTGGCTAATCTATAGATAAATCGAGTTGGTGCATGAGAGTTAACTTTAACTCAAAAGTTAGGTTAATTTAGGTTTAGATAACTCACTATTAGCATTAATCTAAAACTAACTTAACTCGCATTGGTGCATTCCACTCTCTATCTTTTCTGGTTCAAAGATTATGAGCCAAACAAACTATTTGTTTATTTGACCTTTGACCCTAAGTCACGTGACTTAAGGCCCCATAATTGAATTCCTCTATTAGTGTACATCGAGATACATTCACCATAACAATTTCAAGCTTCTACGGTTTACCATTCAAAAGTAATTAGACCATAAAAAAATCGCATTTTTGACCTCTGACCCCAAGTCACGTGACTGTCATCCACCCAAAGCTGTTAGGCACAAGTTTACATTGAGGTCTATCATTCCTGAAAATTTTAACTTTCTAGCACCAGCAATTTAAAAGCTTTAGGCTGCTCAAATAACCGTTGAAATTTGTTTATTTGACCTTTGACCCCAAGTTACATAATGTGGAGATAATTATTGTGCATATTTTTGTTCCCCACGTTGTTATGCAAAATGGCCTACTTTGAACATTTGAAAGTCCTACTTGTTATCATTCAACAGTTATTGGGTTTTGATAAATTTTGTTTTTTGACCTTTAACCTCTTGATCGTCACTCGCCAAAAGTTGTTAGACACAAGTTCACATTAACATCTAGCATCCTTGAAAATTTCGTGTTTTTAGCTTCAGCGGTTTAAAAGCCTTAGGCTGCACAAAATTGGCAAATTTTATCATTTTTTTGACCTTTGACCTCGACCTTTGACCCCCAGTCACATCACATGAAGATAATTACTGTAAATATTTTTGTTACCCTCATTCAGATGCATATACTTTAACCTCTTGACTGCTACCCCCCAAAAGTTGTCAGTCACAAGTTTACATTGAGGTCTATCATCCCTGAAATTTTCAAGTCTCTACCATAAGCGGTTCAAAAGCTTTAGACTGCACAAAAAACTGTTGAAACTTGTTTATTCGATCTTCACCCCAAGTCACGTGATGTGAAGACAATTATTGCACATATTTTTGTTCCCCACATTGATATGTGTATACTCTGAAAATTTGAAGGTCCTACTTGTGGTCATTCAAACGTTATTAGGTTTTGATAAATTTCGTTTTTTGACCATTGGCCTTTAACCTGTTGACTGCCATTCTCCAAAAGTTGTTGGACACAAGTTCACACTGAGATCTACCATCCCTGAAAATTTCAAGTCTCTAGCTTTAGCGGTTCAAAAGCCTTAGGCTGCACAAAAAAAGTGGTGAAAAAAAACTAGATGGCAGTTGCAAGGAACTACTAACGGCTTACCGTTAAAACTTTCCAGAAAACCATACATCCAACAGGGTATAATTTCGCTGAAAATTTGAAAACTCAAGTTTTTTTAGGTTTAGTAGTTCCTGACTTGAAAACATCTTCAAAGTGCTTACTTACGCACTTTACCACGGAAAGCGTCTAATTTTTTTGCACTTACTGTAGTTAATATAAAAATCCCATCTTCATTATACTCTCGCCATTACATGGAATTGTGTAACGAGTGGCGGGGCCCATCTCCGCGCTTGCCAACACAGCTCCGAAGAAATATTGCAACGTTGGCAAAACTTTAGCGACAGTGTGACCAATTTAACTGGCCCAGGATTCGAACCCAACACCTCCCTCGCCAATAACAATGTCTTTACCCACTACGCCAACCAACCAGTCGTATTTACTTAACATTCAGTTACTGCATCAAAACTGCATCCACCCCCACCAAAATTTTCTGGATCCACTGCTGTTTCATACATATTCATAAGCTTGTCTGTTTGACCTTTGATTTCATAAAGCATTTGTAAACTTTATTAGTTTTTTGTCCTTTGACACCAACTCACGTGACCTGATTTGCCCATTCAGCAAGCACAGTGAGACCACAATATAACAAACCCATACTGAAGATTTCAAGTTTTTATCTATCGTCATTTAGATTTTATGAGATTTGGTACATTTTATGAGTTTTTTGACCTTTGAACCCCAAGTTACATGACATGGAGCGTTTATAGTTGGTACAGTGCAAGTACCTGGTAAGGCACACCAACCCTGAAAATTCCAAGTTTCTATCTGTTTTTAATCCATAGTTATAACCCAAACAACATATTTGCTTATTTGACCTTTGACCCCATGTCACATCACATGAAGATAATCACTGTGAATATTTTTTTGCCCTCATTGAGATGCATATACTCGATCAATTTGAAGGTCCTATCTATTGCCATTCACAAGTTATTAGCGTTTGGAAAAAACTCTTTCTAATTAATTTAATTGACTTTTGACTTTTAACCTCTTGGCTGCTACCCCCAAAAAGTTATCAGACACAAGTTCACATTGAGATCTATCACACCTGAAAACTTCAAATCTTTAGCATCAGCGGTTCAAAAGTCTTAGGCTGCACAAAAAACTGTCGAGGCTTGTTTATTCGATCTTTGCCCCAAGTCACGTGATGTGAAGACAATCATTGTGCATATTTTTGTTCTCCACATTGTTATGCATATACTCTGAAAATTTGAAGGTCCTACCTGTTATTAATTAAAAGTTATTAGGTTTTGATAAATTTCATTTTTTGACCATTGACCTTTAACCTGTTGACCGCCACTCCCCAAACGTTGTTAGACACAAGTTGACATTACGACTCACCATCTGTAAAAATTTCAAGTCTCTAGCATCAGCGGTTCAAAAGCCTTAGGCTGCACAAAATTGGCAAATTTTATCATTTTTTTGACCTTTGACCTCAAGTTACGTGACATAGAGCGTTTATAGTTGGTACAGTGCAAGTACCTGGTGCGACACACCAATCCTGTAAATTTCAAGTTTCTATCTGTTTCTAATCAATAGTTATAAGCCAAACAACATATTTGCTTATTTGACCTTTGACCTCAAGTCACGTAACATGAAGATAATCACTGTGAATATTTTTGTTACCCTCATTGAGATGCATATACTTGATAAATTTGAGGGTCCTACCTGTTTCCATTCACAAGTTATTAGCGTTTGGGAAGATTTCGTTTCAATTTCTTTAATTGATCTTTGAATTTTAACCTCTTGATGGCTACCCCCCAGAAGTTGTCAGACACAAGTTCACATTGAGGTCTATTATCCCTGAAAACTTCAAGTCTCTAGCATCAGCGGTTCAAAAGCCTTAGGCTGCGCAAAACACTTTTGAGACTTGTTTATTCGACCTTTTACCCCAAGTCACGTGATGTGAAGACAATTATGCATATTTTTGTTCCCCACATTGATATGCAGATGCTGTGAAAATTTGAAGGTCCTACTTGTTGTCATTCAAACGTTATTAGGTTTTAATAAAATTTCGTTTTTTGTCCATTGGCCTTTAACCTGTTGACCACCACTTCCCAAAAGTTGTTGTTAACAACAAGTTCACATTGAGATCTACCATCTCTGAAAATTTCAAGTCTCTAGCTTCAGCGGTTCAAAAGTCTTAGGCTGCACAAAATTGGGGTTGCAAAAAAAAGAAACAAAGAAAAAAAGAATTATTCTGATACAATTAACATTTGTTCTCGAAAATGGGGGGCTGTCAGGGAAAGTTAAGGTGACCAAGGTGTAGACCTAGGTGGGACACACATTTAAACTCTAGGTCACTTTTGAATTGGAACAACCGTTTAGCAGCTACAGCTGGTAGAAGTGTCAAAATGTGCAGAAATGGCCAAGTAAAAACAATATGGCTTCCTTTTCGGGAAGCCATAAAAAAACTAGACGGCAGTTGCAAGCAACTACTAATGGCTTCCCGTTAAAACTTTCTAGAGGCCCAAACATCTATCGCGATAATGCTATAATGTAACACAATTACATTGAAAATTTGAAAACTCTATCTTTCTCTAAAATTCGCCAAAATTGCTAAAAAGTTAATCCTCCAACGTTGGTGGATTAACCCTAGAGTGCATGAAGGGATCTGTGAGACCCTTTACGGTGTTTCGCCTTGCGTAGCTCCTACAGTTTTCACTGGATTAACCCCAAATTTTTCAACTTATATGTTTTTGGGCTAAACTTTTTGACTTTAAAATCTCGAAACAAAGCAATTTCTAGAAATAAAAAAATTACACTTACTACATTACTGCATGACGAGGGTCTCTCAGACCCCCACGCATTTCTCATGAAAAAACTGCGCCTGCTTCTACGAAACTTGTTGGATTTCCATATTTATTCGTGAAAAAGAATAGCCACTGTCACAACCACGGCCGGCGCTAAGAGGGGGGGAAGGGGGACCTGGCCCCCCCAATCAACAAGCTTACTCTTTTGAAAATTGTGGCTTTTGTGCTTAATTTCAAACTTGGGTCCTTCTTGATAAACGCTTGACCCCCCTAAGTCGACTGTTTTGGCACCGGCTCTGGTCACAACACTGTCTAATTGCGTTATTCAAATATTCTGAAACACCCCACTAGAAGCAGTTTCAAATAACACGAACAGGGCAATTAGGAACGATTGCCATAAGTGAGTTTCTCTGTATTCTATGAAGAAAAAAAAGGCCAAATCGGTTAGACTATTATATAACATTGAGCCACGACAGATTGAAAATGACGGGCCTACCAGTGAAAACAATAACTTGTGACTGTTGATGAGGAGCTGTACCCATTTAGAGGCAGTTGCCCATGCATACATTCAATATATATCGATATGTATAAAAACCCTGCCAAACAGCTAAAAATGGTTTGGAGTTTGGAACGCTAGCTGATGGTCAATCATACAGTATTACATTTCGTGCGTATCTATATAAACATGGGTGAACATCCTGGAGGGATGCATCCCCTCCGATAATCCGGCAGCTAACCTCCCAATATTTTTCATGGAAGTGGAAACTTACCCACACGATTTGTAGTAAGCCTCGAAAAATGATCAATTCAGCTAAATCATCTCCCCCCCCAATGCTCAAGATAAATTTGCACTTCTGTATATAAACCGGGAAGAACCAGAAAACTGATCGTGGGCAGCGCAGTTTAAAAAACGTGATAATGAATGCAACAAGACATGTCACAGAAGACAGAAATGTTACAACAGATAATGATTTTTTCACGTGCCTATCCCTTGCAAGGTGATTGAGAAAACGTAATTTGACATTTCTATAAGTACCGGTACTATAAAACTATGAGTACTTCTAGCAGTACGAAGTGACCACAACCGGGAGCTTTATTCAAGCAAGTTAGCAAGTTTCCGTTCACCACTGTTGATCATAATTCCAACACAAAAACTGTTTACTGCTGCAGGGGTGTTCGTTATGCGAAAAACACTGCCAATTTCTGCTAAAAACTGCTCAATCGTGTATGAGCATTTTATTCAAAACGGTGAAGGCTAAGACTAAAGAGGAAAAGTACAGCCACAGTAAATCTCAAAACTGGACGTTTCGACACAGATTCAGTTGTCATCATCAGCAGTGTAAGCAAAGCAGTACAAAATTGAAAGAAACGTACTGCTTTGCTTACACTGCTAATGATGACGGCTGAATCTCTGTTGTCGAAACGTCCAGTTTTGCGATTTACTGTGGCTGTACTTTTCCTTTTTAGCTATTTGCTTCCCATAATTATTGTATTCCGGTGTTATAAGGCTATGTTTGTCTGTATTTATGTTCACAGTGCAGTTCCCCTATTGTTTCTTCAACCTTTGCCGAAAACTGACTTTTAATTTTACAAACGCCTTTTCTAATCGTTTTTCATTAAGAGCTGATAGAATTTAGTTGGGAGCTCTTTTGGACGAATTACATGAAATCGAGTCAATAAACATTCTAAAAAATTAAGGAATCGAGGAGCATCTAAACCTATTCTTTTAAGCAGTTCATATCACCATTTAAGACCTTGAGATATCCTTTTTGACCACCCATGTAAGTGTTGCAACGCCCTTTATCAAACAAATTCATGAAGATACAACGTTCTATATTCAACCTTCCAAGTTATCCGCATAGTTTATCTAAAGCCATACCAAAACCCAGTTTTCGGACGCTGGGGTCTCACAGACCCTTTCATGCAGTAACAGACACAAAAAAAGTTATGCACTCTACGGTTAAACTTGAGTTAACTTTTACTAGATTAGCCTGCTAACATCTAATATGCACAATTGCAAGACCAAACTGCTTTATGTTATTGGCTAGTACGTAGTTAGATAGTTTAGCTGAAGAAAAAGTGTTTGCGTTTTTTTTCAGTTTTGGGCCTAATCGGCAAACTCCAATGGTTGGTTAATAGGCTCATTCACCAGTTGCGGCTCGTGCCCAAAATAATTGGGGGAGCTGCAAATGCTAATAACATTCAGACTAAGCCAAGTAGGCCCTATCACTTCTTACGCCCATAAACGAAGTGTGCAGGATGGCCATAAATTCCAGGTCGTTCCTAGTATATAGGCCTACTAAAGTGTATGGTATTATCATACAGCTCAGAGGCACGTGTGCTACATCCTCATATCTTTTTTTTTGCTCTTTTGAGAACAGATATAACAAAAATCTACCATTCAATTCAAACATGCAAACATGGGAGGGAAAACTTTCTACCACTGGAAATGTAATGGGTGCACCTTGTTCAACTATACCACTTTAGAACAACGTCAGCTATGTGCTGCAGTGAAAAGTCTGTCAACCACTCACCATTGAATTAAAAGCAGAAGATATCTACGGAACATGGTGTGCCAAGGATCGCAATGAGGACACACATGAAGAAAGCCCTAGCGAGGGTTAGGCTTAGCCTATATGGCGGCTAAGTTTTGTAAATTAATTAAGTGATAAAGACAGACAGTAACGTAAAATCTTCTACGACGAGGGTCATCGAATGAGAGTTTTGGTCAATCCTGCACGGATCTAAATTGGAGCTTACTCAAAAATGCAAAAAAATAAATAGTCAATTGACAATGTACAAGGTAAACTTAGGTCTATCATCAGTGACAATCGGGTAGGACATAACGATAGCTAATGTACTTAGTTACTCAAACGAAACATTGCAAACAACACCTCCTGTACAGTAAAATACACGACTCAAGCTGCAAATTCAACCATTTGCAAAATCTCCGTGTGTTAAAAATGTCAGCGTTTTCACCGCCTAATAGTCACATTACAAGGTTAGTGTGAAACAACTCATTTAATAAATGAGAATCAGGCACGTTTGCGTTGCGTGGTCACTTTAAATGACAACATTTACTAATGTGTTGCTGCATCTAGCTTGCGCATCCATTTCATATCTTTTACTCCAATCTTTTTGTCGCAACTGGTCTGTCTACTGCTTCAGCAGTTGACTATCCACGGCTGGAAGTAGTATTTCAAAATTGCCTACAAATAATATGGCCAAATAAAACAACAGCACCTCCAAAAAGCATAAAGTAGGGAACATGCAACAAATAATACTGAAAATGAATAATAAAATAGATGAAAATTTAATGAAAGTTACGAAAGTATGCAACTATGGCAGTGAAAAAAAGAATGAGCTCTGTTAAGGTATTTCAAATGATTAACATGCAAGAACGTAGATTAAGTATATAGCCTTTTTTCAAATTGCACCTGCCGAATTCGCAGCAATCAACTTTTGGCTGCTGATCAACATTTCCTCCACATTGAATTAAAGCCTACCACAACTGGGCGCTTTCTACCTTGTCTTTATTTCTATTACAGTACTTCAAAGATGAATCTCAAAGCGGCATTAAAATTTGATATATAATATTACAAAACATGACAATTTTTTATGTGTGCTCGTATAAGCATGAGGAATATGAAGTTAGTTAAATGTTTTTCTGTCAGTTAGACGCTCTATTATCAGAATCAGAGTCGCTATCATAACTTCCCTCACCTCTGTATGGTCTTCACCATGAGTTAACTTGAAAGAGTACGTTGTTCAATGTTTACTTCGTTTTTTGTAAACTGAAATGGTATCGCTGCAAATTCAACAAATGCAATTGGTTGCTGCAAATTCAACTACTAAAACTGATCCAGATTAATTACCGTACCGATACCTAAAAATATTTTAAAAATGTAGCTGCTTGTACCTGTAAGCGCAACTATCAGTTTTTCACGAAAAGAAAAGTGCATTATTACTTTTTTGTTGCTGAGAGTTTCTTCACACTTGCAGAAATACATAAAAAAACAATGAAAATGACAACAAAAGAACAGTAAAAGTGATAAATTTCCAGTTTAAAAGCATTAACCAACTGAATTTTAACTGCTAGACTACTTGCATTCACAATACAAAAGTGCAAAGAAGCAGACCATGAAAAAATTTAGATGCACTTATCATTTAAGAACAGTTTTGTAAAAGCCAACCACAAATCTTACCAGTCTAAGTCCAATGCTACCAGTATTTTCCCCACAGCTTCCAGTAACCAAAGTTATTTTTGTAGACTAGTTCCTTTTTCTAATTTGCCAAGGTTAGGCTATATCTAAATTTACTGTTTAAGGATAGTTTAGCAAATTACCAGTAACAGTAAAACTGGAATTCAAATGCAAAATTGACAAATAACCTAATGCACAATCAGCTGATCCTTGCATACGTATATGACATGGTTGTAGCCAGACGGGAGGGCAAAAGGAGCAATGACCCCCTTCAACATATTTCAGGTGCCAGCGCAAATGCAGATTTTTGCGACTATGGTAACCCAACTGCCCTAAGAGGCAATAAGGAGCAGTTTTTGCCATTTGAAGTGGCTAAAGCAGTAAAGACCTAATTGCCATTTGAAGGGGCTAAAGACAAGTTTATTTTTTTGTACTGAAATAGTCATCAAATAGTCAATTACACAACAGCTTTTAACATAAATATGATAATGCAGTAAAAACATTAGTTTGATAAGTAATCACACAGTGGCAAACTGGACGGCGCAAGACCATTTCCTAGTCATCTGAGTCAAGCTGCCCATAAAGTTAAACAGCCCATAAGGTTAAACAGGCTAAAAAGACTAGAGATAGCAACAACACTGCAACAGCTGATACAATTTAAGGAGATTGACCATCAACAATATTTTTTCAGAGATCGATCAGTGAAGACCTTTTGCACTCCCTTCCCCAAACAAATTTTTGGCTGGCTACGCCATCGGTATATGATGTTTCGGTTATAGCTAGTGCACAGTGCAGGAAAAGTAAACATAGTAATTTA
Organism: Trididemnum miniatum; assembly: GCA_964006365.1. Classification (NCBI taxonomy): domain Eukaryota; kingdom Metazoa; phylum Chordata; class Ascidiacea; order Aplousobranchia; family Didemnidae; genus Trididemnum; species Trididemnum miniatum. The sequence continues at coordinate 23,511,329 of OZ023239.1, forward strand.
GTGAAAACCACAAGTAATCAAAAACTGTCAGCGTTTTAGATAGAGAACATAGATGGGGGGGGGGTTTAATTGCAATTTTTTTTAAACGCCACTGCGTCCCTATTTAAATTATGCCATGAGTCTATACCATTACAAAAATGCAAAAAAAAATTGGTATATACCTTAAAACCCCTTGTTGAAATGAAACATGAAGATAACTTGGTATTGAATAAACTTATCTCATTAGATGTAGCTTAATAAGTTCGTAAGCATGGTGGTATACGGTAATAATAGCAATTAGTACAGTGATCAGTTACTGTTCACTTTAATTCTGAGTATGTCAGTGCCGAATTTCTTTTTTTTAAATTGCTTTAATAGTTTGTTGCTTTCCACTGATTTTGCACCTATAAGGTAATGGCAGTGCACGACCAACCTGCATCATTACTATGCTAATTTATCAACATGCAGCTTTATCAAAGTCTTCCATGTTTCAGTGGATTTCTTTGTACTTTGCTTCAGCAGTTCAGTACGTTTTCTTAGTTCTTGGCATACACAGCTGTTGCTAAGCGATGGTGATTTTTCATCAAACGAAAAACTTCATCAGATTTTAAAAGAGATAAACAAGTGCCTTGACCAAAGCGAACTTGGTGGTACATGACTTTTCTTTTGGTGTAAGCTGTCATATCATTGTTAAGAAATAAAACGATATAAGTTACATCTGTTTGGAACATGATTATCCGAAGTATTGAAGAAACTGTAAGTTCGTTGATCTTCGAGTAATAACTGAGTTTCTTTGGGCAAAGGCCCCTGTTTCAAGAGATCTATCTGCGTTTCATTCCATACTTTAACAATTTTCAAAATGATTTCAGAAGTTTTGAAATGTTTTCGAAATCCTTCTTTTGATTGAAGTTTACAAAATCAACTAGTTTAGCGTTCACATAAGACCAGAGAAGGTCTTGATTGTAATCGTAATCTGTAATTTGTAATCGATTACACCATTTTCAAACAATTTTAATCGTAATCGAAAATTGATTACATGGTGCGTAATTGTAATCGGTGGAATCGATATAATCGAATCATCTCAATCGAACCAATAGAAGGGGGCTCATGGGTCAATGTGTTTTTACTTTTTGGGAAAGGCATTAAGACACTAAATAGTATTTTGATACCAAAATGTTTATTTAAAACCAAACTTATGTGATGACAGTTGACACTGAACCAGATGTGTTTGAAAACTGATGGAACTTGAGTGTTGAAACTATTTTTATGTTTTAAAGCAAACTCTGTATAAAAACTATGCTTTGAAATTATGTTTGAAACCGAACTGTGCTTTGATAGGGAGTTATATTTAAAAAATTAAGTTTCTTTAATACCTGAGTCTGATTACGTACTTTAAATTGAAGTTCTTTGTTATGAAACCAAACTAGTAGTGCGCCTTAAACGTAAACAAGGCCTAATCTGTGTATTCTAAAACGTACTATTTTAAAAAATTGAATAAAGTAATTTCACATAATGTTTTCTTTTTTCTCAAAGAAAAAATAAATTGTTCCTATTCCGACTTAATCGAAAATCCCAAAGTTAATGACCTTACAACTTTTGACTAGGCCATATTAGTGGATAAGTTTGCGAAAACGTTTCGGCTTTAACAAAACTAGGCCTATGTAAGACAAGACAACATCAGTGTTTTGGATTAAATTTTTGAAAAATCTTGGGCACCAAGCTTGTGTATGTGTTCGTTTCTACGGCCCAGATTGGCGTCTTCTAAAATTTGAGCTTACCTAAATCGAATATTTATGGTCTATGGTATCATCACTATAACGGATTTTTTCATTTTTTGATTAATTCTGACTTTGTGTAAGCGGTAACAAAATCGCGGTCCTACTGTACACCGCAAAGGACGACAAAGGACCTCAAATTGACGTACTAACCACGGCAAAGAACGACAAAGGACTTCAAATTTATCTGCTAAACACCGCGAACAACGACAAAGGACTTGGAACCATACCATAACAAAGAACGACAAAGGACTTTAAATTAGGGTTAGGTTAGAGTTAGGGTTTGGTCAGAGTTAGATTAGGGTTTTTGGTTCCTTTGTCGTACTTTGCGATGTTTAGTACATCAACTTGAAGTTCTTTGTCGTCCTATGCGGTGTTTCAGTCCTTTGCGGTGTTTAGTAGGACCCACAAAATCATTTTTTAATTTTGGCGAAGCGACGTAATCATAATCGTAATCGTGACGATTATAAGGTGAAATAATCGTAATCGAAAATCGATTACATGGGTGCGTAATTGTAATCGTAATCGGTGGAGTCGTTATAATCGAACCTTCTCTGCATAAGACTTGCTGCTGCATGGACAACTGCTTTGCTCCAGGGATCTCAATTTGTACTTGATTGTGCCAACATCTCTTTCTCTATCCAAGTTGCTTCATGGTGCCAAATCTAATTAGGATCCGAAGAGTTGAGCTGATGAATACCTTCATCATTTCCAAATAATATGCAGATTATGTTTGAGGGAAATCGAGATGGCAATCTCAAGAAGAACGAAAAGAGCCATGGTGAGATCAATGTGTGGAGTGAAATTAGTGGATAGAAAGAGTAATGAGGAGTTGATGGAAATGCTGGGTTTGGAGGAAACACTAGATAAAATGGCAAAGGTGAATGGAGCATTCTGGTACGGACATGTGGTTAGGAGGGATGATGATAACTTTCTAAAGAAGACATTGATGCTTGAGATGAATGGGCGGCGAAATCAAGGAAGGCCAAAGTAGATATGGAGGAGCAAGTTGAAGAGAATGCAAATAAAATTGCGTTGGAGGAGGACGAGGCTGCAAATCGCACAAGATGGAAAGAGGGAGTGAGAGCGATTGCTGAGGGAATGAGGTGCGTCCGGCCACCTTCAACCAAGACCAAAACCCACCGGATTGATACTAGATGATCATGATAATGCCCTCTTTGTGTAACAAAGCCATCTACCATTAGGTGAAGAGTTGCTTGCAACATTGGAACAATTCTGGTGGTGCAGCTGAATGAATGCTTGAACTTCCATAAGAACTTCCTCAGGCAGAGAATTGCATTAACCAAATCTATCATTGCTGATGTAGCTGAAAGCAGGTCGAGTAAAATCTAGCAAATTTATTGGGTTGCAGTGGAGTAAATTGTCATTAAGCGCTTTTATAGTTGGAATCAACTCCCATTATCCCATTGGGTCAAAGTCAGTAATGTTTAGAAAAAGTTACATGAGATGGGCGGCCCCAACACCACAAAAAATGGAAAGAAACCCCAAACTAGCAAAATATTTTACGACGCAAGTCCGTGTATTGATGGTAAGTGATGCTGATGAATTATGATGATTTCTTATCCTCCTGTCGGTTAAAAGCGATGGAGGTACTAAACGTAAGACGAATCCAGACTCGCTTGAGAGTTGTCTTTGTTTTCTAGATGACTTTTGCTTCTGATTTCTTTAATTTGCAGCTTGTTAGATTCTTCCAAGCAGAAATAATGATCAGGAAGTATTTTATCAAGGACGCAAGAATGAGACTTGGGTTGGAGTTAATCATCTACTTTGCAATCATGGGCGCAGCCACAACGACGCTCCTAACCAGTGCGCCATGCTGTCGACAATGTGTATGAGCAGTTTATTGTAAGCTATTCTTCTCATGGTATACTTCCCAGAGCTCTAGTGGTCTTAAAACGAATAACATAACCTGGAACCCTCTGGTCTACCAGTAAGGCCTATTCATTTCAATACAGCCTGTTTACAATCTTGTAGTGTACTAACTTAACTGTATGCTATATGTGGCCTTCTTAAGCTTGTACACTGCATCAATATGATGTCATAATCTTTCAACAATGCTGAAATGATTTTTAAATCGCACCTTCAAATATTCCAAAATGAATCATTTTTAGAGTTGACCCAGGAAGTTCGATGTAAATTTAAACAAGGGTTTTTAAGTTGCACACACTTCAGACTGTTTTAGAAGTGTTAGTTACAGCTTGTAGCATACTTTTGAAGGGGACTCTCTTAGAACTAAATTTTAAGCCCCCCTAACATAGACAGTCTGCCAGCGGCATAGATCATTAGACTGTTAAAATTGTGATGTTACAGCACTGAGCATAATGTCTACGGCCAATAGGAAACATTACCTCAGAAAATACCAGTAATTCTGCAGCTGTACTACCAGACTTGTAGGTCTAGTCTATGCAGATAGCTCCAAATGGTAGCCAAATGCAGTTAACTTCAGTCTTCGGGTCATGCCTAGTATCAGCCCCCACGCTTTTTCTGTCTGTCAACTTTAACTTAACCTATGACCTTGACCATTCTATAACCTGACCCTAACCAAATCTAACCCTAACCGAACCGAACCCTAACTAAATTTAACCCTAACCGAACCTAATCCTAACCAACCCTAACCGATTCTGGGGGCTGATACTATACATTACCCCAGTCTTCACCTAAACTGCACACCGGCTATTACTCAATCGCACACTGACACAGTCTACCAGTACTACGTCATGAAGGAAAATGGTAATCTAAGCCTACACAGGCCTACCCGTATCACTGTAAGAAGGCCCAGTCTTTACCAACAACAAGCTACAGAAACTAACATCACATTTTTCTCTTCTAAATAATTTAAACTTGCCATGAGCTGGCATGCGTGCAACTTCGACCACGGCCAATATCTAGAACAATCAGAATCCTATTCGCATGACTGCTCATGGCTATTTCATTATCACAGGTGTGCACTTATTCACAGCTTAGTTAGATAAGAGTTTCCAATCATAAAAAATTAACAACATCTTTTAATCAAAAATTTTCTGATGCAATTTTGTTTATTCAAAATTTTTTCACATTTTTTGCAAAAACTTTGGGGGTGCTGCAGCTACGCAGCTTCTCAACACCAGCCGCCACTGTTATTCACAACAATATTATTTTTTCAGGTTCAAAATCCCCAGCAGCCCTACCTAACCAACCAAAACAGAATACAAATTCTAATACTATACGAACCGACAAAGTTTACAAATCTTCCTATAAGCAATTCGTTGTGTTTAATATGTCGCCACTTAATAAATGAAAAGACTGAACTGAACTAATACACCGTTAACCTGCTAAGGTCTACATGGCCGATACCTTTGCACATCAATGCATTACATCTAACAGAAATGCAAACAATTTAGAATTTATACAGCAACTGGAAAGTTGTGAAAACCAGTAAACACAAACAAACACCTTTACCTGTTTGCCACCTGACGCTCCCGCTGCAAACTAAACGTTCCGCGTATTCAATTTTTATGTCTCAACTCAACGCAATTTATTTCAAACAAAAGCACAACTACACTGTAAGTCTGGGGTTCCCAATCTTTTGTTTTCTGCGTACCACTTCTAGACCTTTACTGTAGCTGCGTACCACCTATCTTTGATAAATACTTTTTGACCATAACAACGCATAAGAGCTGTGCTAAAAGGTTTACTTTGCATACAGAAACGAATACGTAATTAAACCCAATATTCATTATATTCGCGGTATTACGCTTAAGCACTTAACAAGCAACACTGCGACTTAGCATCTGGGCAACACAGCTTCGAACTTCGAATAAATCTCACCATGTACGAGTCATTATTGTGGATTGAGCTTTTGATGAAGATAGTCTAAGGGTGGGCAAAATTTTCATTGAAAGGGCCACTTGCAGGAAAGTAAAAAAAAAACGAAGAGTTGCCACTGGTGAGGCAAAGAGCAAAAAAAATCTTCAACCACACAAGAGCTGGAAATGAGAAGTGTAAGTGCAATTGCAAAACAAAAATAAATCTTCGGTGTTTCTCACAAACAGCTGAAGAGCCACGCCTCCAGGGTTAAAAAGCCGCATGTGGCGTGCGAGCTGCACTTTGCCCACCCCTGGATGTAGTCAATTTGATTGCAAAATCAACGATGTTGCTCCCAGGCCCCTGAAGATAACAATTTCAGTGCTCCATTAATCCCAAAATATCTGACAAATAGGAAAGGTGAAGAATGAAGTTTATGTCTTCTAAAATCTTCTTAATTTTGTAATCTTTCGTTTGGAAGAACTGAAGCAGTTTTTTTTTGCAACACAAAAAGACGCATTTACTGTATATGGGTATTACCTCGAGACCTCACTTCCGCATAAAGCAGCAATAACGTGTATTGTGATCTATATATGTTGCAGCTTCGTAAAGACGCTCTGCGAGGTTGTTGCTTCAGAGATATCCAAGGGTGTAGAGTTTAAAAAAGTAGGGTGCAACTGGCAACGCACAATTTTAAAGCGAAAATCTCCCCAAAATGGGCGCTTTTAACTGCAAAATTTTGGGGAGGTTTTGGCTTCAGCCTGACTGATAATTCAATAAATGCACAAGTCTACAAAAATTTTTCACACCCGGTCCACGCTTATACTGCCCTTCCTTTTCTTTGAATTGTGACCGAAATCATCATGTGGCTTGATGGATTTCAAGCCCGTCGGCTTTGCCTTCCCCATAGCGCTTGTGATTGGCAAAATTCTTTGTAATTTTCTATTACCGCATACTTCAGAAAAGGCGTGACGTCATTCACCATGCGATGTTTTCGCGTGCTCTGCTGACGTAGTTGGCTTTCATATTGTCTTGGTATATCAATGTGTTGTATTTTTGCCGCGCAGTGATCTCGTGACTCGTCTGATGAGCCGCATTGGGCGAAACAGCTGTCACGAGGAGAGATCTCTGTGCATTCTTTGTTGTGTATTTGTATATATTTCTTTATTGTGCATTCGTTATTGTATATATGTCTGATCAAATTGCGTTGAATTATGTTGTATGCATTTATTTTGCTTCTCCAGGTGCTAGTCATTTGCTAGATACTTTTGCTTGAAATACAGAACGTTTTGCAAAACTAATGAGAAACGCAGTTTGCATACGTTTCTACTTCACCATACTCAGGGATGTTAGCTACAACGGTGAAACTCAAGCAAAGAATAATTTTGAACCCTGAGTTTTACTGTTTCGATGAAGACAAAATAAGCACAGAACCGTCTCTGGTAAAAGTTTTTTTTACCGGTTAGGTTGATCCATAGAATCACCTTACCATTTCAATTACGCCAGCTACAGTTTTCGATGGTGTTGCAGCTTGCTGCTGCAACAAGAAAAAAAAAGGCCAGCAAGCAAGCGAGCTATATTGGCAATGCCCAATTGCCCATATAAGAGTATGCTACGTCATACCATAGTCTCCGCACATGATTATACACATATCTCTAGCTAATCTATTTTCATCTAACTTATTTCAGTTCTAAGCAAGAAAGTTTTTGTTAATTGGAAAATATCGCGCGTGCCACTTGAAAAGCTTCCGCGTACCACTTAAAAATCAGTTTTCGCAAACGCACACAAAAAATACAAAAAGATTATCTGTAACACCCCCACAGCAAAAAAATGCAAATGAAAGCAACTCAAACAATAAACATAAATAGCCAGTATAAAAAAGACATTACTATACTACCCTGTCCTCTCGGGCACGAAGAAGCGAAGCAAAAACAAGCGGACCCGATTCAATATTGAACCCAGTCTCCACGGTTGCTGATCAATCATGCTAACCTTTGCGCTATTTTCGCGCGACGCGCATTCGAACAATTTCTCGCTTTTATAGTCTCTTAGCTGTGACGTCATAGTTTCTAAGAGCGTAAAATAAAGCTGATTACTGGCTCTGAAAACATAAATACGGTTACGGCATAGACACAGTAATGACTGTATTCCAGATTTCTGTAAAAATAATCACTTTTAGCTTTTCATGTGTGCCAAAAAAACTCGACAAATTCGTGGAACGTTTCCCTTTAATAAGTGTTCGGCATTTAATCCGAGGATTGGCTAATCTATAGATACAGTAAATCGAGTTGGTGCAAATCGACTTTAACTCGAGAGTTAAGTCAATCTAGGTGTAGGTAACTTACGATTAACTCTAATCTAGAGTTGACTTAACTCGCGTTGGTGCATTCCACCCTCTATCTTTTCTGTATCAAAAGTTACGGGCCAAACAAACTATATTTTTATTTGACCTTTGACCCTAAGTCACGTAACTTGAGGCCTCGCAATGAAATTCCTTTATTAGTGTACACCGAGATACATTCACTCTGAAAAATTCAAGGATCTACCGTTTGCCATTCAAAACTTATTAGACCTTGAAAAAAATTGTATTTTTGGACCTTTGACCCCAAGTCACGTGATTGTCACTTCCAAAAAGTTGTTAGACACAAGTTAACATTGAGATCTACCATCCCTGAAATTTCAAAGTCTCTACCATAAGCGGTTCAAAAGCCTTAGGCTGCACAAAAAACTGTTGAGACTTGTTTATTCGACCTTTCACCACAAGTTACGTGATGTGAAGACAATCATTGCGCATATTTTTGTTTCCCACATTGATATGCATATACTCTGAAAATTTGACGGTCCTACTTGTTGTCATTCAAACGTTATTAGGTTTTGATAAATTTCGTTTTTTGACCTTTATACGATTGACTGTCACCCCCCAAAAGTTATTAGACACAAGTTTACATTGAGATCTACCATCCCTGAAAATTTCAAGTCTCTAGCTTTAGCGGTTCAAAAGCCTTAGGATGCACAAAATTGGCAAATTTTATCATTTTTTTGACCTTTGACCCAGAGTCATGTGACGTGGAACATTTATAGTTGGTCCAGTGCAAGTACCTGGTAAGGCACACCAACCCTGAAAATTCCAAGTTTCTATCTGTGTCTAATCCATAGTTATAAGCTAAACAACATATTTGCTTATTTGACCTTTGACCCCAAGTCACGTCACATGAAGATAATCGCTGTGAATATTTTTTTACTTTCATCTAGAAGCAGATACTTGATAAATTTGAAGGTCCTACCTATTGCCATTCACAAGTTATTAGCGTTTGGGTATTTGACCTGTAACCTTTAAACGGCCTTCTCCCAAAAGTTGTTAGACACAAGTTCACATTGAGGTCTATCATTTCTGAAAATTTCAAGTGTCTAGCATCAGCGGTTAAAAAACAATCTCTGCAACATAACAGTTGGCACATAGGCAAGGCAACACAGCTACGAACATAGAACGCTGTAGCGTTGGTTAGTTACTGACATGCACTCAGTTGTGTAGTGTTACAACTCATAACACTTTGTTTTTCTGATGATGTTGGTTTCTTGGATCAACGAATCGCTGACAATAAATCTTTAGTAATTTCAGTTGAATTGGTTTGTAAAAAAGCTTCCAGAATAACAAAAATTTTCAAGTACAATAAAACAAAAATATAAAGATATTGAACTGGGTATAGGCGCGGGAAGTAAGACTAACTGAGGTCCCTGCTGGACTTTTTTGAACTCCCCGGTCTTGTGTCGAAATTGCGAAGAAAGCGATAGAAAAGTGCAAAAAATAAAATTTACGACGTAATAGTAGCATAATCTGCACTAGACTGCTCATGATGACACACATACCGGTAGGAATGTTTTGTAGCTTTTAACGATTTTAGAAAACAAATTTGTGGGACCGAATTGATAAGTGATGTAATGATCGCTGATTAAATGTTCATTCTTTGCTTAGAGCAATTTTCAATGAGCTCGAATTACGTGCTATCAATAGGTTTCCACCAATTACCAGTGCCTTATGCAGTATTTTTATTCGCCACTGCTTAACGACACTCAGGCTTTTTTCAGCAAATATGGTCATTTTTTGGTAAAGTGTGATTTTATTACGCGCTGCTTTTCACAGAAACTGAACAGTTTGTACTCAAATTTAGAGCATGGGCGGGTGAGTGAGGGTCTTACGGGTGAAGTCGTTCAGGAATAGTCTTGTTTTAATTGACAGTTAAAAAAATAACATGCAAGCCAAAAAGTGGACTCTCGAAAAATTCAGCAAGATTTTGTAGCACATACCCAGCAATATTACCATGTGATTTGAGACGAGTAATTTGTCACTCTGTGATTGCTTAAAAACAATATTGCATTAAGATTATCCTTTTTCGCCCGGCATTTTTACATGCAATGTTCTATCAAAAGTAAATATTGCACCGCTAGGTTGATTTCTTATTCTGTAGATTTCATTGGAATTACGCGGATATTTCGCTTATGCTCACATACCCGGGGCGAAAGAGGCTGCAAGAGAGTGTTCAACCCATTTCCTGCTACTCTCTGTTACGACGCTTGCTTCTCAGGTAAACTCAGTGAGTAAATAAACCAAATGCACCTGAAGCTGTCATACTTATTGATTCATCGATTCATGATTTTGGTGGTGTTCAATCTCACGTATCATATCATGCCTGTTTTTTTTACGAAAAAGTGTCCAGTAGTACTCTGTTTGGCCTAAGCGAACGTACAAAAATAACCGTTTGTTCCCAACGAAATCTTAGGCATCAAATTTAAGGTTAGTGGTTTATCCATGCTACTCCACTCAGAGTTGCAGCTGTATAGATCTTTTTAGACAAGGTAATTTGTCTCTACGTTTGACTAAACATTATTTACGTGATCATCATTACACATACGTGGTATCCAACCCTTTTCGCTCAAGCGCCACATGTCACAAAGCGCGTGGTAATCAAATTTGTTAACCACATAGTGGCTACCCAAGCATAAGAAAAGATTTATAAAGATAATGACATTATAATGTTTTGTTATAAAAAATTAATTTTTTTGTAGCAGCAAAGATTTCACATGAAGCTTATTATTCCTTTTTGTTCAATATTTTTAATAAAATATTTTGGAAAGTGAGCAGCTTCAGTTTGTGGTAAGTTAGGTATCCCGAAACACGGAAACAGAGAAACTAGAGGATGTATAGCCTCCTAGCCGCTGGAAACAAGGTGGTTAGAAACAACTTCGGCCCTTTTCCTCCTTTTGCTAGCTCCGCCAAAGGGTCTTGCAGCTAACCCTACTTACGCCACAGTTGACGAATTTCTGCCATTTGGAGTCATACGCTTACCTTGGCCTGAAACAACTTTTTTGCATTGAGCTGTAACAAATGGTTGGCTCGATGCGACCTGGCACAAACGAATCGACTTTTCCAGCATTTTGAAACAATTTTTTTCCATGTTTTGCAAAATAAAGCAAGAAGTTTTTGAGCAGTAGATTTGCATTTGTCCGGTGTATTCGCATCAGTGATTAGAGAACTAGCGGCGCTTGCCAGTCTCTGTCCAGTGTTTACGTAACCTACAGTAGTTGAAGTTGTAATACAACATGATGATTTCTTTGCAGATGGATGCAACAACGGGACTGGCCAGCCACGAAATGAAACAAGAAAAGAGAACGGAAATAACGCTTCCTATCGTCATCATTGCAGTTTCATTACTCTTATTGGCTCGCTTGTCATTTTCATCGCCACATTACGCGCAAGCTAGCAGCCTGGAAAGGATCCTCTTCCTACAGTTTATTGTAGGAAGGATTTTAGAATCGAGTAAATACTAATTGTGCAATTTCGTTCGTGCTACAGAACCACTGCAAATAAATGCTTGGAGAAACTCCTGAGGTCTTACCCACTAACTTCAAGACTGAATAAACATTTTTCTTCTAGAATTTTCGCTGAGCGGCAGAGTATAACTTCTCAAAATAAAAATGTGAAACCAAGTCACTCACAATTGCTTCAAGACTATTAGCTGCAGGAATACACAATGATAGTGAAACATTTCTATGCCGAACAGGTTTGCTGTCTATAGATGCACATCAGTTATAAACTAGGAAATGAAAAATTCTATACTGGCTCGAGCCTAGTCCAAGGTACTGAAAGAAACCCCTGAATCAATCTTTTACTACGATGCGTGAACACAGCGGCCCTTTTGAAACCGAACACATACGTGAAGTTCCAAATAAAACATGCTGTAACATCAAGGCAGCGACGTCAAATCATCCAAGTACAAAAATGTACAGGCCTATGACGCAAAAAGTGTCACAAATAAAGATTTGCAATCGTAGGCCTATGGTGAGCCCTCAGAAGCAAATTTATTCGAATCAACTACTTGAAATTTTTAAAAACACGGAGTAGGACTTCAGTTTGTTAAAACACAGTAAGAAACAACATCTTAGTGTTGCACACTGTCAGTACAAGCACCACATTGATAGATGGGGAAATCTTGGAGATATCTGTTGATATATAGGCTTCTCTTGTAACGATCGTGTCATGTATTCTCGTTAAACTTTAAATTTTCACATAACGTACTTAAACCATAAGTACTTTCACTTCCGTTATTAGCACATTTAGTATAGTTTTGATGTAGGTTAAATGCCGGTATCAATTTTCTTACATTTCATACTTTCGTTAAAATAATATTTTGTCAGCTAAATGCTTTAGCCATTCAGATCAGAATGCTTCATCTTGATAGACGGTTGCAATAGAATTAGAGTACGTTGTGACAAAAAATTATGATTCTCTATATTATTAAAAAGCTTTATGAATAATTCAATTTAAGTAAAAGAAACAAATTAATTATCGTAATTCCACTGCAGATAAGTTGAAGTTTTAATTTTTATACTTCATTGTTTGAAAGAAAATATATCTCAATAGCCGACTATAATGTAAACCTGTAACTGTTAATTTATTAATTTTGTACAATAATTATAACCTTTTTTCTTTTTTGTTTTATAATTCTATTTAAATAAGTTCGACGTGAATAAAGATGAATTGCTGAATTTTGGAATAAATTAATAAAGTAACACTGGAGTCAAATATACAGTTGGACCATACGTTACACTCTATTCTGCCAAAGCAGAATTTTTTAACATTGCGACAGTTGGCTAGGAGAACATTCTCACATCTTTTATAGTATAAATTTGAGAATGACTGTAATGGACGCATCCTAAACGACACGCAACACGTGTTGAGATATCATCCGCTTCTCCTGCTAAGAGCAGTTGGTCAAAAGAGACTTCTCCGGTCACCCTCCATTTTTTTCTATCATCTTGGGTTGGAAAATAACTTTTAATCCAGCACAACCAAAATATACGAGCTAAAGTAATACTGTAATGGTAATAATGTCGCACAACTCCAGTGTTATGAAATACGCCTACTCCTACCCAAGGCCGGATCTAACAATAGACTTTGCGGGCTGAAGCACAGGGATCTCGTTTCAAACAAGAGAGCTTGACACGATAACGGAAAGACCTTCTCTTTTTTGTAATCGACTATGAAGACCTTTATTTATAAACGATCATTGATCACTATCGGCAAATGCAAAATCAAAATACTCCGATTGTTTGAATCCGGGCCTGCTCCTTGTTCAGGGCCGTTGAGAGGGGGGTCCAGGGGTAACTTTGGAGTCGGGCCCGAAATTTTGGGGGGGCGAAATTTTGAGAATGCTGCGCGTAAAAATTGGCATACAAGTTTGAAAGAGTAACTTTATAGACTGGATGAAGGCAGACAAAGTCACCCCTCGCCACCACCTATTGGTAATACCCTACCTGGTTGTCAGTGTACATTGTAACAGCTAAAGCAGCCTACCACGAAAAGTCACCACCTAAGGCTTAGTGTGATATACGGGAGTGTCGCTGCTAATGATATTAGATGTGTTATTGCTAACTTGCATAACTACTAACAACACATAAAGTCATTAGAACAGCTAGAAAGAAAACGACAAACACAAAGATTGATCAACTCTAAATTTGATTAGTCATTTTGGAGTTGGCGTTATGTGAAGATCATTTATTCGATCAGGATTTGAATTTGATTGCTGGATAGATGGCCCATAAATAGCATATGGAGTGCTCTTAGCAATGCCCAACTCTTAGTACCAAACGGCTTTTCAGCTGTCAACTTGTTTTCTAATTCCCAGTTTGGGTTCAGGAGGGGTCACTCTACTTCCCAAGCTAATTGTCTGCTTGTTGACAAAGTCGCTGCAACATTCGAAAAAAGCTTTGTATTCTCGGAATTTTTCTTGATCTCTCGAAAGTTTTTGATACTATTAACCATAAAATCTTCTTGCATAAACGTAATCATTATGGCATTAGAGGCACAGCCTTAAACTGGTTTATAAGTTACCTGACTGGACGCACTCAACAGGTTTGTTACAACAGTGTTGCTTCTTCCAATATTAATGAGATAAATTTATCAGTGTCTCAGGGCTCTATTCTTGGCCCTTTATTATTTACGTCAATGACTTCCCTAATTGCTTGAAATACGGAACTAGTTTGTCGTTCGCGGATGATACGAGTATTTTTATCAGTGGCAAAACGGCCCAAACGCTTTTCGATAAAGGGAACGACGAACTCGGTAATATCGATAATTGGCTGGTTGCCAACAAGCTCTCCCTAAATGCAAATATAACAAAGTCTGTATATTTCAAGACTACTAACTCCAAGATTCCCCCCAATGATCTAAATTTAGTAATAAGAAACATTCCAATTGAAAGAGTGTCGTCAGTGCGAGTGTTGGGAACAATAATTCATTAAAATCTATCTTGGAAGGAGCATATGCTAGCTCTTAAGAGTAAATTGCGTGCTACCTTGGGTGCCGTGATTCGAGTCAAACCTTATCTCAATAAACATTCTTTATTATCGATTTATCATTCACTGGTAACAAGTCGTATTCGCTATTGTATAATTAACTGGAACCATGGTAATTCGACAATCCTAAATCAACTTCAGGGTATTTGTAATAAATTTATTCGACTGACTTTAGGAATAAGCCGTAATGAAAACGTCTTGCCACTGATGAAACAGCATAACTTACTAACAATTAACGATATATTTAAATATGAAATGACTGTACTTATGTTCAGATTCCATAACCGTACTCTATCATCGGCTTTCGATCCTATTTTCCAATCCAAGTTTACTTCAATTACAACTCGAAGCAATAGTCGCGTAATCCCAATAAGCTGTCGTAGTGCTGTTAGTCAGCAATCAATTAGATATATCGGTCCCAAAACATGGAATAATATCCCGCTACCTATTAGAGAATCTAAGACAATCGCCGCGTTCAAAAAAAAAAATTAAAACAGCACCTTTTAAATAGTTACTAGCTCTTCCTTTAAATCTGCCTGCATAGGTTAAATTGTTTCGAACAGAAAACTGCTTTCAGCTATTTTTTTCAGGTAACGTACGTCGAGCCTTGTGACTTCACCTAACTTCAAACCCACCGTCGCTTTTAGACATTTGTATTTAGTTATTAGGTCTAGATTTGGTGAGATGGCAGGATCTATTGCATGCCAAATTGTACTCGGTTCTTCTTGCTATGCCTTCGGCTCCCTCTCAAACAGGATACTTTTTTTTTTCGTTGTTTATTAGCTCTTGTCATCTTAAGAGACCACCAGTTTCCTGAAGCAATTTTGCCCCCAGATTTGCAAACAACCTGATCTTGTCAATTTTTATTACACAATCTCTGTATATACTCTTGCACGGGATGCATAGTCATAGTGCATTGTTAAAATCTTAACAAAAACTATCTCATTACGAGAAAAAATCTTTTTTCTCATTTGTGATAGTTGTCGTAAATCTGCGGTCATGCTGGACAGGATTTCTTTAGGTAGGTTTCTTTGCCTGTCTGGCCTTTTGTGGTTACTCTACGGTCTCAACGGCGATTGGTGTGGGGTAAGATTGGGTCTCCCTGTTCTTTCTAGTTGCACTGTGAAGACATTGAGTAACCTTGAAATGCCGTACACTGTTATGGTTCCTACCATTGCACTGTGTCATAGCGGTGTTGGAGCTGTGGTCTCTCCAGTGTCTTTTTATATCTCGCCGTCATTTGTCTGCTTTTGTTCTTTTTTGACTTATATCAGTTTAATCGGGTGTTGCGACCATGCCTACTAATCCACTCATCTTCAAGTTTCACTCTCGCTAGCATGTCACAACGTTGATCGTTTTGTCGCTTCTTCCCTTTTCTGCGTCCGTCTGTATTTGAAATCATATGTTGCTGTGTTTTATTTATTTTGACGGTGCAGAAATAAAAGACACTACTACTACTATCATGACAATTTAACTTCAGCAAATCAGAGATTTCCATGACACAATGAAAAATGTGTGGTAGGTCCAGTGGGTCTCATATAGAGTAAGCCGTCCGCGTCTTTCGTCGCCTTACACAAACGAGTTATTCTAGACGTGGATGGCTTGCTCTAGACGAGACCCGGCCCGGTGACATTCCTTTGTATATATGGCTGACTTATTATGAAATTTTTTCTGAAAAAAAAAGGTCGTTAAGTTCCACTAATTTATCATTTTAGATTACCGGTAACTATCCTAAAGCTTACTTGTTTAAGCACCAAGAGTTTTGCCAACTGCAAAGTTTTTGAAAATGTAATAGTGAGTAAAACTGAAGGAGTTGAAAAAATAAAGTTTGTTGCAGGGGCGTATTCTCCATGCATGCAAGGCATGCATTGCATGCCTTGCCAATTGTCATTCAATCAAAGAAAATTAATAATAATATTTTTGAAAAAATATCTAAAAAATTTTCTCGATTTTAAACTGAGAATTTTCACTGTGTCAGAAAAGCATTAACTTCGGAGACCATTTTGAATATTAATAAATGGCAACACTTAAAAGTAGCCGCGTATCACCGCGGACGACCGCATAGGCATGCAATTCTCGAAGTTGCTTTTTTGTTCTGCATCTAGTTGTATTGGCAGATTGGCGCTAAATACGCGACTAACTACGTAAGAAGGCATGCAATCGTCAAATTGCATGCCTATGCGGTCTACGCGGTAAGACGACGCAGCAACTGGTGAGCGCTGAGTAATCATATGCGGTATTCAACACGGTAAAGTATGGTAGAGACTAGTCTACTACAGATCTGCTGTGTATGGTAGACTTCTGGTAAATAAGCTAGACTAGTTTAAAAATGATAGGCTGTGAGACTGAGATCAAGCTGCAAAATATAAGTAAGCAGGAGTTTAGTTGTAATAGGTCTAGTTTAGGGGTACCGGTATTGCATATATACCTTAGCTGGTTCAAAGGGGTTAGGTCTAGTATCAGCCCCCAGGTTCGGTTAAAGCTAGATTTGGTTAGGTTAAGGTTGGCAGACAGAAAAAGCGTGGGGTCTGTTAGTCTGCTGGACATGACCTGTGTGAAGTAGGTAGACTTACCAAACCAAGGGGTCTGAGATGTCGGTAATAGGCCTACCGGTACCGGTAATGCATATGAAAGAACATCATCTTAATGAAATTAAGATTCATTGTACAGATACTGGATAGAATATTGGTGCCGGTAGGTGCAGTGTTACAGTTTATACCAGTACCGGTAGTACTGTAGTAAAATTAGGGAAGCGTCTATTTCACCGAAAATTCCGGTTACCGAAGTTCGAAAATTGTGGTTTGCGAAACCGGAAACATCCCCTAACAGTTTCCCTACTGTGAGAGTCGCACTACAGGAACCGAAAACGATTACCGTTACGCAACTACGATTTTTCAAACTTCGGTAACCGGAATTTTTGGTGAAATAGACATTTCGTAAAATTAATTTTCATCAATCTTTAAGATAGTGTCTATTTTGCCGTTTACGGCAAAATAGCTTCTAGGTCTATTTTGCCGTAAGTGACGTCGTGGGTTTTTAAGTGCCGTTTTGTGCTCAATTGCCACAACTTCTCGATAGCTCAGTGGATAGAGCATCGCGATAGAAGAGAAGCGCTGCAGTAGTTTTGGGTTTGATTCTCGTCGCAACTTCGATTCATTTCGCTTCGGTGGCATGGGTTCAGATCGCTTCGATTCGCTTCGAATTTGTGTGACCTGGGGTTAGCAATCGGATTCGTGAAGACAGTAGAATACAATAAGATGTAATCCCACGGTTAACTTCGTCTGACCTGGGGTAAATAATCGAGTTTGGCTCGACTTCATGTGACCTGTGGTTAACTTACGTCAAAATAGACACTGCCAATCTTTAAACTGAGACAATGAGCCAAGCCCAAGTCACAGCTTCAAGTTTGTTGACCAGTAATATTGTTGAAAAGTTGAAACAAAAAAGTTTTACAGCTCTAACATTTCAAGCTTGATTCTGGCAGAACTACGGTGCCCCACAGATGAACATAAGTGGGTCTCGTCTAGAGTAAGCCATCTGTGTCTAGAATAACTCGTCCGTGTAAGGCAATAAAAGACATGGACGGCTTAGGCTTACTCTAGATGAGACCCAACATAAGTATCGGTAAACAAACCAAAACTAGCTGAAGAAATTTTAATTCAAGAATTTATTGTAGCGTTTATAAATATTGGGTCTGCAGAAGCTCAACATCAAACAAATTGTACTGCCGGCCTTGCTGATTATTTTTTAAAGACAACACTATATGGCTTGCTGTGTTTTTATTCCTGTCTAACTTATTTGCTTTGTATGATGTTACAAATTAGGTTTTGACCCCTAAGTTGGTTGCTTACAATTTAAACATAAGTTTGCCCTGTGTGTTTTCATTTGCTGGTCACGCTGTGCTTGTAACTGGTTAAAATTCTGATCTCTTCAGTTATGATAATTTGTTGCTACTGCTTTATGGAGCAGTATAGAAACACTGTGACATTATTTTGATTAGCTTTGTTTCCATGCTTATTTCATTAGGTTGGTTAAAAGATTTGATGTAATTGAAGTTGTGATGCAGATATTAAAACCTTTATCTCATTTTTGAATGATCAGCTTCATTATGCTTCAGCAACTGTTACCCTTGGAATCAAAACATTGGTTTAACATCTTGGTTTATCGTCAAAACTGCTGAAATTAGATTGCTCATGTTAATAGTGCTTCTTTGTGGTTTTACACCAGTTAATAGAAAATTACCTTCTGCCTTTTAAACTTTAACCACTAATTCCCTATGATCATTGATCAATTGGTGTTGGTTGGTAGTAATTGGTCAGCAGTGAATTGAATGATTGACTTGTCAAAATTTAATCCTGGATGAAGTACTGTAGGACGTCATATTGTTTATCTATAGCTTTTCATACATAAAGTGACTGTACGGTGTACGAGTTTTCTGGAACTTCCTATGTAAGTTCATTTACAGGTGTTGTTGTGGTATGTTTTGTTACCACTGCGTAAAAGCTTCAGAATATCATTTATCAAGTATTTTTAAATTATATTCTAGCCTATCGCCACATGTATGCTTCAACTTTACAGAGTCTTATAGATGTCCAGAGTTTCATTTTTCCAATATTCTATAAATATGTTTTTCAGGTACCAGCCTGGTTAGATTCTTTATTAAAACCTAGTTAATGGAGTAGTGGAATAGATACCAGTACTACTGCTGTAAAAAACTTCCAAGTTGTGCAAATGACTCAGCAATACCAGACTTGTATATCTGAAGAAAGAAAAACTATTTGTGTAACAAAATATGCTCAGTTAGTTCAAAAAAAATGTGGATTGTCACTAGGAAGGCATTTGGTTTGATTCCCAACTGCTGGTAAACATTCGATGAATGGGATGAAAGTTGATATATATTTGCAATTACATTGTAGCGAGAAATTCTCAACATTCTCAGATTGATCGGAATAGCGTGCGCAGAATTCCTTTCTGACTCAATAGGGTGACTTCTGACTCGAAGACCTCATGGTCCCTTCGAAGTCACCCTGTCACTAATTCTTATGTTATTTATCTAATGCCTGTGTTTTTGTTTTATCCGTTGTGGTTGGTGACGAATAAACAAACTTGAACTTTCTGAAACCAGCCATTAGCCTGAAAATTCAGGCCATCACGGGCATGAGAAATGCAAGCGCCATACCATTAACAAAAATTGTCTTAATACTACACTGTGGGGCATTTGACGCTCGTACTCTTGGATATTAAAGGATTAGGGTGTAAACAGCGTGAGACACTAAAAAGTTATTTATTTAGCTTTGTATAGACGTTATTATTATTATTGTATCATTTATGATCTTCGATTTGTGTGCCTTACAGCGCAGTTGTTTAGTTTCAACAATTGTATGACGTCATGGAGCCTCCTTGAAATGAGGCGATAAAGTAATGTAATAGATGGATTACCAAAGAATTGAAATCAATTTTTTGACATACAGTGTATTTTATTACCTTGTGAAATAAAAACTGATGTTATGTGCGGTAATTTTTCGCCTGCCTAATACGCTTTAACGAATTCTAATGAGTACATTTTTGTAGTTGAATTGAATAAGAAAACTAATGACGTCATCGTAATTGCATGCCTCATCTGTCAGGTCACGCTACGCCACTGGTTTGTTGCATTGTTGTTATTGCACAAACACATATAGTATATATGGTAGCTACAATTTCTGGAATGTTTAAAATTGATGGTAGGCCTAGTGCCAAAACAGATTTCAGTTCGTTGTTGTTTTTGTTTACGCAATTATGCAGAGCTGCTAATTTTTGTTTTAGACAGTTTGTTCATTATGCGAGCTAGTTCATGAGTTGAGCAGAATTGTTACCCTTATCAGATTGCAAAAATGTTACATTTAGATGACGATGCCAAAATTACTACCACAATTTCTGCAAGTTTTAGCAGCAGGGGCTCAGTGATCGATGTGCCTAACGGATTCAAGTCATATGTAGTCAGTGTTGTATAGTTTCTGTAGTAGAACCAGTGATTTTTTTCATGTCTTGAGTGTTTATTATTGACATATGTGAAGTAATAAAAATGCAAGTTAAAGTTTTATGTATTCTATATGTTATGTTAACGTAAAGCATAGGAATGTGCTATTGCAGATTTGCAGACAAGAACTCGATTGTGAAATATGATAAGCACAAATGATTTGCTACAATTTCTGCAACTGTTACCAGTGGCTCCATGGCGTGCTTAACATATTGAAGTCATACCGGTCTGTAGTTAGTGTTACACAGTTTCTGTAGCAGAACCAGTGAATTTCAGTTTTTTTTCATGCCTTGAGTGCTTATTGTTGACACATATGAAGTGATGAAAATGCAAGCTGAAGTTTCATGTGTGTGTCATGTTAACGTAAAGCATAGGATTGTGCTGTTGCAGATTTGCAGACAAGTACTACTTGGTAAACGATGATAAGCACAAATGATTTGCTACAGTTTCTGAGATTTTTAGCAGCAGGGGCTCAGTGGTGTGCTTAACGGATTCAAGTCATATGTAGTTAGTGTTATACAGCTGGACATAAGACCAACCTCGCCTCCACGTGGTGTCCGGTGGAAACAACATTGTAATGTTGGCTAAAGAGGCTCTGGCATTTTTACTTTTTATGTTTGCCAACTTAGTCTTAGCAACGGCCTTACTTGTTGAATTCGCTCCTTGAAGCATTTCGGCTTCTTTTCCTGGCGGATGAGAAGTCGAGCTGTGAAGGAAGGAGTGGATGAATCAGGTTTGGCATTAGCGAGGATGCGGGTGGTAGGCACCAAAAATTGTTTATATGGGACATGTCAGGATTGCGTGACTGGAACTCAGATGATTGCAATGGAATCTCATAGTTGTAGAGGGTACCGGTCTAAAACGCGCTCCGTACCGCGGCCGCAAGATAGTTCAGAGGCCCGCCCCTGATCTAGCCAATTGGGGGGGCTGCCTCCGTCAGCTTGTGGAAATCTCCATGCAATTGTAGCTCCAGTTGGCGACTGGGAGGGGCCTGCAGTTCTATTGGGGGGGCATTCCTGAGGCCACTGCACAGAATGACAAGTCCATTGCACATAGTCGCCTGGGTCCAGCTGCGGGACTTGACGTGGCCTAATAACAATTTTTTTTTTTTCAAATCTGGTCTTTAGGTTTTTCCCAGTTATAAAGAAAAACCCAAACTTTATGAATGAAAAATAAACGGAAAAAGAAAACAGTACGGTTTGTTCCCCTAACAAGGAAAGAACCACTGTCGCAGCGAACAGTTCTTGAACTATTAAGCGGCAGTGAGAGTACACAGCTAGTCAAAACCTCTACTCCTGCAAGGGTTGAGGTGGAGACAAGTGCGAAAAAATTGCCTTCAGCCTGGACTTCTCTTCTGTTGGAGGAGAAGCCTCTGGCAAATCAAGAGGCAACAGTTTCAGCGGCATTGTCGATTGAAAAGTCGAATACCGCTCAAATATCCGGTTCGCTCACTCAGAATCCATCAATGTCTCTGGACGTTGGTAGCACGTCTGAGTGGCGTCGAGGAAAAAATTATGAAAGAAATCAGAAGCGGAAGCAGCGAGAATGGTTGTGGAAAGGGTTTGAGGGTTTGAACATCACTAACCCTGGAGATAATCTTCAAACTGCCTGCAACTCTGCATCAACGAAAAGGTCGATGGAGTCTTCTAGCACTCAATCGAGAACGTCAGAGATGCTTCGGAAGGAGCTGAGGAACCTCAGAAAGGAACCTCAGAAGGAGCTGAGGAACCTCAGCTCAGCAACCAGTTCCTACTAAAGTAGACTGACAATCAATACCTTAGAGCAAAATTGTTGTATTTTCAAAATTCATACCGTGTATGAGTAATAGATCTGCAACAAACACTTTAAGTAATCAAAAACAAATTCCAGCGCGAAAAACCAAGTCGAATGGATTTGAATGCTGGCAGATTAATCTTCACAGAAGTAAGGCCGCTAGCTATAACTTATGTGAAGTAACAAAAAACATTCGTTCAGGTATAGTCCTAATTCAGGAACCCTGGACTTATGGAGGTGCAATCAGAAGTAAACTCAGGGGATGGAAACTTTTTCAAGGTAATAAAAAAGATAAACGTCCCCGAGCATGTATTTATGTCACTTCTGATATGACATGCTCTCTCATACCACAATTTTCTAGCGAAGATGTGGCAGCAGTAAGAGTTAAAAATGTAAGACGAGAAGGAGATAGCTTTGTCTTTGTATCGGCTTACATGGCTTTGGAAGAACCAGCTCCACCAGTAATTCTGAAAGAGCTGCTGTCATTCAGTGACAGAGATAAAATTCCTACCGTTATAGGAACTGATGCAAACGCACATCACACAGTATGGGGCTCCTCCAACGTCAATACAAGAGGTATGGATTTGCTTATGTTCTGTGCTAGTGCGAACTTGCACATCTGTAATGTGGGCAGTAAACCCACCTTCAGAACGAGAAAAAGAGAAGTGCTAGATCTGACTCTAATAAACCGAAATGCTGAGAACTGTATAAGTGACTGGCATGTCAGTGATGTGCCATCCTTTTCAGATCACATGTATATTAGGTTTAGAGTTCAAAGTGGCACCAAAAGAACAAAAATGATCAGGAACGTTAGACGTACTTGCTGGAATAAGTATGCAAACGAACTTGATCACAGGTTACATGATTTGAATAGTACACCAGTTAGCATATCATCAGTAGATGATATAGAAAAACTGGCATCAACTGTTCAATCACAGATAATAAAATCTTACAATGTATCTTGCCCTCAGCGTAAGATTCGTCGTAAAACTGAAAATATTTGGTGGAATACAGAGCTAACCTGTCTCCGCAGAGAAGCTCGTAAAGCCCAACGTAAAGCCATCAAATCAAAACTTGGAAGCGATTGGGAAGCTTTTAAGCAGGCCCAATTGATTTTTAAAAATGCCGTAAGAAAAGCCAAGAGAGATTCTTGGCGTCTTTTTACGGAATCGATGAATAGCCACTGTGCAACCGCTCGGCTGGCTAAAATTATGCGTCGAAACGAAACGGTGCAACTAAGCAACGTTTTAAGACCTAATGGTCAATTCACCGAATCTTCTGTTGAGACTATGAATTGCCTTTTAGACACCCTAGCACCGGGAAGTCGGGAGGTAAACTATAGTAAAGCAGCAGAAGAACCAAATGATAACACTGCTGTGTTACCAACGCACGACGAAATTGTTAGCTCCATCTGTTCACTTGAAAAGATGGAAAGAGCAATAAACGAATTTCTGCCATTTAAGGCGCCGGGACCAGACGGTATTTACCCGGTGCTACTACAAAAAGGCTGGAATAGTATTAGAAATATATACCAAACCATTTTCCAAATGTGCTTGAAGTACAGCTATGTGCCGAAAGTATGGAAGGAAGGGACTGGTATCTTCATCCCTAAACCCGGTAAAGAAAACTATCATGAAGTTAAGTCTTTCCGGATGATCACTTTAACTTCCTTTCAACTTAAATGGTAGGAAAGGTTAGTACTGTATCATTTTAATGATGATTCTAATTTGCAAGCAAGGTTTTCTGCGTTCCAGTATGGATTCAGAGCAGGAGTTTCAACTGAAACTGCACTGCATGAATTTGTACGACGCATAGAACTAAGCTTGGCAAAGAAAAGAACAGCACTAGGAATATTTCTGGATATTGTTGGTGCTTTTGATAATATCACACATAGTGGCATTGCCGATGCTGTGCGAGAATTGAAGGTGTCGCCTTTTCTCGTCCATTGGATTGAGAATTTACTGAGACACCGCACAGTTCAAGTAGAGCTAAATGGTGAAAAGATTAAAAGAGAAGTAGTAAAAGGGAATCCCCAAGGTGGTATTTTGTCCCCTTTTCTATGGAACTGTTTATTAAACTCCTTGTTGGTAGACCTACGCAACAGGGGTTTTCATGTACAAGCCTATGCCGATGATGTAGCAATTTTGGTCACTAGCACCAACATGCTGTGGATCAAAGGTAGGGCTCAAAAAGCGCTAAATATTGCAAGAAATTGGGCTCATAATCAAGAGCTTCAATTCAGCAGTAAAAAGACTGAAATAGTTCTGTTTACTAACAAAAGGAAGCCGGATTTTGGAACCTTGCGTTTAAACGGACGCCAGCTAGAAATTTCCAAAGAAGCAACACTACTAGGTGTAACCCTTGATAGTAAGCTTACCTGGAAACCTCACATAACACGTATTGCTCGCAAGGCGACTGCGGCGTTATTACAGTGCAGACAAATAGTGGGCAAAGCGTGGGGATTAAATCCCACCAACATGCGATGGATATACACTGCAATGATACGACCTGTTATCACATATGCGTGTACATCCTGGGTTGGTAAACTAAATAAAAAATATCTAGTGAAAAAGCTTGCTAGAGTACAAAGACTAGCTTGTCTCATGATTTCTTCAGCATTCCCCAGTACCCCCACAGGTGCTCTGGAAGTGCTGTTGAATATCATGCCAATTAATGAATTCATATTGTCAGAG
This sequence comes from Trididemnum miniatum, assembly GCA_964006365.1. Classification (NCBI taxonomy): domain Eukaryota; kingdom Metazoa; phylum Chordata; class Ascidiacea; order Aplousobranchia; family Didemnidae; genus Trididemnum; species Trididemnum miniatum. The sequence continues at coordinate 23,536,225 of OZ023239.1, forward strand.
GCGCTAAAAGGTTCATACAGGTTATCCCGTGTGGGCCTTTGGTCAGCCATGACAATCGGATCAACAGGGAAAACTAAAAGTCATGTTGACGTATGCAATGAAGCAAAGGAAAACTTGTCTTTGTTGAGCATGCCCGCAGATTTGATAAACAAAACAAAGGTATTTGGAAAACAGTACAATTGCCTTGTTTTAGAACGCAAGGACGCAGTGCAGTTTGAACGTGCTTTAGAACAAAGCATAATCAGATGCTACACTGACGGGTCCAAATTGAATGGAAGAGCCGGTGCGAGTTTCTATATAGAATACCCATCAGGATCTCACGCAGACCAAAGTTTTTTCCATTTGGGAAGATATAGTACAGTCTTTCAGGCAGAGGTCTTCGCTATAGCTGAAGTAGCGAAGAAACTGACCTTGGAAAAAACTCTAAATGAAGAAATAATAATTTTAGTGGATAGCCAAGCAGCGATACTGGCAATCCAAAATAATACTGTAAAATCTAGTACAGTATTATCATGTATCAAACACCTAAATAAATTGGGTGAAGACAATCACGTCACTGTTGCATGGACGCCGGGCCACACCGGCATCCACGGTAATGAGAAGGCGGATACACTAGCTAAATCAGGATCAGCATTTAATTGCTTCGGCCTTGAGCCTTTTGTTCCAATCCCATATGCGAGCTGTCGCGCTGCAATAAAGGATTGGAGTGTTGAAAGATGGAAAACATCTTGGATAGAACGAAAGGACTGCCTGAGCACAAAAGAAAACATGGAGTGGGCCTCGCCCCAATTAACTCGTCGACTTTTGAGTCTCAACAGATCTAGATTAAATGAAGTGTTGCAAGTCCTCACTGGTCACTGCAACTTACAGAAACACAGGAAGACCACTGGACGTGACGAGTCACCGACATGTCCAAAATGTAACCTGGAAGAAGAAACTCCAAATCACCATGTTGGAGCATGTACTTATTACCAAGCCCTTCGAAGAAAGATGTTTGGTAAAGAAAAAACCGCAATAAAATCTGTGGTACAAAAGCTAAATATAAATCTACTGGCTAAGTATTTGCAGCAGGCCGGAAGGCTTGCTGAATACGGCCAGTAGACTCATCTGAATAAAACAAAAAAAAAAAAAAAAAGCGGTGAAAAATTGTAATGGGCCTAATTGATAGCCTACACAATGTGCCAGAGAGGTTTAAACGTTGTTGTTCCTCTTTGGCACCACCGCCCACTAATAATAATAATAATAATAGTGTTATACAGTTTCTGTAGTAGAACCAGAAACTTTTAATTTTTTCATATCTTGAGTATTTATTATTGAATATTGACACATGTAAATTAATCAAAATGCAAGCTGAAGTTTCATGTATATATCACGTTAACGCAAAGCATAAGAATGTGCTATTGCAGACAAGAACTAGCTTGTAAAATTTAAACCTGGGTAGATAACAACTTCAGGTTAAGCTGTTATGCATTGAACTCCAAAAAAGTTTTTTCAGTTTTTTTTTTCGTTTCTTAAATGTTTTAAATGTCATTTATTGCAGTGAGCAGTATTTATTTTCTTTCTAAATTTGCAGATGCTTACTAAAGTAGGCTGTGTTCAAGTAGAGACAATTATGTCATTCTCTGTTGTAAAAGTACTGCATATGCTATCATACTGTCAACGATTAAAGCTGGGTGTAAGACCATACATTATCAAATTCCAGTACTATGGCAACTGTTCTAAAATCTGCTCATCTATACCAGATACACATCACGCAGTACTTTTCGCTAGGCATTAGGCATGGACAGATGCTAGCACCATTAAAGGAAGTGCTGTTAAATGTTAATGTTTATGGTTGCAAAAGCTGCTAATGGAAATTGTATTCACAGCGTAATGTACTTTGCCTATCTGAGCAATAACGAAACAGATTATTCCATTTCTGATGGTCTAATCAGTTATGTATGGTCCGATTTTTTTTGTGGACCAACAGAGGCTACTAAAGATTTAACATACCGTTGTGCTGTGAGTTAGCTAAATGATTTATTTCAGCTAGGATACCGGTACCTATACAGTAAGCATCAACCGTTTAAGGGTATCTGTAAGCGATAGCCGAGATGTATTTTCCCCGGTAACGGACTGTTTTATTATATATTTTTATACTGCCAGTATGTTTGCTTTCCTTTTGCGAAAGGATTAACTCCGCCGATGTTCGCTGTTTTCTCCATTCCTTTTGTGGTGCTGAATGCTGAGTCATGCTGTGTCGTTGTCTGTAGCCTGTCTCATGTAAGAATTTGTCACATGATTCGTGAGAAAGTTACGCAGCAGTTAGGCCTAAACGCCGCTTATGTCACATTGGCGAGAATGTTTTATACGAGTTCAGACCTTGTACTGGAGTGTTAAGTATTTTGAGGTAGTACTGTTCTACTAGCTTGTAAGTGCGCCGGTAGGCTGGCAGTGTACACCGGTATTTCTTATTATGCTGTTTAGCTGATGAATTGTGAGTACAATTTGTTTCTTTGTATTTTCTGACATGGTAATTATTTTGTATAGCCTCACAGATAACTTTGATTGTTTTTTGTGTTTTTAAGACCGCAATCCAGTAGATTGCAATCTACCTAACTGCACTACTGAGTGGGTTTGCTAGATTTTGTTGTGAATTCTTCCATTAAGTCATTACAATCTATTCTGTATCATTGTCCCAACTGTGTGGGATTGTGAAAGCTTGTTGTTAGTTTGTGAGACTACAATGGATACTGTGACTGAACATATAGAGGCTGCTGAATGTCCTGTTGGTAGTAGTGATCATGTTGCTGAATCTAAGACACATGTACCTAGTTGTAGTGCTTCTCATCAAGCTGGTCCATGTGCGGACATTGATGATTTGCTCGAAGACATCAGATTACCGTGGGTAGATGATCCAAATCCTACTCATTTTACGAGTCACAGAGCCTTAATTCGCTATGCACGCGAACTAAAAATGATAACTCAAGTGATGAAGGAATACTCAAAACTAGACCCCAAGGCTGATCAAGGTTTGTTAGATGACACACTGCAATATGGATTGAAAGCACATTCTATTTACAGTACTGCCTTACACCAATGGCTTGAAAACAATCAGAAAGCTCATTCTGTGCCTGTTGTAACAAGGTTGGTGAAGGAATATGAAGCAAAAGGTGTTGATGATCTCAAACGGTATCATGTTAGAGCTTCAAAGGCACCGGACGAAAGATCAAGTGCAACCATGAGTACTGCTGGTAGTAGTAGTTGCACCTCTGTTGTCTCCAAAAAATCATTGAGAATAATTAGAGACCAGCAACAAAAAATTCAAGAACTACAGATGCAAAAGAAAATGAGAGAGCTTGCATTAGAAGAAAAGGATGTTGAAATCAAACAAGGTAACATAAAGTTAAAAAAGAAAAATTTAGAACTTGATTCATATAAGCAGATGGTAAATGAATTAGAAAATGTAACTGAAGCTGATGAATTCATTAATTGCTGTCCTGCTCAAGAGCATGCAAATATCGTTTCCATGGGGGGACCTTGTGAATTGAAGCCTCCAGGGGGGACTGGTTTGTCAAAGTTTCATGCTACAGAGGAGGATATGCCGAGATTTGGAATGGTAAAAACTGAGGGGACAAAAATACAGGCACCAACACCAGAGCATAAGCAAGTAAGGAAAAAATGCCACAATGAAATGGAAGTGTTGGATGCAACCTGTAATATAGATAAAGGTGATAATGAGCAACCATGGATTTGGTTGTTGCCTAGGGGACTGCTGGAGGATAAAGGTATATGTTTTGGTGGCAAAAATGCATCTGAATACCCAGCTTACAGGCACCGCCTGTTGGTAAACTTCAAAGAGCTCCGACATACTCGACCAGACATCTTGCTTAGATGGATAGAAAGTACTATAGATGGCCTAGCTCAGCGCTATATACGAAATGCTTTTGCGGTGAGAGATCCAGGGGAAGCTTGCGACGTTATATGGGAGACATTGGAAGAAGTGTATGGCAGGCAGGATATAATACTTGAGCATGCCACCCAGCAAGCTAACCGCCAACGCGGATCCATTGGCCATGATCGTCATGCTCTTCTTGAATTCAGAGCAGATTTACGAAACTTAAGAGGTATTGCGCATTCTGTGGGATTAAGCTCTCGCCTTAACAAGCCGAGGCTGCTTGGTCAGCTGTACACTTCATTCTCAGAGAAACTGCGTGATCGTTTTGATGCAAAATACCCAGCAAGTGCATGGACATTTGACCAGTTTATACAATTTATGACAGAAGAGATTTCACACATTGACTCGCTACACCTTATGCATGTCGAGCTGAAGGACAAGCCTTTCGAAAAAAGTGGACAAAAGCAAAGAACTGTTGCGCCTTCCAGACAAAGGGGGTCTATGAACAGTATAGCTTCTGTTGTTAGAAACAGTTCGAAACCAGAAGTCGCTAAAGATGTGACAAAAAAGGTGAAATGCTGGATACATCCAGAGTCTGCATCTCATACCCTTGTGCAATGTCGCAGTTTTCTGGCCATGACTGTTGATGAACGGTGGAGATTGGCCAAGGACAAACAGCTTTGCTTTATGTGTTTCGATAATTCTCACATCACAAAAGGCTGCGAAACCAAAGAAAAATGTGCACAGTGCAAGAAGCTGCATCACGTTTTATTGCACAGACCTGAAGCGGCGCAGAAGTCAAAATCTTCGGATAATGTCCTGGGCTATGTTAGAGAAGCGAGTTGTGACGAAAGCAAAGTGGGACTGATGTTGTTAACTGCTGTTCGGATGAGCAATTTGGCCGGAATAGATGATCGAGTAACATTTTATGGTGCCATTGATACGGGAGCAACTCGTTCATTGTGTTCAAAGCAGTTGGCGAAACGGCTTTATGATAATTGGCTGGCTGACGATTATCAGACTTATCGGCTATTTAATGGTTCGCATATGCAGTGTGCGTCAATGTCAGGGGAGCTTCAATTGAAGACCTCCCACGGTGACGTGATAAGCTTAAGCACCCAAACATTCGTCGATCAAATCTTGCCTTTTGCTGAGCATTTGCCTGATTTCGGAGATTTAGTGCCACGAGTTGATATGATAATAGGTGGAGACTTGGCATGGAAATACATACTCATGGACACAAATTTAGCAAAGTGTCATGAAGGGCCAGTCCGACATGAACTTGGGTTATTTTGGCTCAGTCCGGGGAAGTATAGTAAAGATGACTTTACAGAACTGTTTTCGACGGCATGCAAACAGACAAGTGAATGCACCGCCAGCTGCTCAAGGGTTCGTTTTTCTCCCAATGATAGGGAGCGGGATTTGCTAAAGCTGGAGACAGACCCGTTGTATTGCTCTGCAGATGACAATAAATTAGCTATGAGTGCTTCCGACGAGAAAGTTCTTAATGAGTACAAAGATTCGGTTACGTTGGTGGAAGTGAGCAACGGAGAGAAGCATCTACAATTCCCTCTACCATGGGCCCACAATCCTGCAACTATGCCGAATAATTACGCTCAAGCAAAACGTGCGTTGCTGAATTTACGAAGACGTCTAGTCGACCAACCCGAACTGAGACTCCAGTATTGTAAGAAGATCGAAAATGCAATCACTGAAGGACATCTTATTCAAATCTCAGATGATGAGCTAGCATGTGATCTACAGGACACCACCAAGCAACAGAATTATATCCCGCATTTTAATACCTCGCAAGCAAAATTTCGTGTTGTATACGACGCTGCGAGGGAGTACCATGGCGTATCTTTAAATAAATTGCTTAATCGAGGACCCATCCTCATGCAGTCCTTGAGGTCAATTCTGATTCGTTTCGGGGAGCGACAATATGGCATCGCTGGAGACATCGCAAACATGTTTTTTCAAATACGAATCGCCCCAGAAGATCGAGACATGATCCGCATTTTATGGTTCTCTGAATCTGATATGAAAGGAGACGTCGTGGCATACCAGTTTCAAGTAGCCCCTTACGGCTTACGTTGTATACCCAGCATGGCTGGGTATGCATTGATGTTTACGGCAGAGAGCAATATACCTGATGTATCGAATGAAGCTACAGCCAAAGTGACACAGGATATGTTTGTGGACGATCTTATTTCTGGCGCCGATTCCATAGAAGACGGTCAACGGGTGATCAGGGAAGTTTCACTTCTGCTGAAAAGTACTGGGTTTACGATGACAAAATGGAACGCAAGCCACAAAGAAATACTTGCCGATATTAGTGAGGAGGACCTCGCTCCTGCTATCAGAAATCTTGGGGAAAATGGTTCCGATCTTGACATGGGACCACGTCAAGCCACACTTGGCGTGATATGGGACACAAAAGAGGATGATATGTTCGTTAAGAAGCCGATTCTTGAGCCTCAATCTCAAGGAAAGTTTACGAAGAGACGAGCAGTCAGCTTGAGCCATCAGTTGTTTGACCCCATGGGTTGGTGGTCACCGTTCCTGGTTAGGCTGGACCTATGCTGCTCCAAAATCATACGTCTTGTAAATGACTGGGATGCCCAAGTGCCACCTGATCTTGTAAAGGAGTGGAACATGGCGCTGCGTGATTTAGATGATGTGGAAAATGTACCAGTTGCAAGGCGTCGAGTGCCGACTAATATATCCGAAGAGAGCAGATACGAGTATCATGTTTTTGCCGATAGCAGCAAAGACATTGCCGCTGCAGCGGTCTACCTGCGGGTGCAGACCGGTAAAAATTATACTGTCAGCTTAGTTGCTGCAAAAACTACGATTTTCTCTCGGGCAGAAATGACTAGAGGATCCATGCCACGTAAAGAAATCGTTGCTCTAGATCTTGGGGCACGCTTGCTGAAGGAGTGCCTAGACTCCACCTCGCTACCTATAAAGGAATACGAGCTTTGGAGCGATTCCCAAACTGCTGTAAAGTGGTGCACCAATAAAGATCTGGAACTTCGCGTCTTTGAAAGAAACAGAGTTGATCTGATTCTGCGAAATTCCAGAGGAAAACTTCCAAGATACGTGCCGACCGACCGCAACCCGGCAGATGTCGCCACACGCCCATGCCGTGTCTCACAGAAAGAAAGATGGAGTTTATGGACGAGGGGACCGGATTTTTTGCGTGGACCGATTGCGAACTGTGATGAGTTTTTACTTGCAAAAAACGCTGATTCTATGTGTGGCTCAATTGAACAGCCTCCAACTAGTGTGAATACGGCAAGCCCCGACACTGACGTTGGTTTTATGCAATACACGTTAGATAGGACCAATTCACTTTGTAGAGCTATTCGAGTCGTTTGCTACGTGTTGAAGTTTTTTAAGATCTGGAGGAGTAAGTTGAGAGGTAATGATCGTGATGAAGAAGAAAATAAACAAACCAACTTGTACAGAGCCAAGCTGGGACTCATTCGGGCTGCTCAAGACGAGTCGTTTGGCGATGTTGTGAGTCAAATGCAACAAGGAAATACATTTGAAGAAGCTCTTACTCTGATCAAAAGAAAACCTGAAATGGCGTTGCACCAACTAAAGAAATTCGTGCCATTTCTAGACACCGAAGGCATACTACGTGTCGGTGGCAGGATGGATTATTGCGACGATCTAGCAGAAGAAGTAAAGCATCCGGCATTTTTGCCACAAAGACATGCAATAACAAAACTGTTTGTACTTGATCAACATGAGAAGCTGGGTCACCGTGCTGCAGAATCTGTATTGGCCGCTTTGAATCAAGACATTGGTGTTCAACTTGTTGGAGGCATCAGGACTGTGCGACATTATTTAGCTGGCTGCTTCGCATGCAAGTTGCTCCGTAAATCTCGATCTCAGCAACTCATGGCACCACTACCTCAATACAGAGTGAAACCCAGACAACCTGTTTTCAGCTCGGTGTCGATCGACTACGCCGGACCGTACGAAGTTAAGCGAGGCCGCAGCACAGAGAAACGTTGGCTATGTGTTTTCGTCTGCAATGTAACTACTTCAGTGCGTGTGGAGATCGTCGAATCACTAGAGACCAATGCCTTTTTGAATGCCCTGCACCGTTTCTTGTGCTTAACTGGAAACAAAACTCGCCATATTCGTACTGACTGTGCTACTACGTTCATCGGTGCACGCAACACTATGAGTAAAGAGACGCAGCAGGCCGCTAAGAGCTGGGAAAATTCTGTGACTTTTCAAAACTCCTTACAAACTCGTGATATAATTTGGGAATTTTCTACTCCTGCGAGTTCCCATTATCAAGGAGTAGTGGAGCGTCAGATACGCACTTTTAAAGAAGTGACAGAAGGTGTTTTGGGAGCTGATAACAAGAAGAGAACCCCATCTGATTTTGAACTTATGACTCTGTTTCGAGAGACCGAATACATAATGAATTGCCGACCGCTAGGCAGATATGGTTCTGATGAGGATGACGTAGAAGCACTGCGACCAATAGATTTAATAACTGGTTTTATGGAACCAAGTCAAGATACGCTGCCTACTTGTGATACAAAAATTGAAGACAAATTCAGACGTGGTTACAAGTATTCACAGCGACTAGCTACAGAATGGTGGGATCGTTGGCTTCGACGTTACCCAGTAGTTTTTCAAGAACGCCAAAAGTGGACTGTGCCACAACGTAACCTTCAAAAAGGCGATTTTGTGCTCTTAGTAGATGATACTACACCATCAATTGGCCGCTATCCTTATGCCATTGTGACGGATACAAAGGAATGCTCAGATGGTATGGTGCGTTCTGTAACTGTGCGCACAACGGATGGACGCATACGAGAACGAGATGTACGAAAAATAGTTTTCCTTGAAAAGCTTAATGACCGCGATGCTGACGCAAACAACACAGATGATGAACAAGAACATAGTGACTAAAGAACATTATCTTTTACCAATTTTATCTGCCAGTAAACTTCTGACGAAAGCAACGCCGACTATAAGCTGCGTCGACGAAGGACTTTTAACTTGATGGACTGTATAATTCAGTTACGAATTTCAAACAAAACGAACTTTGAACAATTTGCCACATTCGTATACTGAATTCATGCGTTTTCTCGCGATTGTGCCAACTTTATGGACTGTATAATTCAGTTACGAATTTCGAACGAAACGAACTGCGAACAATTTGCCACATTCGTACTGAATTCACGCGTTTTCTCGCGATTGTGCTCAACGGAGTACAATTCTTCTGCTGTAGCGTTTTCCTTTGTTTCATTTCGTTTGCATGATGTTGTGTGACTGAATTTCTCTGAATGGTTGGTTTGTATGGTGTAGGCATAGAAACTTGTGTTAAGTTATGTTTTGCTGCTGACTTACAAATGCTGATTTTCTTTTCTATTTTGTGAGGTTCTCGATATGCAACTTTTGCAGTACCGGAAGGCCTATATGTTAGACGAGCTCGTTATTGAGGCTTGAATTTTTTTGTGTGTGGGTGATGCATAACGTAGTGATCTATCTGTTTAACTTAATCAGTTTTTGAGAGCAATGCCATTATCCTAATGCATCACGTCTATCTTGCATGATTGTAAAATTTCTCCGCTGTGTCCAGTGCTCGAATTTTAGAGGGGACTGTAAGCGATAGCCGAGATGTATTTTCCCCGGTAACGGACTGTTTTATTATATATTTTTATACTGCCAGTATGTTTGCTTTCCTTTTGCGGAAGGATTAACTCCGCCGATGTTCGCTGTTTTCTCCATTCCTTTTGTGGTGCTGAATGCTGAGTCATGCTGTGTCGTTGTCTGTAGCCTGTCTCATGTAAGAATTTGTCATATGATTCGTGAGAAAGTTACGCAGCAGTTAGGCCTAAACGCCGCTTATGTCACATTGGCGAGAATGTTTTATACGAGTTCAGACCTTGTACTGGAGTGTTAAGTATTTTGAGGTAGTACTGTTCTACTAGCTTGTAAGTGCGCCGGTAGGCTGGCAGTGTACACCGGTATTTCTTATTATGCTGTTTAGCTGATGAATTGTGAGTACAATTTGTTTCTTTGTATTTTCTGACATGGTAATTAGTTTGTATAGCCTCACAGATAACTTTGATTGTTTTTTGTGTTTTTAAGACCGCAATCCAGTAGATTGCAACACCAGAAACAGTAATATCACCAGTGATAGAAATTATAAATTAGGGCTTGTGTTAATGTGTGTTTTGTATATAATTGGATTCTTGGCTCATATTTTGGAACTGTTACAACTAGCTGTTTAATACACTTTCTGGTTACTCTTCATTCTCTGTTGAATAAAGAGGGAGTTATCAACTTTGGACACTAAACTAGTAAGCTCGGTCGGAATTATTCAAGTAGGATCAACCTGCTATCGACACTCTGTTGAATCGCTGAAGTGTGGGTAGTCTACAGTATCATTGACTTTTTTTTGGTTGTTAATCGATTTCGATATGACAAAGTGGATTGTCTGGCGAATCATCCTTTTTATCATTTTTGGCGGACCATTGTTTTTGTCATGTTTGCAGGAGGCCCGGTTTTAATTTTGCTACCGGGCCCGGGCTTGGCTTTCAACGGCCCTGTCCTTATTATTAGGAGCCATCTTCTTATCGAGAAAATTCTGCTGGCGTAAGAGGAGCTGAGGCATTAGGTACACTGCTCACAGTAGTCGTTGGTCTATCTTCACAAGCATTGTTACAGCATCCAAGACAAAGGTCTGCGGTTCAATCAAAAAAAGGTTATTACGAATCTCCTATAAAAATTTTACCAGAGGAACTTTTCACAAGCTTCACCTTGCTTTTCCAACACCTTCCCTGTCTACGGGCGCCTGGTGGATTGTTAACCCAATTTGTGCTCCTTTTACAAACGAAAGTACGAAGGTCAGTGACATTTACAAGCAAAAAAAGCTGTTCTGCGGCACCATAAAAGGTAGAGCCGTTATCAGAATAACTTGTATCGACAGCTCTGAACCGCGAGTACCGTATTTACTCGATTGTAAACCACCCTCGATTGTAAGCCGCCCTCGACTGTAAGCCGCAAGTTTTTAGCGCTAAAAATTAATGTAAGCCGCCCTCGATTGTAAGCTGCACCTGTACTGGTGTTAAATCTAAAAAATAGGTTCATAAACCGATCTAATAAAATGTTTTGCGTACCGGTAGTTGATAAACTTCCTATTCTCGACAACAATAGCAGACAACATCAAATAGGTATTTTGTGGTTGTTTTCAATCGTTAACAGCAAGCAAAATAACAACGAATAGCGAAGACGCAATTACCAAGTGTTTCATGAAATTTTTCTAGCGTATTCAATCGTTTGTTTAAAAAAATGTAAGCCGCCCCCGTAAGTAAGCCGCCCTCGAATGTAAGCCGCACAAATGATAATGAAAAAATATTTATAAGCCGCGGCTTACAATCGAGTAACTACGGTATGTCAGTGAGAAATCATTTAAATCTCGGCTGGTAACATTTTCAACAAGAACGCAGCGGGTGCGCGAGTTATACATAAACTTGAAAGCTATCACCAGGCTTTGCGTTTTGCAATTGCTGCGACCCTGACCCTGGCGGTATACATTCAAAAGTCAAAACGTATAACACCACAGTATTTAAGAGGTTCGTTAGCAAACAGCTAATCAGATTACCCTGTTAATAAAAATAATTGCACGTATTCATACCATCTTTCAAAATATACGAAAATTGTATTTTAAATTTCATTACATACCTGATGTTATAAATTGTTAGCCTTAATGTTTTGAGCTAATATGACGCATATTTTATCTACTATGTAATAGCGATATGTGTCGTTATTTCACTCATTGATGTGTTGATTTAACCCGCGCGTGTACCAAAATAAATTTGTTTGATTGATATGCTTTGAAAACCAAAAGAAAAATGCTCACAAAATTTGCATTTTTTGGAAATGTGTTACCATAGACGGAACGGTGGTTACATGGTACCGTATGCAAATGATGAACCAGTACCAGTACCTTCAATAAGCCTACACTCACAAGTTTGAATTTTGCAATGACAATTTACGTACAGTCCATAACCTTTGCCACAGCCAAATGCTATTGTAAATGGGGAAAATGCGTGACAAACTAATTGCATACCGGTTCCTGGTTTGTCTGGTTTGTTTGGTTTTTTTTTTGGTAAAATTTTGGTCATATTCCAAATTAAACTCGTAAAAACTGAAAAAATTAAAGCCATTTTGGTCTATTGACCGAAGTAAATTTGTGATTTTTCCTTGCCAATATGCAAGCAAAAATTACAAACGGACTACCTGTGACACAGTGTCAGGTTTAGCAGACATCAAACTGATCGAAGCAGTTTTTACTTGTGTTGCGGTAACAAAGGAGTAGGTGCATATTTCGTTCAACGTCTTGTAACTTTGAACATGACCAAAAAAAAAAAAAATTAAAATGATCGAAGTTTTTGCAGACAGTCAGCTCAATTGACCGAAGACAAATTTTGAAAACAATAACCAACACCGGTACCGTAACACTGTATCAGTACTTGTGACATGCTTAGCTAGGTATATTCTGGTTTATTTTTCACTCAAAGTGTGAGTCCAACTACTAACTAGGCCCCAACATTGAACAGTATACCCCAGGGATGTACCATTACCGATTCCAAATTTTTTGTCGATACCGATTTCAACACTCAAAAAATTATCGATTCCAATTCTTGCATATTTGACACAGGCTAAAAAGTATACCTTTCTGAACTTTAATGAAATCTCTCAATTATTGAGAAGTAATGCATCCAACCAAAGTTTTTTGCACATCATGTGAACTGTGGTATTGGGGCAATACATACCGGTGTCATTCTAACCAGCTACCGGTGACAGCTCAGATGGCTGAGAGGATAGAGTGTCTGATTCTGTAAGCTTGGGTTCAACAGGATTACCCCATTAATGTCAAGCAGCCAGAAGGCAAGTGGCTATGAAATAATTAAAAAAAAACAATCAAAATCCACAAACGATGTTTTCTGAAGAATCAGGCCAATCGACCATTTTTTACCAATACCAATTCTCAAACAATTGCCAATACTCACTGATGCCTCATCTGATACTGGTTAATCGATACATATCTGGTATACCCCACTTGGATACGGCTACCATAAGACCATCACCTTTTGGATAATATATATCACATCACAGGCCTTGGCTGCATGTACCGGTACTGGGTACCTGAGAGCCCGAACGCTGTTGATAGTCAGGTCATGCGTAATTGACAACATTGTCTATATTATGTATGAGCCCATACACATTACCACCAGTGTTCGAGCAGTAACATGGGATGCTTGTAGGTTAAACTGCAGAGTGTGTAGCACATGGTGCCAGTTAGGGTTGGATCTATTTATTTTTTAAATTCAAATTCAGTGATTACCAAAAAAAAAAATTAGAATTCAAATTTATGTGTTTTTTTTTTGTCACCTGGCCAAGCCAATTCCTGCACTTACCAATGGTCTTCATTTACCTTGCTTTCATTTTCACCCAATGATTAAACTAAACTGAAAATTTACTGGTACAGGTTGCTACCGTACGGTACCGGTACCTCCCTAAACCATCAACATACTGCCACGTAGGCTAACTACCGGTAAGTGGGTAAACGCTGCATCTGATACTTGAATAGAGATGAGTAGGCTAGTATAAAACCTCCAGTGCACAGAGATACACCAAAGGGTACATCGCCTGACAAGTAAAATCCACATAGCCAGGGTTGGGAATCGATACTCAAAAAAGTAAAGAAATAATCGATATTCGATAGTTCACCAAAAAGTAAAGAAATAATCGATTTCGATGGTAGTTTAAAAAAGTAAAGAATATTGTAATCGATATTCGATATTATATTGAGTGATTTTAGCTTTTTCGAAGTACTGCAAACCTAGTGTTGACACCAAATGCACTTTTGCAAGCAAAGTTACTGATGCTCGCCAGAATTACAAATTTTGTCAGATGCTAGTTTCTCAAATCTCTGGCAACTCTTCCATTTTGGCCTTGCAATATGCTTTTGTCCATAGTTAAGGTTAAAAGAGAAATACGATAGTTTTGCTGGTACGGGTTTACGGAATGGATATATTTTTGCGAACATTAGCGCCTAATACTGGTAATTGAAATGACAAAAGCAATGATGCTGATAAAATATTTTAAGCAAACGAATGGTTAAACATTTAAACCACAGCAATAACATTTTGGCCTTAGATCAGAAATGACTTAGGAGTTCTAAAGCTATGTGGAGATCGTTAAAATCTTTAGAAGGATAAATAAGCTTGCGTATATACAAGCAGAAACCAGGCGAGAAAAAACATTCATTCAAACGAGGAAGGTGTACAGAATATAACGTTATATGCTATTTTGCACTTTCATGCTGCTTTGTTATTTTTAACACCAATTTTTGGACTTTGCTGCAAATGAAAAAGTCATGACCTCTACAGGCTGGCTCAAAGCTCGTAGTGATACCATAACCCTTGTACACCGCATACCTGTCCCCAAGAGCTACAAGCCTCAAAAATATTTTGCTCTCCAAAATTGTTAGACTAACTTGTTTCCATACATTGAGCACTTGACCAGGAGCGGATCCAGAAAGTTTTGGTGGGGGGGGGGATGCGATTTTAAATTAGGTTGAATGTTAAATAAATACAAAGATGTTTAGACCCGGAAACGGGCGTAAATAAGCCCTTTCAAAATGCTTCATGTCAGGGGCGTATTTAGAATTTTTTTCAGGGAGAGGGCAACAAATTTCGTCACTTTTTCAAGCTCAGTTTTTTCCCGGCAGAGTTAATTTTAAGTAACTTAAGTAACAAAAACGACTATAAGGGGGTCCGGGGGTATGCTCCCGGGAAAATTTTTGAAAATTTTAGCGCTTTTCGAACAATTTTCAGGCACAGTTTGTTCATATTTTTGGCCCCTGACTTTGAGAGCTTCATCAAATATGATGCATTTTGTAAGCACAGTATAACCGCCAAAGGGATTGGTTGTTGTTGTGACGGTTATCTGGGAACTGCTGCTGGAAATTGACGATGCTGTGAGCAGACAATTGGGCTAATCTCAAAACACCTTTGTTACAGCAGACTGCCAACAGTTCAAGTGATATCGCAACTAGCTAACAGTAAATGAACTGCAAACAAAAATAACAATTAACGCACAGATTAGACTAACATTTTGTTCTAAATTTACCGGTACCTTACTTTAGCCTAATCACATGTCAAGAACAACGCAAAAACGTAGAGACAGAACTTTCTGGAAGGATCCTACTAGTGGTTAGATTAATGAAATAATAGCAAGGACCTGACATAATATTGGCAGTTACATCCCCTCCGCGTTAAGCGCACTTTAGGGTGCTTAATTCTTCTTCACCAGCAATTACAAGCAAATAAACATAACGTAACGAAATCGTAAGTATGTACATTTTATCAAACGATTATCACAAAAATAACAAATAGGTTCTTGCTCCTGAGCAAGCAGCAACACAAGCTTGGTAATAGGGCGCACGAGAACGGTGTCTTTAGTCTTAACCCGTGCTGTGCGAACATGTCCTGACGAGTCTGGGAAAACATCTAAAATCCTACCCATAGGCCAAGTAGTTCTGGGGCAAACTGTTATCACATATCAAAACCAGATCCCCGGGGGTCAGATTGGGTTTGAAGCGACCCCATTCCTGTCTAACTTGTAGGGTCAGGGCATATTCTTTTACCCACCTGGACCAAAAAAGGTTGGCCAGATATTGGACTTGCCGCCATAACTTTCGTGAGTGAAGATCCTCTTTTCGAAATACGCCAGGAGGCAGGGAATCAGATGCTTTGAGTAGCAAAAAATGGTTGGGAGTGAGAGGTTCTAAATCGCAAGCATCGTCCGAAACAGTGGTCAAAGGGCGGCTATTTAAGATAGCCTCCACTTCGCAGGCCAGAGTAGTCAGTGTTTCGTCAGTGAGGACCTGTTCACGGGCAACACCATTGAAGATCTTTCGAAAAGATCTAATTTGCCTCTCATAAACCGCGCCATGTTGGGAGGCCCCGGGGGATTGAAGGCCCAGTAAACGCCCTTGTGCAGCAAAAAATCATGTACTTGATCATTATTCCAGGCCTTAAAGGTCAAGCGAAGCTCTCGCTCTCCGCCTCTCAAATTGGTGCCGTTGTCGCTTATGATGCGAGTGACCTGTCCTCTTCTTCGCTTATGATGCGAGTGAGAAGAAACGACGCAGAGCCATAATAAATGATGAGGTGTCGAGGCTGCAGACTATCTCTATGTGGACAGCGCGTGTACCTAAACATGTAAATATTACTCCGTAGCGTTTGTTGTTGCTACGGCCATGACGAGTGAAAAAAGGGCCAAAATAATCAAGACCCACCCAGGTGAAAGCAGGTTTGTCTGGGGTTAATCTTTCGGCAGGCAATGGTGCCATTTTTTGTGTACATGTGGCGCCGAAGTTTCTTTTGCACTCGACGCAGTTTAGCAACTCTCTGCGTACAGCAGAATCGGCGTTTATGACCCAAAATTTCTCCCTAAGTGTGGAAAGAATGTGTTGTTGTCCTGCATACCCTAACTGTATGTGAGTGTTCTTAATCAGCAAATTTGTGATAATAGCTTTGTTAAGAAGAATGATGGGGTGTTTGAGAGAGCAAGGAAAGGAAGAATGGTTGATACGTCCTCCGACCGAAATATACCATCTTGAAGAAAAAGATCGAGCTTGGCCAAGCTGCTCGAGGTTTTCACATCTTTATTAGACTTCAAAGCCGATAGTTGTTCTTGATAAGATCCGCTTTGAGTGAATCTAACGAGCTTATTTTCGGCTTCCGAGATTTCACCGACAGAGAAGGCGTGGCTTTGCAGAATCCACGTCATTATGATTTGTTTTCTCTTTTCGAATTGAGAGAAGGAAAGCCTTTTTGGCGCGAATTATCCACGCCACTACTCGGACCAATTTCGTCCAGCAAGAAAATCTAGAGAGAGAGAGAGAGAGATAGATTTATTTCGCCATTCATTCACTACACGATATAACAAAATATAAAAAAGGAAAAAATTCCAGTAAACAAATGGCCAGGAAGCACCGACTAACCGCAAGGTTTTCGAATCAAGATGCTCCCTGACAGTCGCAGAAAGCACATCACACATAGAAAATGAAAATCACAGAGTAAAAAAACGATTACTAATATTTTTAGGTGCCAATAATCAAATTTTCAGTGAGTAATCAATTAAGTAAATTCAAAACATTTAAACAGGATTATACAAAGAAAAGCTTATTCAATAAACATCAATACGATTGCAATAAAAAATGTTTGTAAGCCTTTTTAAAAGAAACCCAGTGTGTGCTTTTTATATCATTATCAATCTCTTTCCAGAATTTGGTTCCTCTGTACGAAAGAGTTTTTTGAGAAAAACTTTTGTTCATACGCGGTAAATAGTAAATTGCTTTTTCAGTGGATCTTGTATTGTGATGATGAATTTGATTAATCTTTATGAACGAATCATGAAATATTTTCGGCACATTTCCTTTACACAATTGAAACATGAATCTGCCAAGTTCCAAATTGTATACGTCATGAAGTTTTAAAAATTTAAGTTTTTTATGCAGCGAAGTCATTGACGTACAACGGTTGCTACGGGTAATAGTCCGAATTATATAATTTAATCTGACACTGATTTCACTTAGATAATTTTTGGTAGCCGTGCCCATACAATTATGCCATATTGTAATCTGCTGTAGATAAAGGTGTAGTATAGCATGCACAGAGTTTCCACGTTAACAAAATCACGAAGCCTGTAAAAAATTCCGGAGTATCTTGCCAATTGATTTGAGAGATGTTTCAAATGAACAGACCAGTTTAGATGTTCATCAATGTGCAAGCCGAGGCACTTAACCGACGAAGCTCTAATCAGCGCAGAATTATTTTGGATTACCTTAAAGTTATCATCAACAGTTTTCTTTGGATTGCCATTGACAATCATGTAGTTTGATTTAGAGTAATTCAAAGACAGTTTGTTTTTTCGTAGCCATAGATCAATTTTTGAAATTTCTTTATTGGTGCGAATTTCTAAAGAATCTAAATTTTTGTCAGACATAGCTAGATATGTGTCGTCAGCATATAAGGTCGTTTCAAATGTTGTAGCTAAAGGGAGGTCGTTAATATACATCAGAAATAAGAGTGGGCCTAAGCAAGAACCTTGGGGGACACCGCAAGAAACAGGCATTAGCTCAGACTGGGTTTGTAGAATTTTAGTATATTGGTATCGGTTACTTAAATAGCTTTTAAATAGATCAAGTGGCTTACCACGAATCCCGAAGTATTTTTGCAATTTAGCTAGCAAGATTTGGTGATTAACAGTATCGAACGCTTTTGAAAAATCTAAGAATATACAACAGGTATGCAGTCCTAAATCAACATTTCTTAAAATGTTATCATGGATGTGGACGATCGCAAAGTTCGTAGAAGAATTTTCACTAAATCCAAATTGATTTTTGCTCAATAAATCGTACTTTTCAAGGTAAGAGGAGATTCTGATATAGATTAACTTTTCAAAGATTTTATCAAATTGAGATAAAATAGATATTGGACAGTAGTTTGTGGCTAAATTGTGATCCCCTTTTTTAAAGATTGGAATCACTTCCGCTATTTTCAAGCAGTCAGGAAATACGCCTTGTGCAATGCACACGTTAAATAAATCACTTAATACAGGCGATAAAATATTTTTACTTAACTATATAAATTTGGTCTCTACATTCATGATTCTAATAGCCTTATTATTCTTAAGTGCATTGATAACTGTTTCTACTTCATCAGATATAAGGTCTTGGAGAAGGCTGGGTTGTTGCGTAACAACAGTTGAGCAAGAAATTGTTGCCTTCTTAAACTCGAGATTTTCATTGTGTTGGTTACCGAGAAACGGTTGCTGCGGCCATGATGATTCGTGAAGCCATAAAAATTTAGGACCGGACTTCCATTGTTCTCATGTCAAGAAATCGGGTACATTCATTCCTCGACTTGGGAAATCTGCCGGATTTTGTTTGGTGCTTACGTGCTTCCACTGGTTGGGCTCGGACAGGTTGCAAATAGTTTGGACGCTGTTGGCAACGAAAACGTGGAAAGCCCTATCTTCGCAGTTGATGTATTTCAGAACGGTGATGCTATACGTCCAAAAGAGGGAAGGCTCAAGATTGTAAGGCAATCTAAGTTTTCTGTGCAGCATGACATCATAGTTGCTTGAAAGAGTTGCTGCACATAGCTCTAGTCTGGGTATAGTTAGCACCTTTAGAGGCGTAAGTTTGGTTTTTGCAAAAAGAAAGGAACAGTGTATGGCGCCTCGGTCGTCTATGAGTCTGAGATAAGAGACGTAACCACACGATTTTTGCGAGGCGTCAGAGAAATGATGAATGCGAGCGCTGACTATCTTGTTAAAATCAGCAGGTTGGTAGCATCTAGGAATTTGAAAAGATGAAAGAAGAGGAAGTTGCTCGAGCCAAGTATTCCATTGTGTTTCAAGTTTGGGAGGAATCGGCTCGTCCCATTCAATTTTAGACTTGCACAAGTCTTGCAAGAGGACTTTGACAGGCTGAATGACTGGAGAACTGAAGCCAAGAGGGTCGTATAGAGAGTGTAAGACAGAAAGGATGCCCCTACGTGTGGCCGTTTTGTGTTTGTGTTTTGTCCTAAAGCACAATGTGTCTGCTGATTCGTTCGGTCCATGTCAGACCCAAAGCGGATTCGTTCGGTAGTGGGTTACAAGAAAGATCAAGGTGAGAAAGCTCTGTAGATCTGTTGTCAGGTGGAACAGAAGAAACGATCTCACGACAGTTGCTGTTCCATTTGGTGAGTTTGAAGCCGCCTCGCGCCAGCAACTCGACGAGTTCGTGAAGAAGTGACTTAGCTTGCTCTATTGTGGATACAGAGGCCAGGCAGTCGTCAACATAAAAGCACTCATTCACAGTCTGTATGGTTGCCTCACTATACTCTGATTGGTTGTCCCTAGCTGTTTGTTGCAATGCGAAGTTGGCACAAGCTGGGCTACACACTGTACCGAACAGGAACACACACGTGCGATATTGTTGAGGTTTATTACTCAGGTCGCCCCCATCCCACCATAAAAAGCGAAGGAAGTCCCGGTGATGTTCGGCTACCCCCACCATGTAGAACATACTACGGATGTCGCCTTGAATAGCATACAAACCGCGTCGAAAACGAAAAAGAACACCCAGCAGGGAATTGGTGATATTGGGTCCTTGCAGCAGACAATCGTTTAGGCATATGCCCTTATACTTACTTGAACAATCAAACACGACCCTCAACTTATCTGGTTTATTGGGGTGGTAGACGTCATGGTGTGGTAGATACCACACTCGGCCCTCTTCTTCATCAGAAGTAACGACCTTCTCAGCAAATCCATTATTTATCATGTCACCCATAAGGCATTTGTAGTCTTCAAAAAACCGAACGTTTTTTAGAAATCGACGCTTGAGGTAATTAGCTCGCTGTTCGATTTGTGATTTGTTATTTGGCAAAGATACGTTGGAATACTTAAGTGGAAGTGCCATCTCATAATGTTGGTCTGGCCGCAACTGAATTGAATCACTCACCAGATTTACAAAACGCATCTCATCTTGGGATTGTGGTACTTCGTCATTTTTGAGGGAGTCGAGTACATCAGTGCAAAAGGCATAGCATGTAGATTGATTGACCTTGGAGTTGGATTTGACGAAGAAACACTTATTACGATGAGCGTCGTTAGAACCCCTTTGTTTGGGACAGTTGAAGATCCACCCAATGCAGGTTTTAATTGCATGATGACCCCTAGAAGAACTGATTATGTCAATGGGCTGGAGAATTTGTCGATTATCGTTACCAATTAAGAGACCGACGTCTGGGTCCACTGCGGGTATCACCAGATTGTCGAATTCTTCGAACGAGGAGATATATTTTTGTGTCGGAATATCCTCAGGAGATACAGGCGGTTCGTCAGCTGAGAGCACGGGCTGCAGGTGTAGGAAATTGGACTCCTCGTAATCGGAAATCTCGAGATTGCGCACCATCGCACACCTTGATTTCTTATCTGTTTGGCTAAGGGTGCTCGTCGTCACGTCAACGGAGGGACTTTGGGTAATTTGGAGTTTTTTCATCAACCCCATGCTGATGAAAGAGCCTGTGCTTCCTGGATCAAGGAAAGCACGGGTGGTTATTGATTGACCTGTGTTACCAAGCCGTACCTTAACTGCAAGGACAGGTAGGTGGCCTTCGCTATGGCTGGGGACGTCCGCATAGCCATTTCGAACCTTGACTTCTTCCACCATTTTAATGTCGGGTTCGGCTTGTGCTGGATGGAGAAGAGTTGTGTGCTTTTTGTCGCATCCCTGTTTCCTGCATGGGTGCTCCCTATTGCACTTTTCGGCAGAGTGGCCCGTTTCTAGACAGCTATAGCACAGTTTGTTTTCCTTCACGAATTTCAGGCGCTCAGGCACAGTGAGCTTACGAAAGTCCTTGCATTGGTTGAGGTAGTGTGGGGCGTGACAAAGTTTGCACTTAGAGATAGAAAAAGTGGTGTTAGTAGAGGTAGAGAATGATGATTCCTTGCGACCCTTATGCGGTTTAGCAGTGTTTGTGAACTTACCGGTAGACCTTTCTGTGTGTGATCAGTTGCATTTGAAGTTTGTAGCCTGTCGTGTTTTAAGTGACACGTAACTGGCCAAGTGTTTGATACTTGCCTCTTCACCCCTAGTGTGAATGATTGTTTCAAGTTCGGCTTGCCAACCGCCAAGCCAGGAATGAGGCAAACGCTTAACAATTTTTTCCAAAACATCAAAATTATCGATTTTATGCAGATAATTCATGCTCTCTAGCGTGTCCATGCACGAACTTAATTCGGAGGAAAATTGCAACATGGCACTCCTATCGTAGTTATTCAGGCCAGGGCCACTGATGAGAGAGTCGATACATGCTCTGGCAATTTGGAATTTCTGTCCGAAAGTAGACTGGAGCAACTCTCTAGCCTTGTAATAACCTTGGTCGCCAGGCATGTACCGACATCCCTTCACCAGTGCATGAGCAGGTCCGGTTGTGTACTGTAGCAAAAAGTACAGTCTACGTTTAGGTTCCGGTGCATTAAAAGAAATTAAAGCATCAAATGCATCAATAAAACTGTAATAATTGGCTGGATTACCATCAAATGGTTGGGGCTCCAAAGTTGGGATTGAGATTGGCGTTAACCCAGGGTAAAGTCCCACGGCAGGCGAGACGGTGTTATTAGGGCCAATAAACTCATTTCCCGCACGACATTGAAACGGTTGAATGCTGGGGTTGTGATGGCTGTAACTCACTTGCCACGTGGGTTTGGATGCCATTGGAGGATTGACACTTAACGCAGAAGCTTGGTTGATAGATTGGCTGCCAGCTGCAGCAGGTGACATACAATTTAACATACTGTTCGAAGCATTAACAAAAGGTGCAGAAGTATAAGTAACACCAGAAAGAGTTATCAAGTTAGAATTTCCAGACATAGGCCTAGTATCATTTGCAATTGAAGTGACAATGTTATCAGTGACGTCATAATGGTTTATGAGATTAGAATTTGTAGACATACCAGTAGGCGTAGCATCATTCACAATGGAAGTAATGTTATCAACAGCATTAGAATCATTATTGACGTTAAAATTTTCAGATATGGGCCTTACATTATTCACATTTGAAGTAGCAATAGTCGCAGGAGCATAAGGGCTACTGACAAAACTTGGCAAGCTGGTATTAGTAACGTTATCAAGGTTAGAGCTACCAGCCATGAGCACATCAGCATTAGCACAAGCATTTGGACTACTTACAATTTTTGATGTACCAGTACAAGTGACATTTTTGGGCCTAGTACAATTATCAGGGTTTACAACTGGGACTTCTTGATTGTCATTCTCGTTTTCTTCTGCAGCTATTTCTGCCAAAGTCTCATTCAGCTCTGCTTGTAGCTTAGCTAGTGAAACTTCGTGCAGGTGAGCTCTGGCTTGTTCTTCTCGTAGGCAATTTAGTGCCAGTTCCTTCTCCTGCTGTTCTCTTTGAGCCTTCATTAGATTGGATTCAAAGGCATGACGTTCTGCATACTGACGACTTTGAATTTCATTGATTTTCATCTCAGACTGAATCCTTGCTTGTAAGATGGCAGACCGAGTTTTTGCATTAAGACGCGATGATCCAGTTGATTGGCAACTACTCCTTGAAGTATGTATGAAGCTAGTTTTGTGAGATCTGGACTTAGTTGTCTTAGCCTTTTCATCAGCCCTTGGATTTAGTGACTGATCTGCCTTCTTGTTATCTGACAGACTTGTTGGGGGGGCCATTGCATTTGTTGGTTGGCCCGAGCCTGTTGAATTGTTTGGTTGAGAAGATTCCTCTGCTTGGTCAGCATTAATTGTTGTCGGCAGGTCTTCTTCCTTGTTAATCATCTCCTTAGCTTTTGCTCTTGTGATGACAGAATTTGAAGTGGGCATTTTGAGCTAGGCTAACAATATCACAGTAACACCATTGATTGAATTTAGAAACTGCCTTTAATTCTTGATAGACTAGCCTTTTTAGTTGATTTGTTACTTGTTAGTTTCCGACTGTTAACACTTAAACTGTCACTTGAACTCATATAACCGCCAAAGGGATTGGTTGTTGTTGTGACGGTTATCTGGGAACTGCTGCTGGAAATTGACGATGCTGTGAGCAGACAATTGGGCTAATCTCAAAACACCTTTGTTACAGCAGACTGCCAACAGTTCAAGTGATATCGCAACTAGCTAACAGTAAATGAACTGCAAACAAAAATAACAATTAACGCACAGATTAGACTAACATTTTGTTCTAAATTTACCGGTACCTTACTTTAGCCTAATCACATGTCAAGAACAACGCAAAAACGTAGAGACAGAACTTTCTGGAAGGATCCTACTAGTGGTTAGATTAATGAAATAATAGCAAGGACCTGACATAATATTGGCAGTTACACACAGTTTCGATTATGCGTGCTTAAGACGACTAAGGTTTATTGTTAGGAACAGGGGTGCAAATCTATGTTGAGCATAGGGGGAGGTGATTTAGCAAAATCGACCATTTTTCGATGTTGGGGGGATGATTTAGAAAAATTGACAGGTCTGCAGATGTCCAATTTTTTGCCCAAAATGAAGTGAAGACCAAAATAAAAAGGTCATAACGTTCCCAGATGCCCAGTTTTTTGCCCAAAATAAAGTGAAGACCAAAAAAAAAAAGGTCATCACGTTCGCTGATGCCCAGTTTTGGGACATGAACATATTGGGGGGGATGCTGCCGGATTATCGGGGGAATACATCCCTCCATGGATTTGCACCCATGGTTATGAAAAGGTTCGAAATTATGGAAAAACTTTATTTATCCAAAGCATTGTTGAAAATGGCTGGTGGGGGTTACATCCCCCACATCCCCCCTGGATCCGCCCCTACACTTGACTGTAGGTGTCTATTATTAACAGTACACGCCGAGTGTATGTGACTTTATTTTAGATGTCTTTTAACAACGTTTTTGGAGGATCCCCCTTAACAACTTTTTTGTAGCTCCCTCCCACACTCCGGACGTGCCTGCAAGACCAGCTTCGGCTATTACTTCTTGCTCAACTTCAAGTAATGAGTAGTTATAGAGCGCAGGCCTTCCGGTACAATGACAGATCGAACAAAAACTGGAGTTTGTTAAGCAATTTTATTGATAAATTCAATAGTCAAGTGGCCTCACTGCTGAGCTTTATGCAGTAGTAGCTACTCATATCAACCTTGAGTTTCCGTCTACGTTACTTCTCATACCGGTACTGGGTAGGCCTATGATTGTTTTTCAGGAAACCAAATTACAGCAGACTACCAGCTGATCACTAATTTAGTAGGCCACCATTAAAGCAGTAAAATTACCGTTACCTATGTACAGAGGTGGGCATTCCGCAATTTAAAGCGCAAAGCGCTAGTTGCGCAACTTCCGCACGTGCGGAAGTTGCGAAGCGCTTTAACAAATTATTTTTAGCCTTTGCGCATGTTGCGCTGCGCTTCAAGGAAAATAAATCTTTCTTGCGCTTTATTGCGTTGCGAACTGAAAAAATATTTAATAATGTGCGCGTTATTGCGCTGCGAACTGAAAAGAATCTGGTTGCTTGCGCTTTGTTGCGTTGCGCACTGTCGGAAGATGAAATACTGCGTTGCGCTTTGTCGGATTAATTAAAGCGCAATGTGCTGGAGTAAGCAGTTTTTTGTAACTGTTTTTAATAGAATAGCTGTTCGTTTCTTGATGCGTATAATAGGCCTAAAGGTCAATTTATTGTAGCAGAAATTTTCAGCTCATCAGAAATGTGGTACACTAAAGTCTTTTGCTTTTCAAAAATAATTGCAAGTGCTTAAAGAGATCATTGAGGGTTGAATAAATTGTATTCACTTGTTGTGGAGAACTTCGCCGCATATGCAAATTATGATTTACCGCGATGAGGTGCTTTTAACGGCACGCGACAATGCAACGTGGCGCAGTGGTTTGGAGCGTCGTTTTTACGACGACCATGATCGCAAGGTTGATGGTTCAACTCCCAACCTAGTCTCGTTGTTGCGTCCTTGGATAAGATGCTTCACGTTGATTATCTCTGCTTGGTGAAATCTGGCAAGCGGCAAATTAAATAAGTCAGAAGCAAAATTCAACCGGAAAACTCGGAAACAAAGGCAACTCCTAAGCGAGTCTGGATTCGTCCTAAGCAGCGCCTCCTTCGCTTTCTCGAGATAAGAGGATGAAGATGAAGAAAGCAATCATCAGCAACGCATCTTTTTTCGCTTCTTATTTAATTTTCCTGTTCATTGACCACGCAACATCCTGTTACAGTCACTTGCATTAAAATCGTTGTCGCGTTGTAGACAATTAACTGCGTGCTGTTAAAAGCACCTATAAAAATAACTCAAGAAAAAATTGCATTGCTTATACATCTACTCGTTGCGCTTTATTAAATTTTTCATTGCGAAAGTTGCGTTGCGCTTTTTCTTTTGCATAAACCTCATTGCGGAAGTTGCGTTGCGCTTTAATGCAAAAAAATTATTGATTGCGGAAGTTGCGTTGCGCTTTAATGTGAAAAAATAATTGATTGCGAAAGTTGCGTAGCGCTTCAGTCAATTTAAAAATTAGGTTGCGCTAGTTGCGTTGCGTTTCATGACTTAACAAAACTTTTGCGCTTTGTTGCGTTGCGCTTCAACCAATTTTTAAAAAATGCCCACCTCTGCCTATGTACCTACACTACCACTAAACTGCTAACTTTGCTTCCATAGCGCATTACAAGGCCTAAGCTACCTAGAGCCTAACCAACTGAGCATTCAGCCGTATGCGCTAAGCCTTTTCTGGAATTTGCTCACGGTCACGCAGTAGCTCAAAAACAAGCACCGGACATTGCATGCGGGTGCGACCATAAATGCGAAACGTCTTTGTTCTAGCAACTCTGTTTCATTTTCAGTCGGGGTTTTGGCACAAAAAAATTATATCAGCAAAAAAGGAATGACATACCGACAAGCATTTTAAATTTACTAAAGTAAGATAAAATAATCTCGACGAAAAGAATCGATTATCGAAAATCGATTTAAGCCGAAAAAAAAAGTAAAGACAAGGCCATATTCGATACTCATTAAAAAAAGTAAAGGTTCCAATGCATTCGATGAACAAAAAGTAAAGAATATCAATATCGATTACAATCGATTTTTCCCAACCCTGCACATAGCCTATACCACTAAGCTACTACACTGATACACCAAAGTGGATAGGTGCCAAACCTTGAAATCTCAAAAAAATGACCAATCACAAAGCTGCATTTGTCATGTGATCAAACAGATTCTCGAGTCGGACTCAAGCACAACTCCTTTTCAAGTCCGAGTTGTGTCTTATAATACGATTTCAAGCTTGAGCTTGAGTCGTTCTCAAGTTTGAGAACTTGAGAACGACTCGAGTTTGAGCTTGAGTCGGCTTTTAAAATACGGGCCATAATCATTGTAATACGATTAATTATCTCCCCTTGTAGCCTAATAATTGTTTATAGGCTCTCGTGTTGGCACAGCAGGTGAGGTATTGCGGACTGGAGCATATGGTTTACACTACAGCAATGATCAGAAAAGTATTAGTTCAATAATTATTTATTCTCCCCAAGTTTTGTTGCAGCATTTTTGGATATGATTTTCGCAATGAATTAACAGAGTTACCAAAGCAAGCTATGAACTTTATTAGAAAGCTTAAATATGACAGAAATTTCTCGCAAATCTGAATTCTTTCTATACACACAACGACAATGTAATTTTTTGTCTCTACAATAAAAAAAAATAAAAAAAAAAGATTACCCAGCTACAAAATTTATTTATACTGTAAATTCGTGATGGCAGGGCCGGCGCCAAAGGGGGCCAGGAGGGGATTGCCCCGCCCCAATCGACATGCTTGTCTCCCAAATAACAAGCGTACTCTTTTGAAGGCAGTGGCTTTTGTGTTTAATTTCAAACTTTGATCCCCATAAGTCGACTGCTCTGGCGCCGGAACTGCATGATACCATTCGTAATCGCAGTGCTAAGCATATCGCATGAGTAAATTAGTCTACACAATATGTTGAAAATCTATGGGTTTTATCTATTTATTTATTTATTTGCATACATATCCTCCTACCACGAGAAAGTGTCAAGGCGCTATACCGTCCAACAGTGGCGTAGCTAGAGGTTCTGCCGCCCGGGGCGGTTCAAAAAATTGCCGCCCCCAAATGAGCAATAATTTTTTAAGAATTAATCAGCTTCAAATCCGGTCTTCTATTCTGCATGACAAAATATGCGTCAATTAAAAGCGCGCTGATTCGCAAACTACAGCAATGATTGCGAAGCTATAGTGTGTACTAACAAGGTTAGTTAATTAGTGTCTTTCATTTCCGTGCCGTCAACACAACAATAATACGCAAAAATTATATGTAATGTCTGTGTCGCATCCAAGATTTGGCAAAGGGGGGTCCATAACCGGGGGTCTGGGGGTGAAACCCCCGGCCGCTAACGAATTTTTACGGTTTTCACATAAAAAAACACTCATTTTAGCACACTTTTTTATCGAAAAAGGGCATGCGGTGATGCAGTCACTATGGACCAGTGGCGTAGCAAGAAATTTTGAAAGAGGGGGGTGGCCATAATTGCCACCTTTATTTCAAGCGTAAATTTTTTTCGGCAGAACAAATTTGAAGCTGATTAAGGAACAAGAAAAGCTCTAGGGGGGTCCGGGGGCATGCTCCCCCGGAAAATTTTTGAAAATTTACATGCTATAATGGCTATTTTAGTGCTTTTTGAATGATTTTCAGGCAAAGTTTGTACCAACTTTTTGACCCTAATTCTGAGTGCTTCGCCAAATATGATGCCTTTTGTACGCAAATTTTCGATAAGGCTATGCGTGCTTAAGACGTAAAAACAGAACAGAACTTTTTTAGTTGACGCCGGCAAGACACACACTTCAATTTAGCTATTCGACGTATGAAACAAAAAACACGAGCGTCGAGGTACAGCGCGAAAGATCATTATTCTGCAGCCGAAGGCTGCAAGGTTGCCGAGTCTGCGCCTCTTCATAACAAGGCTTATCGCTATCGTAAGACTTATCGCTACCGAAGAGGTTCGAAATTATGGAAAAATTGCATGCATCAAAAATTTTTTTTGAAAATGGCCGGTGGGAGGATGCATAACCCTCATCCTACCCCCTTTACCCGCTTCTAGCCATAAGCTACAGAAACCATCAAAAGAGCCCGGCATACTTCAGTGATTCAGTCACTTGGCACCATCAGTTGTTCTTTTTCACTAAAAGGCAGAATCAAAAGGGGGAGCATGACCCAATGCCCCCCCCCCTTCCCCCTAAATACGCTCCTGCTATGGGCAATGCAAAAATATTTCCGCAGGTTATGTTTAAAAGCAGAGGCTTGGCTAAAATAAGTGAAAGGAGGCTGCAACCATTGTTAGTTCGAGAAATTGCAGACTAAAGTTAGGTTTTAGCACCTTATTGCATTGCCAAAGAGGGGGGAGGGGGGGGCACGGCGAATCAAATAATGCAAAGACGAAGTAGAAAACGGTTTGCAATTGTGACATAATAAACATTAAAATCAAATCTTTAGGCCTATTTTACTCGCTGGAATATATTGAAGCGTAAACGAAATGACGGGCCCATTACCGCGACGTTGTGCCTGGGCACTGAGCAACACAGTAAGATGATTTACGATTAAGCGTTATAGCAAAGTAATGGTTGTTCAAAATAATTAGAAAAAAAATTACATAAAGCTTATCCAAAATGCCGTCCCCCGGGCGTGCCGCCCTGGAAGTGAAACCCCCAGCCGCCGGAGGCCAAGGGTGTCTGGGGAGTAGCCCCCAGCCGCCAATGATATTTTACGGGTTTCACATAAACAGCATTCCTTTTAACACACTTTTTTATCGAAAAAGGGCATGCAGTGATGCAGTCACTATGGACAATGCAAAAATATTTCCGCAGCTTATGTCTAAAAGCAGAGGCTTGGCTAAAATAAGTGAAAGGAGGCTGCAACCATTATTAGTTCAAGAAATTGTAGATAAAGTTAGATTTTAGCACCTTATTGCATTGCCAAAGGGGGGGGGGGGGGGGGGGGCATGGCGAATCAAATAATGCAAAGACGAAGAAGAAAACGGTTTGCAATTGTGACATATTAAACATTAAAATCGAATCTTTATTTTACTCGCTGGAATACAGTGAAGCGTAAACTGCCGTTCAAAATACGTCATGCGATCATGATTATGCAATCACGACCGTCCAAAATACGTCAATCTACTAGTATACCTAGTTCTAATCAATTTTCTTTTAGGCCTGTTTAAGAAGAAACAAAGTCGTCCCAATTTGTAGCAGTTTTTTCAACACTAGGATAGAGTTTTATGAAATGCTTGATTTTGAAATTGTACAATCGCATTGGCAGTAACTCAATCCCCAGTCCCCACATTATTTCTAAAACTTTAAGCTTTTTGATAAAGAAATAAATGTATCGTACTTAAATTAAACAGTTTGCCAAGGATTATACTTCATGAAATTGTGTGATATACGAAGAGGTTTGTAAAATCTCTTCGGATACCGGTATGTGTCACCAAATACGCAAAAAAGTCATCAGTGACATTCTAGATTACATAATTCAAACAGTTCATCACAACATAAAATATTTGAAGCAAATTTTTGAAACAATTTCATACATGCTTAAATTCGCAAAAAAAAATCAAAACCTTTTGTATTTACATTGCAGTGAAAGTTTTCTTAAAAACCCTTACCAAGGGTATATGCAATAACTGAGGTAAAGCAAGTTTTCAATTTCAAACTAACGTTTCTGCAAAACTCTTAGAATTTTTAACGTAAATAGAACGTTGCCTTTACATAAAAACTTTTTGTTTTTGAATGAAACAGAAATTAACGTTATATTTTTTGATCAGCTAAACACCATGGATCTGTTTGTAGCACTGCTACACCTTTTCCACTCACCAGTCATTGCAAATACTAAATACTAACATTATCAGTCAAATTTTAATCGTTATTTTTGTACATTATGCAGTATAGGCTAACTTATTGTTTTATAGAGCTTATTCAGCGCTAGCGAATTAAGTATACAGAATAGACCGAGCGTGCAAAAAAAGGCTCCGTCTGGGAGCAAAGTTTGTTTCTTCTATTATACATGCCTTTTTCTCTCGCGCTGAGTTTCCAGTCCATGTAATAGAAAGTCTATGAGCAGGCTATATGGAAATTATGACGTCTCACTCAATTGTAACGTAAACCAAATAATCGCATATGTAACAGTAGATGTGCAGTGTTGAAAAGTGGTTAAAAAAATATTTCAGTCACACAGAATTCAATAAGCCTAACGCTAGTTATCAGAAGCTCGTCCAGTTATTATGACATAATCAAAAAGTCCGACATTGGTTACCAGCATGAGGAATTTGAAATTTCTGGTCTGAAAGATAGCCTGGTATTGATTGGTTAGCCAATTAGAAAAACAGTTCCCTTGCCTCTTCGGAGGTCACCATTAACTGTTGCAAACGCGGTTGGGGTTACGCCCAGGCCCTGTTGCGTATTCGTTCTGGCAAAGGCTAAAGTCCGGTTCACACAGACGGCGTTAGCGGAAAACCGTAAGTGTTAGCGGAAAGCGCCAAGATCTAGGTATGTCACACAGAAAGCTCCAGGCCTTCGCTAAACGTGTTAGCGATAATTTTCTGCGTCTGAAGCCTCAAGCGGCAGAGTTGAAATAATTCAACTTTTCCACTTGAGGCTTTGCAAACTAGCTTAGTGATGAATGAACAGCCGGTGGATAGGGTAGGTAGGCTACTGACTGTAGCCTACTGTGGGGAATAATTTTATTATGCTTGGCCATTATATCAGTTGTGGGTGGTGTAGGACGACTTTGCAGGATCAGACATCAAATTATCCAACAAGGCTGTTTTATAACAATAGTTAGGGCCGATAATAACCTAGGTATCACACAGCTACCGGTTGGCCCAAACGGTTTGAAAGCTCAGATGACCAATTGGGTTGAATGTCCTTCTCGCTCGCGTAGACCTTAGTTTAATGCCCATTTGAGTGAAGGAATGGGTATTCACACCTGCATCTGCTTTGTTTGTGTGTATTTTGCAGATTACACCATTGCCAATAGTTGAATGCTAGTCTACTTGTACAGTGCTAGGCATATTAGTTGCCTGGGCTGTGGTCTACCAGTGCAATATTGGTATTAGCCAAATCAGTAGGCTAGATGATTTTAACTAGCTGTGGTGGGCATTCGTAAACATACCGTTACTGTGACCGTTAGTCCCGTAGGCTACTGGTATATGAGTTGAGTTATATGTGCAGTATGCAGTGGCGCGGGAACGTTTTTTAGACAGGGGGGGCTCAAAATAGTAAGATCGTGTCAACGTCTGGGGGGCGAAGCCCCCCAGACCCCCCTTTTTTCGAACGCACGTTTTTAAGAGCAGGACACTCAGCAGACCTATTTTGATAGACATCAATTGCATGCCGCTCAAGTGACCGGAATTTTTTCAGGATAATCTTTCATCATGGAAAACAAGATTGCTTACTACCATTAGGCTTTTCTAACCATGCTCGAATTACTACTCATGTATTTGTAAAATGCAAATACCTCAATCACAAAACCAAAAAGTAGGCAAACAAAATTTGCCCGATCTAACTTTTGCTTTGCTGATCAGAGTTACATGCAACAAACAATGCCCCATTGAGGTTTAAAAATAACAAAAAACACACAATCAAAATAAAGCACTGAACCATTTTTTAACATAATGAGATGTGTAGATATAGGTATTTAGGTAGGCGTACTAGCTCAATTTCAGTAACAATCATCGGCAGTGCTCGAGTTGTGAAAACACTTATGGGGGTGGTAGGCTACAACTTTTCATGCAGACCTAAAAAGAGATGGTTATTATAGTTGTAAGGGAACGGTTTACGCTAAAATGTTTTATGGGGGGATGGTGTTGTTTTCAGGGGGGATGGCATCCCCCTCAAATCGAGTAGCCTACTGATCATCGGTGCCAGTTTAGTAGTGATTTAGCCGCTTCATTGGGTTGGTAGAAAAAATTCAAAACCATTAAAAAACTCAACCAGAAGAGAACTTGCACCAGCTCATATAAGCTTAATTAGGGGTGCCCAACCAGTCGATCGCGATGTACCGGTCGATCTTTGGATGCTTGGCTGTCGATCGCGGGTCAATTTGGCATGTACACAAATCAGGTTGGCCACCAACATTTCCAGTTCATGTAACGCGTCCGGGCCGTGAAGACCTTTTTTTTAGCTTTTCACAAAAATTTTGGTGGAATTCGGAACATCTGAAGGATTGAGGACCGTTTTTTTGCTCTTCACCGCATTTTCGTTTACGATTTACGTAATTCCCATGATCAGTAGCGACTTTCATTCGAGCATTCAGAGTAGTTTGGCGTAAAGTGTTTGGCAGCTACAAGAATTGACAGCCATTATACTTTTACTGGGCCATCGTCCATGACTGCTGTAAAGGTTTGCAAACGCTGATATAAAACACGGTTAAAAATGAACTTCAAGCATTGAAAATTTTACCAAATTTTACGTTGACCAAGTGAATAATAACTGACTGATTTTTAAAAGAATAGTGATTCTTCGTTGGTTAAAAGCACTTTAAAAAATATTTGCTTCATTACGTATGTACGTTGCGAGCATTAATCACGTCGCACTCAGTGCATAATTGTTTTAATTGTCAGGGGGGGCTCAAATGGTTCAGGGGGGGCTAAAAAAAGTTCAGGGGGGGCTTGAGCCCCCCCTGGCACCCCACTTCCCGCGCCTATGGCAGTATGGGTATCCCAGTGTGTACCGGTACCAGTATAATTAGACTATGTACCAAGCAGACTAATTACACAGTCTGCAAAATTTCATGTTTGTTCTGTGTTGCAGGATTTAGGAATTTTTGTTTGTCCATCGTAGTCTAGCTTATTTGTGATAAGCAACAGCAACTAACGATATTTTTTCAACTTGCAGCAGTGTTGCGTGCAGTCACCGGCGGCTGTTTGTATGGAAACGAAATGAGGTGTTCGTCGCTTTGTGTGTGAACATTAAAGACCAAGCCTTAACTTTTTACTCCGCGCGCGCTCTGCCTTGCGGAATAAGCCTTGCGGAAAAAGGCCAAAGGCTTTCCGCTATCGCCAATGCCTTCTGTGTGAACCGGCCTTAACTGTCTCTTCGTCTTACCTCCTTAATAGTTCTTTCTTAACAACAAATCTTCGTTACTGTCTTCACTCGTTTAATATAGCTTGAAAGAAGCGTCTGCATACACACGCTGACAACTTAACGTGCACAGCAAAGGAACAAAAGACAGAAAAAATGACGGAAATCACACGTGCAAGTCTTTTCATACCAGCTTCACGCTTGAGAGGTTAGCGCTGAGGACTTGGTGGCGCTCGAACACTACAGGTGTTTCCTGCGGCCCGCTTTTGTATCTCATCTATTGGGGTATCAATTTGACAAAACAAAATTACGATTGATGACCCTCCGAGACGATTTTATTTCCTTGATGGTTTTAAGTTTATTTCCTTGAAGGTTTTATTTCAAATGTTCTACCTTGAGCAGAACGAGTAGAGGCTTAGATTTGGGGTGTGTAGTTCTTTTGAAGGTTAGAATTTTTTTTTTCAGGAAGGTGGAGGTTGCTATGCTGCGCTGATGAGACCATAATAAGGTCAAAACGCGTCTGCAGCTGCAAATGAGTGGGTTGCCATGGGAGGCTTCTAGTGATGTGGGCTAGTTAGGCTACTGGTAACTTAGTTGTGGGTTGGTCAGTTGGTAGTTATAGGATTTTTCATTGGGTATCGTCGTTTGGGGCTAGTCGCCTGCAAAATGTAGGGCATAACCTAGAAAAGAGATGAAGTCGAGATGTCCAGGTAAAGCAATGCAAAAAAGAGTCTTTACAGTCTGGAATGAGTTTAGCCTGGATTGGCTGTGTGTAGCATGGCTGACGAGACTTTTGTTATAGACTAGTCGAAACATTAATTTGTGCCTTGCAAATTTCGCATCTAACTCTTAATTGATGACAGAAATGGATGGTTCAATTCCCACCTGTATGGGGGAGTACAGTCTTTTAATGGAATGAGAAAATTTTCCATTCCATTAAAAGACTGTACTCATATTGTTGGACTTATTCTTACCCTGACACATTGGACTTTGTTGTTGGCTGACTTTGCAGGTGCCTATCGGAAAAGTATAGGATAGAAGAATTCTATTTGACTTACATATCCTTCTTTGTATCATCTTGCTGGATCCTGTAACTGTACATGCAGTTTGACAAACGTACCGGGATATTCAGATATTGATGTTTAAACCACCGATAAGCGCTGACGTTCACTGTGTTTTCTGGGCTGCATGCACAGACACAGTGGCCTGCCTTGTCCCTCGCTTTTTCACGGGCGAACGGGTTGGGCAGAGAGGATTTTGCAGGTTTTGGTAACTGCTATAGTTACAAACCGTAAACAAAAAATTCCCCAGATTACCGGGAAAATAATGTTTGAACCAACTGGTCATTTCTATTCTTATCGATTGTTTACAGGGAATCTGTGACATCATAATCCAGCATGTACTAATTCCTTGAAGGTTTTATTTCAAATGTTCTACCTTGAGCAGAACCAGTAGAGGCTTAGATTTGGGGTGTGTATTTCTTTTGAAGGTTAGAATTTTTTTTTTCAGGAAGGTGGGAGGTTGCTATGCTGCACTGATGAGACCATAATGAGGTTGAAACGCGTCTGCAGCTGCAAATGAGTGGGTTGCTATGGGGGCTTCTAGTGATGTGGGCTAGTTAGGCTACTGGTAACTTAGTTGTGGGTTGGTAGCTATAGGCTGATAGGCTCCTTCATTGGGTATCGTTGTTTGGGGCCAGTCGCCTGCCAAAAATAGGGCACAACCTAGAAAAGAGATGAAGTCGAGATGTCCAGGTAAAGCAGTGCAAAAAAAGAGTCTTTACAGTCTGGAATGAGTTTAGCCTGGATTGGCTGTGCGTAGCATGGCTAATGAGACTTTTGTTATAGTCAAAACATTAATTTGTCCCTTGCAAATTTCTCATCTAACTCAAAATTACGATTGTTGTTAAGTTTCGTAGTTTTCAGAATTAAGTTCCTTTTTTTTAGTTTGCTTCTATAGTCAAGATCTTACAATCACACATAGAACTTGCATAATCGTGTTTTGCAGCTTTCCTTTAATTCAAAAAAGAATTAACAAGTAGCCTACTTTAAAAGCAACAAACAAACCAATTAAAGTTATATTGTCCAGTATTTTTCCTGTTGTACCTGAATGCATTATTTAGCACCACAATATTTCACATAAAAGCTGCTGCGCTTTTTCTACTTCTTTTTCTCTCTCGAATTGAATCGCTAGAATCAATAGTCTTTGCTGGAATCAAGTGCTTTGTTCATTCTACCAGAATGACAGTGGTGAATGCACAGTGTAACATGCATAATTACTAACAGTGGAACCACTGTCTGTGCTCAGTGTCCGAAACAAAAGTCAGAGTTGAGAGTTCATCTGTTCAAATCGTGTTGTTTCATCCTATACCGAGAAATGAAAAAAAATAATGGCGAGCTATTTCATTGTATTTATTAGACTATGAACTGCTTGTCCCTTTTTTTTCATTTCTTTTATGTAGTAAAGAAATCTGCAATGTCTTCTTGAAAATTTTAGAAGCAGAAAATATAAACAGCAAATTTAAAAAACGGCAACAATACAGATGAACTTCTTCAAAAAGCAATTATTACATCACAGCATTTTTGTAAATTTTGTGGGGGTCCACTGTAAGAACTATAAATACACTGTGGTGAATGACAGTCCTGACTGTGTTGTATTTTTGTGAACTATCGGTACCACTACGCTGCTACATCACTGGTCCCAATGCTTTTTTGTTAAGTGGGCCCACTGTATGATCATAAATACACTGTACTCGCGTTAATATGCTGAAGCACGTATCGAGTGGCGGGATTCATCTCTGTGACTTAGCGCCTGGACTATACAGCTCCAAAGAAATGTCAGCAGTGACGAGTCATTGCAGATTGATGACGCCGTGCTGATTTGACCGACCCAGGAATCGAACCCCAGGCCTCCTGCACCAATAGCCTGTGCGCTTATCTACTGAGCTAACCGCCGGTCTCTACAGTCTGTGTTAAATGTCCAAACTCCAGATTGAGTGATTTGCAAGTTGATCATAGCTTTGACAGCTTGACTCAAATTTAACTTTATTTGCTCGTACCGGTACAGTACATCGGCATAGAGTACGGTATTATAGTTTGTTATTGATTGTAGAGGTATCTGCTTTGACATTAAGTTTTTCCAGTAATGAATGCACCAGATGATAAAAAAGTTGACTTTCTTCTTGGGGGGTCATCATCTTCATCCTCAGATTCTATTCCTAATCTTGTGCTGCAAGAGGAATGTTTAAAATCTGAATCAAAGGATAAAACTCAAGACTCAACAGTTTCACTTATTGCAAGGTAAAAGTTTCGGGTGTTTTTTGCGTTGATTTATTATTTAGCAGCGTCTATTTTACCCCTAACAGCTAACGACAAAATACCGCATTCAGTGCTAATTGGTTAGAAAATATACAATAAGCGTGTAGGGTGTCTCTATTTATGGAATAGTATGGCATAGTATGGAATAGTCTAGTATGGCATAGTAAATGTGCATAGTACTCCAAATGTGCTGAATCCCATGTAGGCCATAAGCCTTAGAGCTTCAAACAGCCTTTTTGTCCCAACCGTCTTAAGGCCCGTTTTGTCCCAGAGACTAAAACATGCTGAGACTCAGATCCCCTGTTGCCCCAAATGCCCTGAGGCCCATTGGTCCTAGAGCCCCATTTATGCATAGGATATGCCCCAGTGGCCTAAATTAACATCCTATTCCTAGGGCCCATTTATTGCTTCAACCGTTTTGTCCTGAGGTTCGTTTGCCCTAAATTAGGCCTGAGGCACATTTACCCTGAGGGCCATTCAACCCAAATTTAACTCTTTATATGGGCCCCTTTAGTCTAGTGCCCCAAACATGCTATCGCCCAGTTCTGCCATACCATATATACCACAGTGCCTTACTTACTGTTCCATTCTATGCCATGCAGTATTCCATACTATTCCATAATAAGAGTGTTCTCTATTTATGGAATAGTATGGCATACTATTCCATACTGGTAATTAGAGAAACCATACTATGCCATACTGTTCCATAATTAGAGAAACCGCAGCATGTATACACTTTGTGCATGATTTGTGACAGTGTGACTGTTGAATGGCTTGTGTCTATACGCACGCCCGGTTTTGAGAAAGTTAGCCAATCAGTATTTTGCCATTAATAATGATAATAATAACAAGTAGTATAATTTGTAAACCCCTTAAGGAGAGATGACACATCAACACCTAACTATGGTGCACTTAGAAGCAAAAATCAACAGAAGACAAAAATTTCACAAGTTAAACAGAAGACAAAAATTTAATTGCTGAATAGACACTTTCTTTGTAGTAAGCTTTTATTTCACCGAAAAACGATTACGCCACTATGATTTTCAAACTACAATATCTGGAAATTTTGCCATATTTGGGCATAACTTTCGATAACTGACCCCGACTTCCGTGACTCCAACCTCTTGACCCCCGCCCCTCCGATTCCAACCCCAATCCCCCAAACCCAATCTCTTCGCCTCAACCTTCCCAACCCCAACAACCCTAACTCTGAACTACCGGCTACTCAACTCCCCCACAATTTTTAAACTACCATTCTCGTGCTTTCAATTCCCCTACTTCCATTATCAAACTACCGTAGCCGAATTGTGCTTTTGGTTGCCCTGCTGTGAAAATAGCTTTACAGGAATCGTATCTGGCTCTCTTATATTGATTTTCAAACTTTGGTAATCATTTTCGTTCAAAGGTGCGAACAATTTTTGTGTATCGGTAAACGCGCCTTAAGGCGTGTTTACCGATATGCGGCTAGCGGCAATGTGACTACCTGTTTTTTTTTATTTCATTTTTGTTGCTCGTTTTGTTGCTTCGTTTTGTTGCTTCGTTTTGTTGCATCGTTTTGTTGCTTCTTCCCTTTTCTCGTGCTGTCCAATTATACTGTATGTTATTTATGCATGTTATTCTTGTGTTGACGGTACGGAAATAAAAGACACTAACTAACTAACATTTCGACGTTGAATTTTGGTACGGCAGCGCAATAAAAACGACGCGATATCAAGGAATTGTACCTGTACGATTTTTACCGCTTCATTGCCTGGTATCAAAAAATATTTGAAATAACCTTGACAACGGCAGTGAGACAATGCACAATGCACGTTTGATTGTTATGACATCATTGAACAATCAGCTTGCTTGACGCAGACTAGTAAATTTTATATGCGTTAATCGCAGGCCAGTATGATTTGTAATGGTAATCGCATTGCCACGTATTTGTAAACGTACCTTTGTACCTGCTTCCTTAACTCCATCAGAGAGAGCTTTTTCAAGCGCCGGCCTTACTGTAACAAAATTACGAATCAGACTGACAGGCGAACATGTGGAGGCCATAAACTTTCTTCATATGAATAAAGATGCATTGCAAATAGGCTTATCTGTTGTATAGTGTATTTTGTGCATTTGTTAAGTTCACTTGTTGATGATTTTGCAGCATTGCTTTGCGCTCATTTTGTTAGCCTCCCAAATTTTGGATTCGAAATAAAGATTCGAAATTCTGGATTCAACATTTGTGATTCGGAATCAGCTAAGGTTCGGCTATGGCCATCCCTAAGGTGTGGGAGAGTGCATGGGGTGAGTGGGGAAGTGTGTTGGGGGTGTAGAGGGAGGTGAGGGGAACTGCGGGAAGAGGTATGGGGGGAGGTGTTGGGGTGTGGGGGGAGGCAAGGAAAGATGTATGGGGAGGGGTGTGGGAGGGTGTTTGGGGTGAGTGGGGAAGTGTGTTGGCGTGTGGGGAAAGGATATGGGGAGAGGAATGGGGGAGGTGTAGAGAAGTGTGTTAGGGTGTGGGCCCCAACACACTTCCTCCCACACTTCCCCACATCTCCCTTACCTCCCTCCCCTCACTTTTCCCTACATCTCCCCTTACCTCACTCACACCCCTACACACTTTCCTACACCTCCTCTCATACCTCTTCCTACATCTCCCCCCACATCCCAACACATTTTCCTACAATCCCCACATCTACCCTCACCTTCTCAAAGTGTGGCGAAGTTGCCATGTGGCGAAGTTACTGGCAACTTGAGGAATGTAGGGGAAGTTGTTGGGAGAGTAGTGGGAGGGTGTAAGGGGTGAGTGTGGTGGGTGCGGGAAGTGTGAAAAAGTGTGGGGCAGACTTTTTTTAGAAAAATGTCTTGGTCTACATTGCAATATCAGCATCATTCTTGCTTTGCAGTTAATTGTTGCAATTCCAAATTAATCGCTATATAATGCTTCCCTACAGTCCCCACACTTTCCCATACTTCTACCAACACTTTCCAACGCCTAGCCCCCAACACTTTTTCACTCTCACCTGACACCTCCCTCCACTCTTACCCTCCATACGGTTGAGTGTTACAATTCCAAATTAATCACTAATGCTTTCCTACAGCCTCCACACACCTACCCTAACGCTTCTTCACACCCCTCACACTCACATAATAACTCCTCCACATCACCCAAACTTCTGCCCATATCTCCCCTGATTTACCCCACACACCTCACACCCAACCACACTTTTCCATACCTTCCCCAAACCTCCCCCCACACCCTTTCCCACACCCTCCGCATTCACCTCGTACACTCTGCTACTGTCCCCTCACCTCTCTACCTTATATACTATTCCTACTATTCCACACAATTCCCTAGTATTCCCTGCTATTCCATATACTACTCCACACCCCCAGCACACCTCTCCCCACGTTTCTTCTCACACCCCAACACACCTCCTTACACTTCCCCTCACCTCCCTCACACACCTCCCCGCACTTTCCCTCACACCCCCACACACTTTCCCACACCTTTCCTCACACCCCAACACAGTTTTCCACACCTCTCGCCTAACCTCTCTGCACACCCCCACTCACTTTTTCATACCTCCCCCCACAATTCCCCATACCTCCCACACCTTCACACACTTTCCCACGCCCTCCACACTCACCCCATACATTCTCCCTTCACTCTCCCTATACCCTAACACACTTATTCCATATACTATTCTATACTACTCCACACCCCCCAGCACACTTCTCCCCACATCTCTCGGCACACCCCAACGCACTTCCCCACACTTCCTCTCACCTCCCCCCACACCCCAACACACTTTCCCATACCTTGCCTCACCCCAACATACTTTCCCATACCTTCCCCTCACCCCAATACACTTTTCCACACCTCTCCCCTATCCTCCCTTCACACCCCAACGCACTTTTTCATACCTCCCCCCAAACTTCCCCATACCTCCTCCCAAACACCTCCTGCCACTTTTTTACAAAGATGCTGTACATTTTTGAAGGTTGTAGTTCTGAAGTCGATATTCCTGAAGGCAGTGGCTGCCCCACCACAATTCGTCACGGACCCACACTTCAATGCACAATCACTCCTAGTGCTAGAAAAAGGCAAATTACTTTTACTTGGAAGCACATAATTATACCAAATACCACTGACTTTCTTTGTTGTTTGTATATACTGGAGCAGCGAAGCAGGTAGTATTGACAAGACAGGCCATTTATTTGAATGACTGAGTATTTCATAATCATAATGTTTTTCAGTTGAATTTTTGGTGTTTCCGATAACTTGCGCTAAGTAATAATTTGTAAGTTCTGTACATTTATTGCATTTTATGCAACTTTAGAAAGATAGACATATGTGTTTCTTTAGAAAAGTAGATATATGTGTTTTGACAGCAGTGCATGGCAAACATATGTGCTTCCATATAACATAACGTGTAACCCATTTTTCTTTGGCTCATTTGCAATATTTGCTGCATTTTAGGATGACATGTAGTAGTGGCAGTGGTGTCTTTTATTTCCGCATTGTCATAAAAACGAAAAACAGTAGAATGAGGTGAAATCGGAACAATATTATACAAGAAAAGAACAATAGAAGATGCAACAAAATGAATAACCTTATGACATGCATGATGGGAGTAAGTTTGGGGTTCAAGTGGAAGTATTCATGTTTGCAGCACTCCAAATATAATGCAAATAGAACAAGACATCAACTTCATACAGGTACGTGACAGCTTGATATGACTGTATGATGACTTGCTGGGTTCCAAAAACTAGAATAAAATTAAAATCCTTGCTTTAGGGACAACAAAATGAATGATGATGATGTATAACGCCAATCAAAATCAGTCCTGTTCACCATTCCAACAATTCTCTGTCCTTGGGTAGCAAGTCTGCTACTGGTATTACTCCACTATCTCTGCAATGAAATGTTTTGTGGCACTCTTCATTAAGAAATTTTTCGATAGTGCAAGTTAAATTGCAGCATTCAGATTCCTCAGTATTCAATGCTAGTTTACTACCAAAGACACAAATTCAAGCAAATATAAGAAAAATACTTAATGCTTACAAAACACAAAAAAACTGCACTATAAAATCTTTACCAAGATATTGCTACTTCACGCTATTTCAGTTTTTCCTAGTGTTACCTAATTGGTATGCTGAACTTCAATTTATTCTTTACTCTCGCCTCAACCCATTTACACGGACTCTCACCCTTGTGTTGACTAGTAGTTATATGAGCATAGTTACACACCAATTATTTATTGATGCTGGATTTTAAAAATTCCCCAATGTGACATCATACTCCAGAATGTGATGAAACATTTGGATTATTAAATTCTACTTGTTATGATATTCTGGTACTGTAAAAGTATGCATAAAGCCAGTTAAGCATTTTCTAAAATAATGCACTGCGTTTGCAGGAAAACCTTGTTGAAACATAACAAGATGCATACTAATAGTTAACTGCAGACTACCTTTACGAGTCGTAAGTGGTAGTCATATGCTATGCCAGGGGTGGGGAACCGGCAAAGCACAGCGGGCCACATTGATTGCATGATAGTTTCAGCGCGCCACATTTACTCTTAATTTAAAAGTTTTGCCTTTAAAACACACAATATTACGTCGCAAATTTATTAAGCATTGACGCCACAAAAACAGCATGTAGTTGAATGTGAAAGAGTTTTTAAGAAATCTTAATGTTTTTTATTCTACCAGTTTATTGAACAATTAGCAAAGTTCTGATGCAGGCCACATTCAAGACTTAAGCGGGCCACAGGTTCCCCACCCCTGTGCTATGCCATCCATTAAGACAAGCTTATACATCATCATCTTTCATTTTGTTGTCCCTAAAGCAAGGATTTTGATTTTCTTCCAGTTTTTGGAACCCAGCAGGTCATCATATCAAGTTGTCACGTACTGTATACCTATATGAAGTTAATGTCTTGT
This sequence comes from Trididemnum miniatum, assembly GCA_964006365.1. Taxonomy (NCBI): domain Eukaryota; kingdom Metazoa; phylum Chordata; class Ascidiacea; order Aplousobranchia; family Didemnidae; genus Trididemnum; species Trididemnum miniatum. Next base: position 23,579,034 of record OZ023239.1, read on the forward strand.
TCCATTTGTTTTACATTTAAAGTGCTGCGAACATGCATACTTCCACTTAAATCCCAAACTCACTCCCTTCATGCATGTCATAAGGTTAGTCGTTTTGATGCATTTTCCCTTTTCTTGTATTGTTCCAATTTCACCTCATAACTGCTGTTTTTCGTTTTTATGACAATGCGGAAATAAAAGACACCACTACCACTACTACATGTTATCCTAAAATGCAGCAAATATTGCAAATGAGCCAAAGAAAAATGGGTTACACATTGTGCTATATGAAAACACATATGTTTGCCATGCACTGCTGTCAACTATAATATAATAACTAATACTCTACGAATATTAATATCATAATTCGGTCCTTTTAATCAAACGCACAGAACAATTGCACACATAAATAGACTGATAAGTACCCCTAGCTCATCCTGAGCCAAGAACCTGCTACCTTTCTAAAATGTACAGAACTTACAAATTATTACTTAGCGCAAGTTATCGGTGTATAGTTATAAACACCAAAAATTCAACTGAAAAACATTATGATTATGAAATACTCAGTCATTCAAATAAATGACCTGATGTCTTGTTCCATTTGTTTTACATTTAAAGTGCTGCGAACATGCATACTTCCACTTAAATCCCAAACTCACTCCCTTCATGCATGTCATAAGGTTAATCGTTTTGATGCATTTTCCCTTTTCTTGTATTGTTCCAATTTCACCTCATAACTGCTGTTTTTCGTTTTTATGACAATGCGGAAATAAAAGACACCACTACCACTACTACATGTTATCCTAAAATGCAGCAAATATTGCAAATGAGCCAAAGAAAAATGGGTTACACGTTATGTTATATGGAAACACATACGTTTGCCATGCACTGCTGTCAACTATAATATAATAATTAATACTCTACGAATATTAATATCATAATTCGGTCCTTTTAATCAAACGCACAGAACAATTGCACACATAAATAGACTGATAAGTACCCCTAGCTCATCCTGAGCCAAGAACCTGCTACCTTTCTAAAATGTACAGAACTTACAAATTATTACTTAGCGCAAGTTATCGGTGTATAGTTATAAACACCAAAAATTCAACTGAAAAACATTATGATTATGAAATATTCAGTCATTCAAATAAATGGCCTGTCTTGTCAATACTACCTGCTTCGCTGCTCCAGTATATACAAACAACAAAGAAAGTCAGTGGTATTTGGCATACGTGCTTCCAAGCAAAAGCAATATGTCTTTTTCTAGCACTATGAGTAATTGTGCATTGAAGTGTGGGTCCGTGACGAATTGTGGTGGGGCAGCCACTGCCTTCAGGAATATCGACTTCAGAACTACTACCTTCAAAAATGTACAGCATCTTTGTAAAAAAGTGGCAGTTTTTTGAAATGTCAATTTTGCATTTTGCTGTCATGAGCTGACGATTTTGTTGTTCTTATCTTTACTATGGTTCTTTATGTGACAATAAAGCTCCTCTGACATCAAATTATTTGTTTCTTGATTGAATGACTGGAAGTTCAGCAGCACTATCCGAAACAAACCATCATCTACGCTTTCTCCTTCCTTGATGCTAATTTAGCTTCTGTTAATTTAAGTCGAATGCACACAGCACGCGACTACGGACCAGCTTGGAAATTTCCCGTTTGTGACGTCATCGAGCTGTAGCGTCGTTTTGCCCCCCCACTTTTTTTACCCTGGCGGTGCCACTGCAGGGGGGGATTGGGGAGTCCACCTCACATCATACTGAATCCAAATCGACTGGTTGCCGTAGTGGTAAGAGACATTGTTATGGGTGCGGGCAGGGGCAGATCCAGGGGGGATGTGGGGATGCATCCCCCAACCAAGCCATTTTTAATAATGATTTTGATGAATACAATTTTTCCATAATTTTGAACCTTTTTAATAACAATAAGCTTTACATCGTAAGCACCCATAATCAAAAATGTACGAATAAAATGCATCGTGTTTAATGAAACACTCAGATTTTAGGGACAAATAATTTAAAGAAAATTTGCCTTAAAAATTGTTACAAAAGTAGCAAAATGGCCATTACAGTATGTAAATTTTTAAAATTTTTTGGGGGAGCATGTTCCCGGCTCCTCCTAGAGCCTTTTTTTATTCTCAATATGCTTTAAAATAATTCTGCCAGACAAAAATTACGCTTAAAAATATGTCAAATTTTGGTGCTCCCTCCTTGAAGAAATTTCTGAATACGCCGCAGACATGAAAACATTAATCCAAGGGCTTTTTATGCCTTTTTTGGGTCTGACATCTTTGTATTTAGTTAGCATTATAAAATTTCATCCCCCACACCAAAGTTTTGTGGATCCACTCCTGAGTGCGGTATTAAGTTTTTTTCTTTGGATCCCCCCTTTGAAATATGGTGGGTGCGCCCCTGACCATCTGTCTACCACTCTTTGTTGGGGAAATCCTTAAAGTGCTTTTTCAAATTGGACACAAGCAAACTTGCTATTTATTCTCCTTATTTAAAGCAGAATGTCAAGCAGGAAGCTATAAATACTAATTGTAGAGTCATTGGTAAATCTTACTTGAGTCTACCACTCCAGCGGCAAATCCTCTGTTCCCTTGGCTATCTAATCAGTCGACTTTTTAACTTGATGTAGAATTTAGTTGTTTGTAGCTGTTTGAAATGGCAAATACAGTGTAATACTCATTTAGACCGTTACAACTATCCACAAGAAAGGAGACAAGAGAAAATGCACCAATTATAGGGGCATATCTCTCATCAGTGTCCCGGGTAAGGTCTATGCCAAATGCCTTGAAAAGAAATGCCGTGAAATAGTCGAGCCTAAGCTAACAGATGCTCAGTGTGGCTTTCGTCCTGGCCAAAGCACAATGGATCAGATCTTTGCCTTGCAGCAAATCTTTTAGAAGTCGTGGGAATATGCAAAAGAGGTCAATGCATGTTTTGTTGATCTTGAAAAAGCATATGATCGCATTCCTAGAGACAAGCTTTGGGCGGTGCTGTTGCAGTATGGCATTGATGGCCAGTTACTAACTGCCATTAAGTCGCTGTACATGCATTCCGAGATCTGTGTTCGTGTTAACAGTGCAACGACAAAACCTTTCAGAGTAAGTGTGGGACTACGGCAAGGCTGCTCTCTTTCACCTATTCTGTTCCTTATTTATATGGATAGAATAGTTAAGAACAGTGAGTCTTGTGGCGGAGTAAAGATCGGTGAATGCACTGTACAACGTCTGTTATTTGCAGATGATCTCGTGCTACTCGACTCTACCCAAAATGGTCTCCAGCAAGCTCTTGACAGGTTTTCGGATGCATGCTCTGTTGCCGGAATGAAAATCAGTACAACAAAAACAGAAACCATGTGCCTGTCCAGACAACCAAAGCATTGCTCTCTCCAAATTGATGGAGTACCACTAAAACAGTCAGAGAAATTCAAGTACCTCGGCGTCTCATTCACAAGTGACGGCAGACAAAATAGCGAATTGGATATCCGCATCGGAAAAGCAAGTGCAGTAATGCGCCAGCTCCACCGATCTGTGGTACTGAAACGGGAGCTTTGCACCAAGGCAAAGCTATCCATTTTCAGATCGGTCTATGTTCCTATTTTGACTTATGGCCATGAGTGTTGGATCATGAATGAGAAAGTGAGGTCTCGAGTTCAAGCAGCCGAAATGGGATTCTTGCGAAGAATTAGCGGTTTGATCTTGTTGGACAAGGTTAAAAGTGCAGATATTCGTGAATCTCTAAACATCGAATCGCTGCTTCTCCGACTAGAAAGATCGCAACTGCGTTGGTATGGACATGTGACACGAATGCCCCAGGAAAGAACAGCCAAAAAACTGCTCTGTTCAACACCGATTGGTCGAAGGCCTAGAGGCCGTCCCAGAACTCAATGGCGAGATTACGTAGAAGATCTTAGTTGGTCTCGCCTTGGCATCCCAGCAGAGCATCTATCCTTTGTTGCAGAGGATCGAGATGCTTGGAGGCTCCAACTTGAGCTGCTGCCCCCGCGACCCCCCAAGGATAAGCGGGTCCAGAAAATTGATTGATTGATTGAGGGTTGATAATAATTCCTATGACTTGTGAGAGCCTGCAAAAGTCCACATGTCCTTGTGGATAGTATGGCAGGGTCACCAAGTCTGCTGTCGCTTGTAAACTTGTTTCAAGCAGACAAAGCAGAGTGCACTTTTATGGCCTTTGGCCAAAAATCAATTTTGCACTTATAACAAATGAATTATGTCAATAACAAAAAAAAAAAAGAACTAACTACAGATGCATATGTTGGAAAAAAAAATCAAAAATTCAAAGCAAATTCGCCTATATTTTTTTTCTTAAAAAAAAGTTTTAGTTGTTTAGAAAAGTAGTTTTTGAGTCATTGAATGACTAGGTTGAGGTGTTGATGTCTTGTGGCAAGTCTGCATGACTCTGTACTTAGTTTTGTTTCACTAATGCAATTAAGCAGATTTTGAGAGACCGTTTTGTTCCTTCAAGACACCTTAAAAACAGGGTCGCGTCTAGAACAATTAATTATCAAAAAATCAAATAAAATATTCTGAACTCTTTGGAAAAAACGAACTTCCAACGTGCTCTAGTTTTGGAGAAATTCGTAAAAAACGAAAAAAATTTGAAAATCCACAGCTCGATTTTGATTGGCTGTCGTTTTTATGATGTACAGTAGGGATTTGATCAAGACGCATTTCAATACACAGCAGCTGCGGTAGTCTATTTCACCTTCGTTGGTCGAATCGTAAGAGCAAAGGAAACAGAATAAACCAAGTGGTGAAATAATTTTTATAACTTTTATAAGATACTGTGTTAATGGTCGGTTCAGAAAGATTATTAAATGACTGGTGTATTAAGAAAATAACTATTGGTGCTAGTATCTAGGCTGGCTACAGTGGTGAACAGCTAAGTGAAATTATCAGTAGTATGTACAGTGGTTCGTTTCTTAAGTAGGCATGCACACTGCACAGTGGTTCATTTCCTAACTATAGGCTGAGAACCAGTTGACTGTTAAAAGACAGCACTGGTCTGCCAGTTATGCTTTGCAATTTTTGCTGTTTTTTCAATGTTTATTGTAGGTAATGCTCTGAGTAAGTACCGGTAACTAACACTGATTATCCAGAGCCTTCCTGCTTGACATTCAACATGATAATGACAGGGATTGCATACAGCTTTATCTTGAAATAATACCGATACACATTTCCAGTGGTTACTTGGCTGTGTCAGTGTATATGTTTCTTGGACTACATCAGTCTGTCAGTTGCAAATAGATGTCGGGAATTGTGAACCGTAGTTTGGACAGAACTACAACTTTTTCCAGTAGTCTTGTATAGTAGTAAACCAGTATTTTATTAAGCTCAGACCAGCAACCTGCTAGGCTTTCTGCTTAGAGCAACTGCTGAGATTTGGAGCTCTTGAAATTTATCCACATTGTTTTTTTCATAACGTGCTCGAATTATGAGGTATAAAAAACCGCTAGTCTAAGCCTATTGCATAACGTTAACTTTGTGCTTAAAATTCTTATGGTTGTACTGCTCCAAATTGCAGGAAATAGAAGAAATTCCTTTTTATCAGCTACCATTGCTGAAAGCTTAGCTTACTAAATTGAGGTCAAAAATTCCCCATTAATTGTTTACTCAAAAGTCTGCAGTGACAGTGATCACTTCTACCAGACTGTTACGTTCAGCTCAGTTGTTTTATTTGTCCACAACAGTTGCACAACACAGACTGGAGGAGTCCTTGACGAGGAGACAACGAAAAGACCACAAGGGTCATCAAAGTCTGCTGCCACCTCACCAAACACAACCACCAAACTCCGTTGTGATGCTCAGGAAATTAAACACAAACACACAATTTAATGCCAACTGTACCAGCTTACAAGCATAACGAACAATTTGAGATCTAAGGAGTGAACTAACTAATTTCAAACGAAATTATCCATGAAAAAATGATGCAGTGCCCACAATTTTCAACTATAGTGGCTACAGTACAGTCACTGATGTTCTCATTGCTTTTACTATCAAAAATCAAATCTTCATTATACTCGCGTTATTACACCAAAGTGTGTAACGAGTGGCGAGGCCCATGTTCGCGGCTTAGCGCCTGGGTTACACAGCTCCAAAGAAACGTCGCAGCAGTGGCGAGCTGAATTGGCGACACTGTGCCGATTTGAACAGCCCAGGAATCGAACCCCAGACCTCCCTCACCAATAGCGTGCACTTAGCAACTTAGCTAACTGACTGGTTTACTTCAACTATGCATTCGGTAAATTAATTATATAAGTCAAAAGGTCACCTTGCAAGAAGAAAAAGAGCCAAAGCTACAGAAAGACATAACAAGTTTCTACTGTCGCACATTTTAACTTGTTGCTCCCTCATTTTCAGCACTGCTATTTCATGAGTTCATGCTGTTTATTATTTACAAGGCTAACAATTCACGAAGTCGCAATAAGGATTTTTATGCTGATTGAGGTAGAGTACTAAATATTTAATTGTATCATATACTAAAAAATGCACGGGCACAAAAAAAAAACTGCATAACATTCATGCAATACTACACAGAACACCTTCGCCGAATGTTTATTTCCAATATCGGTCTTGTACTTCTTAATCCAAACAGAATTTTTCAAAACTTGCAACAGTTGTTATGATAGACATTTCCTTCAATTTTGAGCAAAGAGCTGGATTGCATTTGCAGCAAACAAACACTTTCTGTACCAGTTTCACTAAAGTACCAATTCAAGCTCTCAATGTGACTGAGTTGAAAATCATATTTATCATTACAAATCATCATTCTTATCATAATTGTATGAAACATCATTATCACCAAAATCACTTTCATCTGCCGAGTAATTGCAAGGTTGAAGTAGATACCCTTGAATGCCTTTTTTACTTATCATTTACATACTGCCAGACTGTAACACAAAACAGCATACTGCAAGGAAACATCATCACTCGTAAGCAGGCATCGACTACTGACTGGACATGAGAACAATGTGATTAACTAAATCAAATCTTCATTATACTCGCGGTATTTCGCTGAAGTGTGTAAGTAGTTGCGGGGCCCATCTCTGTGGCTTAGCTCCTGGGCTACACAGTTCCAAAGAAACGTCGCAGCGGTGGCGAACCATTGGCGACACTGTGCTGATTTGACCGACCCGTGATTTGAACCCCTGACCTCTTGCATCGATAGCGTGTTGGCTAGGTGACTGAAGTAACTACCGCTAGCATAAATAATATCGTATAAATTTTAAAAGCTCCAAAACTCAGCAGTTGCTCTAAGCAGAAAGCCTATCAGGTTGCTGGTCTGAGCTTAATAAAATACTGGTTTACTACTAGTGCAGTTGGCATTAAATTGTGTGTTTGTGTTTAATTTCCTGAGCATCACAACGGAGTTTGGTGGTTGTGTTTGGTGAGGTGGCAGCAGACTTTGATGACCCTTGTGGTCTTTTCATTGTCTCCTCGTCAAGGGACTCCTCCAGTCTGTGTTGTGCAACTGTTGTGGACAAATAAAACAACTGAACTGAACGTAACAGTCTGGTAGAAGTGATCACTGTCACTGCAGACTTTTGAGTAAACAATTAATGGGGAATTTTTGACCTCAATTTAGTAAGCTAAGCTTTCAGCAATGGTAGCTGATAAAAAGGAATTTCTTCTATTTCCTGCAATTTGGAGCAGTACAACCATAAGAATTTTAAGCACAAAGTTAACGTTATGCAATAGGCTTAGACTAGCGGTTTTTTATACCTCATAATTCGAGCACGTTATGAAAAAAACAATGTGGATAAATTTCAAGAGCTCCAAATCTCAGCAGTTGCTCTAAGCAGAAAGCCTATCAGGTTGCTGGTCTGAGCTTAATAAAATACTGGTTTACTACTAGTGCAGTTGGCATTAAATTGTGTGTTTGTGTTTAGTTTCCTGAGCATCACAACGGAGTTTGGTGGTTGTGTTTGGTGAGGTGGCAGCAGACTTTGATGACCCTTGTGGTCTTTTCGTTGTCTCCTCGTCAAGGGACTCCTCCAGTCTGTGTTGTGCAACTGTTGTGGACAAATAAAACAACTGAGCTGAACGTAACAGTCTGGTAGAAGTGATCACTGTCACTGCAGACTTTTGAGTAAACAATTAATGGGGAATTTCTGACCTCAATTTAGTAAGCTAAGCTTTCAGCAATGGTAGCTGATAAAAAGGAATTTCTTCTATTTCCTGCAATTTGGAGCAGTACAACCATAAGAATTTTAAGCACAAAGTTAACGTTATGCAATAGGCTTAGACTAGCGGTTTTTTATACCTCATAATTCGAACACGTTATGAAAAAAACAATGTGGATAAATTTCAAGAGCTCCAAATCTCAGCAGTTGCTCTAAGCAGAAAGCCTAGCAGGTTGCTGGTCTGAGCTTAATAAAATACTGGTTTACTACTATACAAGACTACTGGAAAAAGTTGTAGTTCTGTCCAAACTACGGTTCACAATTCCCGACATCTATTTGCAACTGACAGACTGATGTAGTCCAAGAAACATATACACTGACACAGCCAAGTAACCACTGGAAATGTGTATCGGTATTATTTCAAGATAAAGCTGTATGCAATCCCTGTCATTATCATGTTGAATGTCAAGCAGGAAGGCTCTGGATAATCAGTGTTAGTTACCGGTACTTACTCAGAGCATTACCTACAATAAACATTGAAAAAACAGCAAAAATTGCAAAGCATAACTGGCAGACCAGTGCTGTCTTTTAACAGTCAACTGGTTCTCAGCCTATAGTTAGGAAATGAACCACTGTGCAGTGTGCATGCCTACTTAAGAAACGAACCACTGTACATACTACTGATAATTTCACTTAGCTGTTCACCACTGTAGCCAGCCTAGATACTAGTAGCCAGCCTAGATACTAGCACCAATAGTTATTTTCTTAATACACCAGTCATTTAATAATCTTTCTGAACCGACCATTAACACAGTATCTTACAAAAGTTATAAAAATTATTTCACCACTTGGTTTATTCTGTTTCCTTTGCTCTTACGATTCGACCAACGAAGGTGAAATAGACTACCGCAGCTGCTGTGTATTGAAATGCGTCTCGATCAAATCCCAACGATATGTCATAAAAACGATAGCCAATCAAAATCGAGCTGTGGATTTTCAAATTTTTTTCGTTGTTTACAAATTTCTCCGAAACTAGAGTGCGTAGGAAGTTCGTTTTTTCCAAAGAGTTCAGAATATTTTATTTGATTTTTTGATAATTAATTGTTCTAGACGCGACCCTGCCTTTGAAAACTGTTTCACAGTATTTTAAGTAAGCAAACGGTACAGTAACTTTTTTATTGTGATGTTATAAAGTTTTTGCATCTGTGGTAAAATCACAGACTCTTTGTCAATGTTTTTAAATACTGGGCAGCCTTGTATCTTTGCGATTGTCTGAATCATTGCACAATTTGATCAAAAGCTCTCTCCCCTAAGTGATCCATTTAAGTGGAGTCTGATAAGATTACAGAAGTTTTTTTTTAATTGTTGTCGTGAAACAGGGTATAATCGATAAGCTTGTCAATGGGGCAAGTATGAGATTTGTGACAACAAATCAGTTCCAAGCACTTTGCAGTTACTGGTGTGAAGTTGTACTGGCAAATGGGCAGAGCAAATTTCTTTGCACAGTCCTGCTTGGCCTTTCTAGTATTTGAAGAAGTCAAATGCTCGATGTTAGGTTTATGCTATGTGATTTCTAGGCATTTACATGTGATGGTTGGATAACCTGTCCAGCATTGCTTGGGAATTAAATTAGCTCTGCTTTAGAGAAAAGTGGACTTATTGTTTCTCAGACATTTGAGCTGATTTTTGTCTCTTCATTGGTATTGGTGAAAGGTTGTTGTCAGCGTTTTGCTTGCACTGATCTTCAGTTTGTCCTGCCTTAGGTTTGTTGTTAAGGAAAAGTTTTTTCTAGTGTTTGACATTCTTGCAAGGTGTACAACAGCAAGTTCAATCATCTGCCTATGCAACTCTTCACGTTGTTCCTCACAATGTGTTTGTGTGCCTGTTCAGACGGCCAGTTGGATAGAGCATCTGTTTGTCTTTGAAGAAGTAGACTCAATTCCGTTTCTGGTCATTGATCCTACTAATGGCTCAAAAATTGATTTCCACACCTTCCCCGAGGTTGTCACTCAGCATTACAGGAATAGTGTAATGAACAATTGAACACTTTCTCAATTTTATTAATTGTGCTGTTGGGAAAGCACTTACATAGATTCAAATCTTAGAAAGCTAGATATGATAAACAGCAACTCCCAAGTGAGCTCGTTGCTGTGCTTTGATTGCTGTCTTTAAGGGGAACTGAAGAGCAAAACTGTTTTTTCAGAAATGGCGTTAAAAATTACACTGATAATACAATTTCGGTAGAGAGGTGCTTTTTTACAAACAAATTGCTTCAAAAAGAATCAGATACGAATCCAAAATTGTATCTCAGATACGTCAATGATATTTTCGCAATTTTTGAAGACCAACGATTTGGCACAACGTTCTTGCATTACTTAATTCCCAACACAACAGCATTCGTTTCACTATGGAAAAAAGTAATGGCACAATTTCTTTTTTGGATGTAGAAATACAAATTAACCCAAATGGATTTGACACATGGACATGGAGAAAACCAACCCACACTGGTCTTTTTCTCAATTTTTGTGTGGTGTGCCTTAAAGCTTGGAAAGAAAGTTTAGTTTTCTGCCTACTACATGGAGCAAAGGAAGTGTGTTCCTCTGTAAAGTTTTTTAAGACTGAGGTAGACTGAGGTACACAATCACTGAGGTACACTGAGGTAGGTACACTGTACACTGAGGTAGACTGAGGTACACAATTTGAGGCGGCTTTTTATGAAGAATAACTATCCCATACATTTTTTTGACTAGATTTTGCAACGTTTTCTACATCAACCAGACACACAAACACCTACCGAAAATGAACCAGACCCAAAAATTCTGTTTAAAGTACCTTTTGCTGGCAAAATATTGAAAGAATTTTTCAATAATATTTGCCTGATAATAAAAAAGAAAATTTGGAATCCATGTTGTGCCCCTGTATACGACCACCAAAGTTGGACATTCTTTTCAACTGAAAAGCCAAACACCTTCAAGTCTACGCTCAGTTGTCGTTCATAAATTCACTTGCTCACGTGATGTGAGCACTACCTACATAAGTACTTCATCGTGACATTTAAGCGTTAAAATTTAGGAACATTTGAGCGATTCAGCGTTGAATAAAAGTGCTGTTAAAGAACATATCCAAAATTGCAGCAGTTGCTCTCAAGAACAAAAACAAGATCTGAATTCATTTACAGTAATTCGGAAATGCAATACAGATTATGAAGTCGAAATGCAAGAAGCCTTATTGATCAAAAAACAAAACCCGAAATTAAATAAGCAATTAGGAGCATCATTTTTGTTAAATATTTATTAATTTTCATGCCGTACTGCTTATTATTGTGATGTCATCAATTAGTCATAACTGTAATTGTCGTACCGTAAATTTAAATTTTACTGAAAAATGAGATAGCTAGCCTAGACCCTAGAGTTAAGTCAGTTTCAGCATTTATGAGAATTTTGTGATTTTATTGCAGCCAATGTTTGCAGTGTAGTTTTTCAATAATCATTAATTCATTGTAGAGGGCGTTATGGAATCGCCGAAAACGTTTGATTAGTTATGTTAAATATACCTGTACCTTGAAAATGTTAAACCCAATGGTGTTCTTAGCACTAAGTGCTTTGTGGTTTGTAAATTACACTGAGTTCTGTACTGACTGCAGAAATTTTCAATCATTTTTAATTAACCATAAATTAAACGTTAAACTTGTGATCATGACGTCATGGAGGTCTGTACGTTCCGCACCACTGCACGCACGCAACTACGCAAATCTTACCGCTGTCTGTAATCCACGCGTTTTTCCATGACGTCACAGACCTCCATGACGTCACCACCACAAGTTTTACGTTTAATTTTTGATTAATTAAAAATGATTGAAAATTTCTGCAGTATAGAACTCAGTGTAATTTTCAACGCCATTTCTGAAAAAACAGTTTTGCTCTCCAGTTCCCCTTTAAGAAGTAGTAAAACCTGGGGGGGTTATTACAGAATTTTATGCGTTAGCGAGCGATTTCTCTTGCTAATTCTCCTCGGAGGAGAAATTCTCCGAGTGGCAGCCGAGATAACGAGCTCGCAAATTTGGGATTACAGGTTGTGCTCGCAGAAAGAGCAGCTACTCGGTAAAGCCGAGTGTCTCGCTAACTGCTCGGTATGCATAGGCTTGTTGTGGGGTGCTAGACTGGCAGCTGCTGTTTGCCGGCTAGCGCGTAATTTAGTGCCAAAACTGTGCTAGTGTTACAAAGCTGGGATGGTTTTAACTTGGTTATAGGTAAGAGTGTATGCAGTAATGGTGTCTCCAGATGCATAGGCTTGTTGTGAGGTACTAGACTAGCAGTTGCTGGCCATGGCCTCACACGGTTACTTGTGGAAGATACCATTACTTCATACTCTCTGACCAATGCTCCAACTAAGTCTGCAGCCAACGCATGCTTGCTAAAGGTCTACTAGCACAGTTTTAGGATTAGACTAGGCGCTAGCCAGCAAACAGCAGCTGCTAGTCTAGCACCTCACACCAAGCATGTACCGACTCATCTGTAGACACCATTACTACATAGCCTACACTCTTACTTGTAACCAAATCACAGCCATCCCAACTTGGTAATACTGGCACGGTTTTAGCACTAGACTAGGCGCTAGCCAGTAATCAGCTGCTAGCCTACTAGTCTTAGTTTGATGTGTATGTATTTGTGTGTTGACTATGCTTTGCATTTTTGTTTTGTTTTTTTATTTTTATAAGTCTGATTTTTTCTGTTGACATATGTCATGCTTGAAATAGAGTGTAGCAACTTGATGAGCCTTTGGCTCTTAATTCACATGCACGAATATACTTGAACAAGAATCCACCACTTCACAACAAGCCTGGGAGTTGCATAAAGCTCTAGTTGTGTCATAAACTAGGTTCTAGTCATTGTGCATACACTATGACCTAAAGAAAACGCGCTCTGCCATGGCTAGTTGTGTATGAAATTGTCGCTCGGTAACTTAACGTGCTCATTTTTTTCTCGCTACTTGTCGAGCGACTTCGCCAGCTTGGAAAATCCTGTAATCCCAAAAAACACGTTAGCAAAGAAAAATTTTTTACCGAGCAGTTTGCGAGCTCACAAACCGCTTAGTGAGCATCCTGTAATAACCCCCCTGGTATGGATTAGCTTTGCTTGGATTACCGTATTTTCTTGAAATAAAGCCGTGGCTGCTTAAGTTTTTTTACATTTTAAGTGTGGTTTTTGTTGGAGGGCATCTTTAATTTTGTTATACGAACGTTTTCGTCATGTAATTGGTGTCCAGTGAGAATTCAAGTTAATTTACCATGAGTGACTGGAAAACGAAAACACCAAGTTTGTTGCAATTCTGCTGTCTCTTGTGAAATGCTCAAAATCTCGGTCATTATGTGCTCCCCTACCATACTACTTAATCCAACAGCTGCTATTCCTGTCCCTTCTGTGAAAAGCAGTCAACAAAACCAAACAAAGGAAGTGTTAATTACTAGGCGTAGCAACAGAAATAGCATTTCCTTGAATGATATCGGTATTGCCGGTATTTATGATGATAAAAAAGACCATTGATACAGTAGTTGAAATAAACATACAATGCTTGAATGGTTTTTGTTGGGTGTGCTTAAATTTATTTATGGTACTTTGTTTTCTTGTAAATAGACGGTTTTGTCTGTTGCTGCTTCTATTCAAGGCTGCTTTTATTTTTTTTGATTTTTTTAAATTCAGGCGGCTTCTATTCAAGAAAGCTTTGATTAATGAGTAGAAGAAGCGAAACCTTGCAAGATGCTATTTTTCAAGCATGTAATCTTTTCGCTTTATCATCAACTACCTGTGATTTTTTAAAACGTTGACAGTAACATAATTAATAAAATAAAATTATAAATAACTGAGGTTATTGTCAAATTATATTGAACGGAAAATTCAACAGTAATTGAGGGAGACTACAGTCTACAAATGAGCTTGCGCTTTTTGAGTTAGTAGCCACTCGTTATATATGTGAAATGCGATCGGCTCCAGTTGCGAATTGAACCTGTCACATAGGATCTACCACCTTACCGTAGCACCGCTAGATCATGTCCCTGACTATTAGTGTAGAGATTTTTGGTTATAGGAATTTTTGGTTTTGACTTAAGTTTAACCTTAAATTTTTTCAGACAAGGTGCATCAGTTACGATTTCACTTTGCTTTCGTTTTTATTTTTACAGAAGTTGTGATCCCAACTCGACTCCTGCTGTCCCTTCTCCCGTGTCGGGCTCTGTGATTTCAATGCCTTTGTCATCCACAGAAACTTCTCCCTCCAACATTGCTGCCAGTAACAAAAATCAAATGAGAAGAAAAGTTTCAAAGGGTACAATAAAAAGCATGGCAGCAACTGTTCCTGAACTTGTCAAAATTCTTGGTGGTAATAATGTTATTGAAAAGGTATTATATTTATTGCTTACAGTTTAGTGTATGATGAACAAACTGGTGGGGTTGCAATAAAAATCAAACTGTATGATGAAACTGTGTGGTTGAAGCGTAAATTCCGTTGATTAGTATCCTTACGATAGTATAAAATCTTTAACTAGACAGCAAATACACTTAATTTTAATCCTCATCCTATTATGCTTAATTACTTTTTTCCAAAACTGATGTTGAGGTAATTTTTTTTCACGTAAAATATGGCTTTATTGAAGTACCAGTATTATTTAACTCAAAATGTCTCTCTGATGTATTGCTAGCACAGTTGCAAATATTATATACATTTTACCCTAATACCTAGCATTATCTTCGGTCACAAATGGTATTTTTCATTCAGCAAATTACAGAAACATTGTTGCCATTTTCCCAAACATTTGATTTTGTTCAAAAAATGAACATGTTATATTTACAAACTGCGTGAACGTTCGTAGACGGTTCTAATCTCGAACATTCTTGTTCATGCAAAGAGCATGCAATAACCTTCCTGGACTGCAAGGCAGCCCCTGCGTAGTCTTGAGCTCATCCTAGAGATCTTATGGCAGTTTTTTAATTGAAGCCAGAATGGCTGTATTTAAAAATTGGCAGCTTCAAGTGTCTGTTTTGCCTTGCTGATGAACTTTAAGTATATCTGATTAAAAGATGGAATAGCTTTGTTTCATAGTTAGTAATGTATTACTACGATTAAGTTGATACTTATGTGCTAGGGTAATCCTTATTTTGCGATTTTCAATTTTTTTGTTACAGACCCTCTCAAAAGTGTCCACTCGTGAAAAAAACACTACCGGTACTTGTAATATATTTTTAAAAAATATTGTTAAGAGGTTGTTCAACGCTTCTGAAATTTTGACCTCTATTCTCATATTAACTAGTAAAAGAACGCTGATAGGAGTGCAAATTGCTCCTCCAGAAAATTTTTGACAATTTTAATACTGTAGTGGCCATTTTGGTATTTTTTGAACTATTTTTACGTGATTTTTTTTTCAATTTTTTGCTCCTAAATCTGACTGTTTCATCAAATATATTGCATTTTGTTCATTCGTACATTTTCAATTATGCGTGCTTTGGGAGTGAGGCTTATTGTTATTGAAAAGGTTCGAAGTTATGGAAAAATTGTATTCGTCAAAAACATGTTTCAAAATGGCTGGTGGGGGGATGCATCTCCCACATCCCCCTGGATCCGCCCCTGCCTGCACTGATAACAATGTCTCTCATCACTACTCCAACCAGCTGGTTTGGCTTCAGTATGATGTGAGGCAAATTCTGTCACAACTGTGTTGAAATGACAGTACGTACTGCTCTTGCTCAGTTTGGACACTTCACTTCAAAAACAGGGGTTCGGTTTCAAAAAAGGGGGGGTGGGTTCGACCCCCGAAACCCCCCTGGGTGTGCCACTGCATTATTCAATTGAAAGCTCTAGGAAGTCTCTTTGCAGGTTCAGCTTTTCAAATATATCAAGGTGTTTTTGTCAAATGAAGTAAATCCTTTTGATGCAGTGTTTCCGAGTCAATCTTAATCCTTGTGGCGGGCTCTTCATCCCCATAAACTGTATTCATAGCTAGCAACATCAAACGTTTTTCTGCTATTGGCACACTGTTATCACAAAGCGCCCTAGCTATCGATTTTTCTGACAAGTACCACAGATGTCCTGATACTTTTTGATAACATTCATTGGAAATAGTATTGTCCACAGACTCGTAATGCTGCGGGGCTGCAGGTTAGATTGTCATTTGGTGCTTTAACAGCAAGATGAGCACGAGTCCAAGGCTTTACAATTACATGCACTGCTGCAAAAAATTCGCATATATCTTGGTCCTCAACTCTCTTTTGATGTTAATTTGAATTGAGGTCAAAACGAAATAGCACATCTTTTCCCTGAAAGATGAAAAATCTTCACCGTCCAGCTTTCATGGTGCACACCATCTGGGGCAGAAAAATCAACCCCTTGGGAGGAAAATAAATGCCAGCTCAAGCACTTTGCGGTAGTCATCTATTGGTTGTGAATCTTAAAGTGCATTGCTAATAAATTTAGTCACATTATTTTTTAACAGGCCAGACTAATTCACTCTTCGCCATACCATCACTCATTCCATCTTCATACTTCTATTTGTCAATCATTTCCATCCACTTTGGAATCTTTTAAGCAACAGGATTTTTAGGAGCAGATTAGGCTCCCATTGCTTCTTTAAATGCAGGTCTTGTCACAACCTGTGAGATATGTTGATGAGGAGCAAAATGTAGCAAGTTTTTTGTAGACTTTGTTCAATTTTCGCACATGCTCCATACTGGCGACCAATGGTTGAGCTGGTGGTATCAAACCACATACCTTGTACTGGGATTGTAACATTCCTATCATGCAATGTTTCTTCAAAAGCATATTGCCTGAAATGGTAGGAATCCTGGCAGTATTAAGAAGTTGACATATGCCTTTACCAAATACAAGCGCTGGTAGTCTGTCAAGAAGACGCGTACAAAAGTACAAACGTGAAACTAAAAATGACTGAAAACAGGCCTTAGACAGGTTTTGACTGGCTGGGAGGATGACATGCCAGTGCAAGTTACGTGTAGAAAATGATGTTTGAAAACACTAGCATGTCTGCACTGCTTTACTCGATAAATGTAATAAACTATATAAATGCAAGTAGCTGAACCTTGGCTAGTCCATTGTAAGCTGTTCAAAAAAATAACATTGCTAGCTGCTTGGTTATTTGCATGTGCAAGTTTCAAAACTCGATTTGCTTTAAAATCCCCTGTATGGCCTTTACTTTAGGTGCTAAAAATTGCAAGTAGCTTGACCAACCTCTTAGCGTTAAAATATCACAATAATATATTACAGCAAGTGTTTTTTTAGGAATTGGAAACTTTTGGGAGGGTCTGCGCTAAAAAATCAAGAAAAAAAATGTTAACCTCACATAAGGAGCACCCTATTATGTACTATAGATATTTAGTTTCTTCATGTACTTATTAATGGATTATGTATTGTTTATTGTATTACAGGTATTAATTGCAAACAATGGTATAGCTGCTGTTAAATGCATGCGATCGATAAGAAGATGGTCTTATGAAACTTTTAGGAATGAGAAAGCTATATCATTTGTTGCTATGGTAACTCCAGAAGACTTGAATGCTAATGCTGAGTTTATTAAAATGGCTGACCATTACATGCTTGTGCCTGGCGGTTCAAACAATAACAACTATGCTAATGTTGAGCTTATTGTTGATCTTGCAAAGAGAAGCAAAGTCCAGGTTGGTACTTACTTACTATTTAAAATCAAAGTAGTTACATGTGCTATCAAAATGGAGGTTTGCGAACTGTCCATGCTTTTTAGAGTTAGGCTATCCACATTAGTTAGCAATAATAGCTATGACAGTGTGTTCATGCACAAAAGAGACAGTTGACATTTTGAATGAAATAACATTACTCACAATGATATTGAATTTAATGTAAATTAAGGTAAGCTGTTTAAGAAAGTGACATAGCTGAAAATTACTAAGGGAACCTAGGTTGTATACAGAAAAAGTTTACACAGAGTGTTGTTGTTCAAGTTATCTAAAAAGAAATTCAATTGCTTGTGGCTGTTCCAGAATCGACAAATATTTTCTTTAGTTAGTGTTTGCTGGCCACAACTCAAAGCGTACTTTCTGGATCATTGCTTGTCACATGGTGGTTTGGGTTTCACATATTATTGCATTTTGTGGTGCTTCGTGTCTCTAGTAATTTGTCATGCAAGAGTCGCAAAAATCAGTGTAGTAGTTTGTATTTGCCCACCCAAGTAATTGCGGTACTGGACTAGGGATGGCCATTTCGGATTACCAGTTCCAAAAGGATCTGGATACAAAACTATCCAGATTAGTTTTTGAGGTATAAACCGGGTAATTGGATTCGATTTTATTGCTTTACATTATAACAAAGTGTTGCTTTGAGTTATTTATTCAAACAAATTTTTTTAAACTACTATTGCTGGTTTGGTGCTGGGTCTTTTGCAAAATAGGTTGATTTAAAAGCAATAGGATTTGGTATTCTGGATTTGGTTGTAACTATTCGGAATAATTCCAGAATAGTAAACTATTCTGAAATGCCCATCCCTATACTTAAACTGACCACAGCAAACTGACCGTTAGTCAACTGATCGCCAGGACAACTGACCAACATCAGTATGTAACACAATTTTTGTTCCCGACTTCTAAGTGTTATTTCCTGAATGGTTTCATCTAGAAACCTGGAAAAACGCTCATAGTTTCACCGAAACTTTGCTTTTTAGAATATGAGAGTGATATTTCGAAATTCAGTTTTTTGGCTAAAATCGTGTAATCTAGCATGTAAAATCTGGGGTTATTTTTTGATTGATTACACTGTCGGGGAGGTTTACATCTTGTGTTCATATTTTATGTTAGTTAAAGCAACAAATCAGGACAAATTTTCGTCCCATTTACATATTTGACAACCTAAACCGCTTATACCAAAGCTATTGGACACTTAGATATAATAGCAAATTGAAAATGAATCGATTAGAAATGCACGGTTTATCTAGATTTCTGACAATACTCTCAAGGTCACTTTCGCGGATCAGCCTCTGTATGTAAGTCACCCTTCATGCCCTCATTATGTTCTCCTAGGTAGCAACATTCAAAATCCAATATATCTTGATGGAAACGTTCGCCATGTTGCTCTGAATATGCATCCATGTTTTACATAAACTGATCCGGATCAGCGTCAAGCATTTGCACTTTGAGGGACATTCTGCAGCCCCTGTTGCTGCAGGTCGTTACTAATTTGGCAACCAGCCCTACACAATTTTCAGCTTTGTGATTGCCCAAAAATCCATAAACCACTTGCGCAAAGCTGCCCACTGTGTTATTGTCAGTTTTTCAAAAACTTTGTTGTAGTCCAGGATCTTTCTTGTCTGCGGGCCAACAAAAATACCAGCTTTTATCTTTTTTCTTCAGAAATTTTGGAAAGAAGTTTTGTGGATACTTGAATGTGTCTGAATTCTTTTCTCCTGCTTAAACAAAATGTTTGAAAAGGGCCAGTTTTATGTGCAGCGTAGGCATTAATATTTTGCTGGGGATCAATTAGAGGGTTCCATTTGATGTTGCTTTTCCCAACAGAATATTCAGTTCATTTTGGCCATGTTCGTCTATGGTAGTGTGCAGTTGCATTTCGATTATCCTCATAGCAAAGGTAACATGGAAATTTTGTAAATCCACCTCGAAAACCCATTAAGAATGCCACCATTTTGAAATCTCCAATTGCTTGCCAGTTGAACTGGTCATAATTCAGATTAATCGAAAGAGTTTTGACATTTGCATAATTTTCTTTGAGATGCACTGAGTGGGCAAGAGGGATAGATGGATATCTGTTTCCATAATAGGTACACCTTTTAGACTCCTGCTTAAACGATCGATAAACAGTCGCCAGTCGCTTGGAATACAAGGAATCCCAGTCGAGTCAAAAAGACTATTTACATTGTGCCAAAAGCAAAGTCCATCTGCTGTGGCAAAAAAACTCGAGAATTCCTGATGACGTTTACACTGGTTAGTGACTCGAGCAGATGAATCAAGCAATTTCATTGTTTGAGTCTGGATGTCAACAATTCTGATTTGGTTTGGCGCAAACAAACCAAATTAGAAAAACTTCTGTGTTGTCTAAAACTCTCTTACAGCTGGTTACCAGAAATACCTGTTGGTGATGGTAACAGCCCAGGTGGCCTAGTGGTAAGAGCGTTCGCCTCTGCAGTGGTAGACTCGGGTTTGATATCAAGTCGGGTCAAACCAATGGCTTTGAAATTCGTATTTACAGCTTCTCTGCTTAACACTCAGCATGAAAGGGACAGTGTGAAGAACTAGCTGGCAAGTTCATTTGTCGTGCGGTTGGGAAAGACACTTAGCGGGATTTCTCTGTTTTGGTGTGGTAGACAGATGGCTGGCAACTCCTACGCTAGTCGCTAGCTCCTTGCAGCACTTCGATGTTTTCTGGTGATAAGAGGATGACAACTAAAGACAAATGCTGCATCACACAAGATTTTCACAGAATTTTCGTAAATTGAGTATTTTACTCCTTAAACCACAAAAGCAAAGTTAAAAAAAAAAAGGCGATTTTCCAACCCTTTTGGTCGTAAGTGTTCAGGAAATCTTGGTTAAAACCCGAGACTAACAAAAAAATTTTTTGTTACACAGTACCATGCAAACTGAACGCTGCAAAAATGCCTAATTTATAAACAAGAACTTTTGTGACGTGGAACCACAATAAATCCAAACCTAACCCTGACTGCACATAACCCATCCCTAACCGAACGTAACCAAACCCTAGCCAAATCTAACCAAACCTAAAACTTTGACCAAACCTTCCTCAACTAATCGAACGTAACCCTAACCGAATGTACCTCAATTACTAACCAAACCTAACCCTAACGCAACCTAACCCTAACTAACCGACCCTTACCCTAACCTAACCTATAACTCTAACTTCAGAGTTGAGTCTTCGAATTTCGATCTCTAACACTAACTTAAATATTGGAATAGATTGAAAAATTTGCTCGGAATGCAAATTATGCAGTGCACAAAGCTGTGATTGTTTTCAAGCCTTGTCACGCCCCACTGTGAGCCTGTTTTCGAGCCTTGTCAAATTATACAGCGCACAGTGCGCGTGTTTGCTACGATACAGCACACAAAGCTGTTTTTGCCAGTCAATTGTCACGGCGGTCGATTTGCATTGTGGTGAGTTGTCCTGGCAGTCCTTGCCCCTTTATTTTGCCAATTAGTTTTTATTATTTTATCCAAGAACAATTAGCCCTTCAAGAAAGAGTTTTTGGTTGGATCAACACTGCAGCAATTTACTAAAAATAACAACTGAGTGAAGGTTTAGATGCTCCACTCCAGGAATAGTTCAACTAAAGGAAAGATTACGTACTGTGACAGTTTCATAACAGTAGCATTCTAAAAAAGACCAGGATGCTCATTGCAGGATTGTGTTTGATTTACACTTTCTTTCTGACATACCGTAAAATGGGGATACTTTACCCACTAGGGTCAACTTTGCCCACATTTTGTACATTTTTTATTATTAATTGCCATAAGTTTTGTGCAAAATTTTTTCAATTTTATTTAGTTTTAATTTTGAAGTAACCATAGTACTACTTTGGTTTTAACTTAACTTTATATTATCTCTGGCAGTTTTTGGCGAAGTGACACAAAACTTCATAAAAGCAGCACTACCCTACAACTGTTTTGAAAAAAAGTTCACGTTGCTACCTCTGTTAATTAGCAAGCATGGCGATTATCAAGGTCATACGTCCAATCACAGCGCTGTGTGATATCGTGAGTGACGCTCGTTCGAATGATCGTCCGCACATTCAAATAAATGCAATGGACGTGGCGCCATAGTGATTTTGCTGCTTTGGAGTGTTTTTCGTTACGATTACATTCTTCGCGTTCTTTTACAAGCTGATTTGTACAAATATATGGATTAGTTTCGTGTTCTGTGCGCTGCTTTTAAACAGGAAAAAGAAGATTAATTTTCAGGAAACTTGTTTGTCTGCTTTGCTTTTAAGTTATTTAAAAAATCTCCCAAATTATTTAGTTAAATCATTGTGACTAAAGCAAGCTTAATGGTCGCCGTGAACATTATAACTTGCATAACAAAACTTTTCACGCAGCCAGACGCATGTAAGTACTCGGAAAACCAAACAACCTGTATTACCGTCGGGACTTTTTTTAAAATTAAAAAAAAGATTTACAAAAACTTTCAATTAATAGCAATAATTTTTCAATTTTTTAATCTATGTGCAATCTTCTTGTTTTATGCGATGTAACAATATATGCTCTTTCTTATTTTCAAATTTTTTTTTCGGTGGTTTAACTGATTTTTCTAAATTTGCACAAATTTTTTCGGTTAACTCCATAATATTTCGGTCAAGTATCTAGGCCTCATGTAACGATTTCCAAAAAAAAAAGGTCTCCACCTTGCATGCAGCAACTATGCTGTTTTTGTCTGCAAAATTTCTTCAAAAACTCTAGTTTTTTCGGTCATTTTGACCAAAAGAGTCGAAAAATTTTGGTCTTGCCAAAGAATCAACCTAGTACATATGTATTAATTCTTGCCTACGATATGGCCTGTAGACGTTAATGTTCTTTTCTCCCTATCTTTAAAGAAAATCAAAGCTCACTTTGCTTTTTTTCCTTTTTTTTTGTGCCAATGCAAATCGGTGAGGTTGTGTTGTATGAGCACGCGCTATTCCAACAGCAAAATTTTATTTAGTCAAATGCGCTTTTTGTTAATAAAATCAAAAATCTTGGTTTGATTTTCTCAAGACTTAACTTGCGCAAAAGTATGTTTATACACGTGTGACTCGCGCTTGAACCAGGATGACATCTTTTTTGACAAAAAGTTAGAGAAGAGTTACGATGATCTTTGCAAAACTTGAAAACGAGCTGAAATTGAGTAGCTTCAAGAAAACGTTAATTTTATAGTGATTGCGCTCAGATATTGAAATAATTTTGATGTATTTATGTTGAAAATCAGTTAATGTACAAAGTGTAAGAAAATGTTAGTTTTGATTTCATGTTAATTTTATAGAATTATGGTTAGCGCGTTTTAGCTGCGCTGACCGACAGTGTGCACATTGGCCACTTTCACTATACATAAACTTTGATTTTACTGCAAAAAATCTGATATAGAACAACAATTTCTAACCCAAACCTACTGAAGAAAATGCATAAAAAAAATGTATCCCTAAAATTTGCAGTGGGGGTCAAAGGTCACTTACGGCAGACAAGTTTTGAAGGTAGGTAATTTATTTCTAGGTTACAGAAGCAAAAAAATTTAGATGGATAACACAAAAGTAAAGCACAAAATAAAAATTTGAAATGAAAATCACATGGAACTGAAACCTTGAAAGAGATTGCAAAGTGACCGTCTAAGGTTTTCAAGTCAAGCAGCCACCCAATGAACTTATGCAGAAACTTGTTATAAGGTCACCAATATTCAAAAACAAAATTTTAAGCCAAAGATACTCCAAAAAAATATTCACAAAACTTTTTTTGAAAAAAATTGGCAGATTTCTATTTTGCTTATAACTTTGCCCATATGACCATGTGAAGCTGTAATGTACATAATATGGTGTACATAGAGTGTCTGACTATCTGCGACCAGTCAACTATCGATACCAATATTTCAGCTTGTATAGTGTGTGCATTGTGAGATTAAAAATACTGACAACTGCAACACTAACTGGTAAGCATAAGATTTGCATGTTGTACAAGCATGTGAGTCAAACTGCCATCCCAAGCAGTTAAATGTGAGCAATTTTGTTTTTTAAAAACACCTAAAGTGGGCAAAGATGCATTTTACAGTGTTATCATTGCTAGTAGAAGCATTGGGTGGCTGACACAAGCATTAGGTGGCTGAAAAACCTGAAACAAGCATCATGGGCAAAATTGCAAAACTGAAAGTAGTCAGACAACTTTGCCCACTTTAAATAAATAAGTAGAAAATTGGTAAATTTTTGGACTACACCCTATTGGTTGTAAAACATTGTATAACACAACTCTCTGATACTGTGAAGAAAAAATCATAATTAGAACAAAAGTTGTATGTAAAATAACAAAAAACTTTTAATTTGTTTGGGCAAAGTATCCCCATTTTACGGTAATGTAAAGTAGTTTTGTCGTTGATCTTTTTTTTAATTGCTACTACATGTAAAAACAAAGGTTGACTGAGCCATCAGTCAATTCGACTGATCGTGGCAAGAGCCCGACACTTTAAGAGTTCTTTGAACAGGATTTTTTTGAACTTACATGCAATAATTGAGTTGATTCAGTTGTATCCTGTTCGAATTGGATGCTTTATTGCTTGTGCAATGTGCAGTCTTTGTTGTCAAACCATAATATTGTCTAGCTTTTAGAATAGTAACCTCTGTACTGCTCTCTTTTTGTTAAGTAACACATATTAAGACAACTTTTAAACATCCACTGCTTGCCCGATTCGGAATTTTAACCTGTTTGTTAGGTGAAGGAATGTGGTTAGTTGGTACCAGACAGCTGGGGAGTAGCCAGAGAGAAATCGTCCTCTTCAGAAATCTTAGTTGACTTTTGTTTTCCATTTTAATGCTTGTTTAAACTTTTTACATGATGTTATCACATGTGAAATGTGGACTTGTATAGTTTGCATTTGATGACAATTTTTAATTTATAACTGGTGTAGCATAGAGGATGAGGTGTATCCGGCCAGTGGTGCACCCTGGAAGGGGGGTCGACCCTCCTTCCTTTTGAAACCAAACCCTTGTTTTTAAGGTGAAGTGTCCAAACTGTGCAAGTGCAGTATGTGCTCTGTTATTTCAAAACAGCTGTGACCACCGGCGCAGCCAGGAGGAGATTGAAATTTGCGTGGCGAGAAATTTTAAAAGGGGAGGCGACAATTTTCACATTTTTCCAAGCGCATTTTTTTTTGGTTGAGCAAATTTGAAGCTGATGAAGAAACAAAAAAAGTTCTAGGGGTGTCTGGGGGAATGCTTCCCGGAAAAATTTTGAAAGTTTACGTGCTGTAATGGCTATTTTAGTGCCATTTGAATAATTTTTAGGCAAACTTTGCTTAAAATTTGTCACGTTAATTCTGAGTGCTTCGCCAAATATGATGGATTTTGTTCGCACATTTTCGATTATACGTGCTTAAAGCGTAACTATCAAAGAGGTTGGAAGTTATGGAAAAATGTTACACATCAAAAACATTTAAAAAAATGGCTGGTGGGAGGATACCCCTCATTTTAACCCATCATCCATAACCCATAATTATCCTAACTCTTAACCCATCATCCATACCCCTCATCTTAACCCCCTGGATCCACCCCTGGCCATAATCTACCAAAAGTGTTTTGTTGTAAACTGGCATATTTCAGTCGCTTTGCACCATTAATTTTTTTTTGCTAAAAGGCACAGTCAAAGGGGAGGGGGGCTATAGCACAATGGCTCCCCCGTTTAAATACGCTCGTGCATTCTGGTGTATATCCAG
Organism: Trididemnum miniatum; assembly: GCA_964006365.1. Lineage (NCBI taxonomy): Eukaryota > Metazoa > Chordata > Ascidiacea > Aplousobranchia > Didemnidae > Trididemnum > Trididemnum miniatum. The sequence goes on from OZ023239.1 coordinate 23,604,606, forward strand.
GAGGATTTTTTGTGGAAGCGGAAACTCAATTATGCTAAATTATGAAGTAAAAATAGGATAGTAGTAAGCATCATTGTTCAGAAATTGACTTGCCTTTGGTTATCGGGCCTAGAAGCCTGGTTCTATGGTCGGCTACAGTGTATACTACTTCGAAGTGGGCTATTAAAAAAAACAGTCTACCCTGCAAATAGACCAAATTTAATGAAGCATATGGTGTGTTATTGCAGTGTCGCAGTGAAGAATGAAAGCGAAAATTAAAAAATCCTGAAAAAGTTTAAAAACAATGGCACTGGCAGAATATGAAAAAGAAAACGGAAATGCATAAAGCAATGGCAGTATATTACTTATAGCTTGATTCTCCTTTGTCTCTTCAATTTAAAAACATCAACCAATGTTTCGAGCTCCTTAGTGTCAGCTATGTCACGTTCACTACTAATTTGAACAGGATCTTCAAGTCGGTCTGATGACATGGAAGATCGCAGATAATTATTATTAAGGATTTTCATTTTGTTGTGTGTACATTCACACGATGCCACACTTACTCGTGTTTTAAAGACAGGAAAAGAAAGAGACCAGGAGGAAGTCCAAGTTTGCCCCCTTCCCTACCCCCCGAAAATTCAACGGATTTCCACGATTTACAAAAATTGGCCTGAACACAAGTGGAAGGGACTAGTCCCCCTTATTTCGTCCCTTGGCGCCGCCACTGATCATCTACGCTAACTGCTTCAATTTAGATCTTAACTCAAAACTACACAAGAGTCCATTTCATGGGGTGTGATTGATAGCTGCAGTCTGAGAGCACTGCCCGAGTATGTTCACGTCAGCGATTAATGCCATGTTTACATTACATTTGCAACTGCGATAAACGCAGCATGAGGCAGTCAGTGATATCAGCGCAGTTGCACACGTGCAGAAAAGCACCGACAAAAAAAGAAGCGGGCGATTTTTGGCTACTTACCAGAGAAATGAGAGCGCAGTTATTACAAAATGCATACCTTAATTAACACTTGAGCATTAACAGTTTCATTTTTGCAAAGGCATAATAACTTTTGAATTACTTATAGTGCAACAATAGAATCAGATCACGTATTCTTTAATATAAACTGTAGATAGGCCGGACTGAAACCTGAGAACCAGTAATTCAATGGAAAAAATTGTCCTCCCCCCTTTTTTCTGTCTGGCTTGGCTGGTGGCTGTGATAGAATTTGCCCCGAATCATACTGAAGCCAAACCGACTGGTTGGTGTTAAAAGACATTGTTATCAGTGCGTGCGGGGAATGCATCCCCCCACCAGCCCTTTTCAAACATGTTTTTGATGAATACAATTTTTCATCATTTCAAACGTTTTCGATAACAGTAAGCCTTTCGCCCTAAGCCTGCATGATCGAAAATGAACGAACAAAATGCATCATACTTGGTGAAGCACTCAGATTTAGGGGCAAAAAATTAAAACAAAATTTGCCTAAAAATTGTTCAAAAAGTATTAAAATTGCCACTACATTTTGTAAACTTTCAAAATATTTCGGGTAAGCATGCCCCTGGACCCCCCTAGAACCTTTTCAATTCTCAATATGCTTCCAAACAATTCTACCAGAAAAAAAATGCGCTTGAATATATGTCAAATTTGGGTGCCCCTTCCTTGAAAAAAGTTCTGAATACGCGCAGCCACAGACATGAAAACATTAATCAAAGGGCTTTTTACGTCTTTTTTAGGTCTAACGTCTTTGTATTTACTCAACATTCAATTTAATTCAAAATATTATCCCACCCACTAAAATTTTATGGATACGCTCCCACTGTCGCTCCTGTGTGCCAGATCGAGTTTTGTTTTAGAACCCCCCCTTTCGAATATGCTGGGTGTGCCCCTGTATTTGGCCACTTGCGGTGAGTAGGAAAAAACCGGATTGCGAATGAATGATGCTGATGATGAACTGGTACCAGGTTCCTGATGATTGGCTTGCAAGTTGATTTCAAATGTAATTAATATTTTTAGGCTGTTTGGGCTGGCTGGGGTCATGCCAGTGAAAATCCAAAGTTGCCAGAGATGTTGTGTAAAGTTGGTATTACGTTTTTGGGGCCGTCAGCATCTGCTATGTGGGCATTGGGTAAGCAAACCTTTATGTTAGTGGTGCACGTTATATTTTAGGAAAGTAATTGATCGAAGCTGCTGATATGATAAACTGATTATTGGCATATCCATATCCAACGAACCATTGTAAAAATATAATTCATTACTTGTTGTTGTTTTAGGTGGTTTAGCAATGTTCAGTTTGAGAAGATTCAGGTCTGTACTGCAGCAACTAAAATTGTGCTCTGAGCAATTCTTTTATAATGTCATAATAAGAGCTTACTTCATTTATGAACAAAGAAAGCTTCATTTGCGCACATAATGTTGTTTGCTTTTTTACATTTGATAAAGCTTTTAATTAGCTTTTTTAGTTTGCTTTTTACGTTTGATAAAGTTAGAGGGTAAATGAAATGGCAATTTTGAGAAGAACTAAAAGAGCAGTGGTGAGGTCAATGTGCGTAGTAAATTAGTGGATAGAAAGAATATGGAGGAGTTGATGGAGATGTTGGATTTGAAGGAAACGTTGGATAAAATGGCAAAGGCGAATGGAGTAAGATGGTATGGACGTGTGATTAGAAGAGATTATAATAATATACTGAAGAAGGCAATGATGCTAGAAGTGAATGGGCAGCGAAAGGGAAGAATGGCCAAAAATGACATGGAGAAGACAGGTGGAAGAGAGTGTGAAGAAAGTCGAGTTGAAGATTGAGTAAGGTGCAGATTAAACAAGATGGAGGGAAAGTGTGAGACTGATCGCGGAGAGGATGAGATGTATCTGACCACCTTTGAATGTATCTGACCACCTTTGGTGACCAAACTTTTTAGAGTTGGGTCCCACTGTTTGCTACCACAACTTGCAGTGACCCTCTTAACTTTATTCGTTTAATGAAACAATGACGAAGAAAACAAAGTAAATTAATCTTTTAAAATAACCCTCGCGAGAAGGATGAGCTTGTTTCTTGCTACTTTTCATGATGGGCTTGGCATTAATTTTAATTTGCAGTTTCAGACGTAAATAATTCGAAAGTTTTAGTTTGTTTTGAGATTTCTTTAACTTTTCACGACCCACCAAAATTCTTTATGCAACCCACAGATGAGTTGTGACCTATAGTTTGGGAAATGCTGAGCTAAACCTTTTGAGATTCGTAGTTTGGCTGTCAAATAAAGTTTTGAGTTTAAGAATGCAGCTTTTTGAACTGTTCTTTTTGATATTACAGTAAAGTTGATTGCTAAATGTTAGCATCGCTAAAGCCTGGAAAAATCTCACACTCTCGTTCTTCAACTGCTGCATCAAGAGCATTGAGATTGCGTGTTTCAGCTGAAAAGCCATCAAGCAATTTTAACCTAGTGGTACAATATGTCATAATGGCCAGGGTCGTATTTAGGCATAGGGGGGCCTCGGGGCTAATTTTCCAGGAGGCCTCCATGCTTTTTTGTAGACCTGATTTTGACGTTAGTATCAGAACTTTTTTTGTGTGTGATTTTGCATCTACGTACCAGTGTTGGGAGACTCGAGTCACTGCAAAAACTGACTTGATTTGACTAGAACTGTTGCACGACATGACTGGACTCAAGACTCGACTTTAGTGATGCGAGACACGACTCAAAACTTGACCATTTTGACTCGGACTCGAGTCGCGACTCGAACCAGTTTCTGACAATCTAATTATTTTTCTGTTGAAATCGAGTGAAGGTCGAAAAAAAGGTTTTCGCATCCGCAGAGCTACTGTTTTCCTACTGAAATCGGGTGAAGACCAAAAAAAAAAAACCAGGTCTCCAAGTCCGCAGAGCCAGTTTGGGAACCCCTGGCATAGTACTTTCATGTCTATTCAAGACTCGGGACTCAGCTCGAGTCTGTATGAACACTTGACTCGAGTCTGTAGTGCAAATTGACTTGACTTGAGTTGTTGCACGAAAAGACTCGGACTGGTCATCATTAACTCCAGACTCGACTTGGACTTGACTTCCAGGGACTCGTTCCCAACACTGCGACATACCCTAGTTTGAAACCTACACATGTATTTTGATACATTTTCGTACGCGCAATTATACCTTATCTCTTCGGCTTTCTTAACCCTATTAACACTAGGCTTTTTTGAGACCTTAGCTGCCTTTGTCATTACTATTCAACTTCATATGCTATAGGCTAGTATGTTACTAGGTTGTAGCGGCAGCACCATAACTCATAAAAACCTAAAGCTCATAAAAGTATAGTGAAACAGGGTAAAGCGTGAAGTACAAAAAAAACGTGAAAAGCGCAATCATGCATTTTAGCAACTCAAATTCTTTTTTTTTTCTTTCCTTTAAACTACATATGGGATATCTATTCCTACCTTAACAAAGTCACACCGAAATTGTTTTTAATTGCGTTTCTTGGCTGCATTCCAGAGCGTCTTTTTTCAGCGCACCCGATTTCAACCAAATAAAAGTTTGCATTTCATTTTTGAAATTTTTTGCTTGTACAAAATCGGCAATAGCTATCAATTCAAATTTTTTATCGATATCTAACATTTACAACTAATAATCACATGATGACAAGAAAGAAAATACTCGATTCTGATTAGTCAAAATTACCACTTTGCGCTTAGCACCGCAAGATCGAGTTTTGATGGAAATGCGTGAAGACGTCTTTCCAACGTGCTACAAATAGGATAAAAATTGCAAAGAAAAGAAACTTACTTGAGTGCAGTAATAGAGTAATTAATGCGTTTGAATAAGAGTAGAACTAGTGCAAGGCTGGCGCTATGGGGTTCAAAAGTTCGATTTTTAAACTTCCGAGATTAAATAGTTGTACTTTAATTATGGAAGTTTCTATTTCACTAAAAAACGGTTATACAACTACGAGTTTCAAACTACGGTAACCGAAAATTTTGCCATATTTGGGCATAACTTTTGGTTACCATAGTTTGAGTTTTGACACCCCCCTGACCCCAACCCCACCCCCCCGACCCCAAACCCTGACTCCAATCTCAGGCTCCAAACCCCCACCTTTCTGAACCTAAACCTTTTAACTCCAACCCCCCTGACATCAACCCTCCGGCCCCAACTCCAATCCCCCACCCCGACTCCTCGGACTTCAACTCCTTCGACCCCAATCCCTCTGACTTCAACCCCACCCCGTCCCCACAGACCACAACTCCTCTGGCCCCAACTCTTCTGGCTCCACCCCAACTCCCCCGATCCTAACCCCTCCTGACTCCAACCCCTCTGACCCTAACCCCTCCGACCCCAACCCCTGACTCCAATCCCAGACTCCAAACCCCCACCCCTCCGATTCTAAACCCTTCAACTCCAACTCCCGGCCCTAACCCCCAACTGCAATCTCCCCACCCCAACCCCTCCTACTCCAACTCCTCCGACCCCAATCCCTCTGATTTCAACCCCACCCCAACCCCCACAGACCACAACCCCTTTGCCCTCAACTCTTCCAGCTCCACCCCAACCCCTCCTGACTCCAACTTTTCTGACCCCCACCCCTCGCCCCCAACCCCTCGACCTCAACCCCAGACTCCAATCCCAAACTCCAACCCCCCACCCCACCGAACCTAAACCCTTCAACTCCAACCCCCCGGCCTTAACCCCCAACTCCAATCTTCCCACCCCAACCCCTCTGACTCCAGCTCCTCCGACCCCAATCCCTCTGACTTCAACCCCACCCAACCCCCCCACAGACCACAACCCCTCTGGCCCTAACTTTTCCGGCCCCACCCTAACTCCCCCGACCCAACTCCCCTGACCCTAACCCCTCTGACCCTAACTCCTCTGACCCTAACCCCTCTGACCCTAACCCCTCTGACCCTAACCCCTCTGATTCTAACCCCTCCGACCCCAACCCCCGACTCCAACCTCCCATGACCCCAATCCTCGACTCCACCCCTCCCCCAATTCTAGCTCCTCTGGCCCCAACCCCCCAAGAGATGCAAGAATCCATCTCTTATGTACTTAATGATTGCGTGCGTTGTGCGTTTAAATGCATGCGTTGTGCTTTAGTCATTTTGAGTCAAAAGCGCAAATCCTGCGATTAAATGTCGTGTGGCAAGAGTATGCACTCGATTGACCTAATATTTGCGTTGACAGTAGATCATGCCATTACTTCCTTTTTACAAAAAAAAAGAGAAGTGTATATGTTGCTTCGCAACTGCACAGTCAAACTTTCCAAAAAACAGGTGTGCTTTACCCTGTTTCACTATGCCTTAACTCATAACCTTTAAGTTGGCTTCTAAAACTAGCTGACCGTCTGACGTATAACCATTACCAAGGATTCCATCGATCTGGAACCCAAAATAAGGACGACTGGAAAAATAATTAAACTGCCTGGGTATTATTGAGCTGAAGATACAACACCTTCCCATCTAGCATTAACAACCTGAAGTGCTAACAATGCTTCATGCCTATCTATGCCTTACTTCTTTGTGTTCCAAATAAGATTATGTTGCTTTTATGATGTCACAATAAAAGCTTTGACGGTAAGACAAAAAATAATGCAAGACAAATAACACAAAGCTTGATTTATGAAGTCCAAATAAGACAAAATAAAGACGCAACCCAAAAATAAAAACATTTCCTATCTAATATTTTCCAAGATGTAGACTCTCAAAATAAGGACCAATCTTTGAAATAAGGACGGTATGGAATCCCTGCGTATAACTGGTGCGTGAAAAATACTCATTTTTATTAAATTCTAATTCTGAAGAGCACTCTCTGGTTCCACAAAGCAAGCGTTTATCGGACTACTGGCAAATATTTTACCTAAAATCGTGTTAACACGTAAATTACTGGCTGTTGTTTGTGCACTATTAAGTGTCACTATAATAAATTAAAACGACAAACAGCCCAGCACAGTGTGACATGACATGGAAAAAAGCTGGAGAAAAGTATTCAAGAAAATTATCAATCCATTTGGCAATAACTGGAACTGAAAAGAACGATTGAAATTTAAAGTAGGCCTTACTTAATCTCATAATCTGTCAAAAATTTGAACTTTTGGCGATGTGTTGACGAACCAATTTTGATCCTTTTTCCATGGGGAGTTGCACACCCCTAATGCTTTTGTGCAGAAACCATAGTAAACATACAATCTTAACACCTACCATGTACGACTTCATTCAAAGCAAGTCGCATAAAATAGGAAGTTAATATTGTTGCTCTAATTTAAATTTTATAAAATGTGTATTTTTGACAGAAGGAAATTTTTCTTTCGTTCATTCAGCAGATCAAAAAAATCGTTTACATGCAAACGATTTTGCCTACAGTAGCCTACATTTCAAGCAAGAGCGGCGCAATTGGAGTCCAACATTTTTTACCCCCCCCCTGTTTGCAACTTTCTACACACACGCACACAAATAAATTTATGTTGCATTGTAACACGTATTAAAATCATTTCCAAGTAAAAAAAAACGTGGTGTTCAGGGTGGGGCCCAGAGGCGTAGCGTAGGGGGGGCAGTGGGGTACATATGTCCCTGGGCGCCAAGGTACAGGGGCGCCAAAATGGGGCTTGCAAAAATTTCACAACAAGGGTAAAAAGCCGATCACAAGCAAGGTTGCACCGGCGGCAGACATCGTCTGATAGTAGTAGACTGGTACGCACTGTAGGGAAGATGGGGCAAAACAGGACATGGGGCAAAACGACAGTGGCGTAGCGAGAGGGCAAGTGGGGGCATGCGCCCGGGGGCGCACCACCTAGGGGCATACCAAGAAGTTTTTTTTGTACTCTTTTTTCGACGTACTCGCACAGATTTTAAAAACTACTTCGTGGATTACTGTATTGTAATATATGCTGTTCGCAAAGCATTCAAATCACGCCTTACTTCCGACCACAAATCACGCACCAAAGGGGCGCACAAAACAGTGATTTTATACACTTCAGTTTCAGCGTAATCTTTTAAACTTTAAAACAATCAATTTATTGCAATGCATCTGACACCTGTTATGCTTTGACAGAGAAGTGAAATCACTCTTTACACCCGATCACAAATCGCCAGTTTACTCTATTGTGACATCACAAAGAGGTTTGAAACTGCGCGTACATAGTTATTCGATTTAGCAGCAATTAAACAGAAGGAAATAGAACTCCACTAGAAGAAAAGTAAAGAAGCGATAGGCATCTACAGTATTAGATTTCATTATTTTAGCGTTAGATGGATACTAAAGATTGTTGGTAAGTTGATTAAGATACGCGTATAGTCGCTCACTGTAATACTGTGCTAAACCTACACCACAGTGATCCTGAACTTTTTTAACCAATAGGCGGTTTCTGATAATACAGCAGACAAGTGCCGATCGAAACATTAACGAAACTGAACCTTTGCCTCAATGGCCTTTTCTGGGTGTTTTGTAGTTTGTATTGTTTTGTTACCATGATTGGTGTGTAGACTGTGATTTCCAATGCAAATATTTTGAATATTTGACAGCAATCACAGAATGAGAAAATAGGGAAAAATCTACAATTTAGGGGTTGCGAAATGCAGTCCCGTTGCTGCTGCTGAGATAATTTAGTTAAAAATGTGAAAGAATTGTGGTATCGTAGGATAAAATTGCAGCTGAGCGTTTGACTGCCCTATATGAAATGCAATTCCGTTTTCTGGATAACCTTTTTTTCCAGATCGACGGTCAAACTTCTTGTTGAGATTTTGAGCGAAAAAGCTTTGCAGTTTGATGTGGGCAGCTTTCCCCAGTGTGGGCCCCTAGCCTACCGTTGGGATGTTGTCGTCTCCAAAAAAAAAAAAAAAAAGAAAGGTCTTCACCCACAATTCTCGGCCCTTAAATGGAATCTTGGTCCTCTTCACGGCTAAGTGGTCTCCGAAAAAAAAAAAGATCTTTACCTGAAATTGGGTGACCTCAAACGGAAACCGGGGACCCTTGACAGCTATGTAGCCTCTCCAAAAATAACAAAAACGTCTTCAACCATAATTCGGGGCCCCCAAATGGAATCCGGGGCTCTTTGACAGCTAAGGGAATCTCTCGCGCACTACTTTGGGACCTCTATGATGGGCCCCCAAAATGCTTGTTCATGGACTCCTACACACCCATGGACCAGGGGCAGATTGCCCCCTGTAATCCCCAGCCCCTTCTTTTAAGCCCTGGAATGGGGGGTCCTGTAGTGTGTCTTTCGTATCCTTGACATTCAGTTGGGATGATCTATTCTACAGTATTAGAGCAAAAAATGTAATTTTGGCAAAAACTGCCAATTTCGTTCTGCATCTCTCTCCACAATGTCTTCTGATTGTACTCAAGGGATTGCATGTGATAACTTTTCACCGGCCCGCCTCTGGCTCAGAAAAATTGCCGCACCGTTAAATATAATATCTCTAATTTCTAAAAACAGATAAGCGTTTTTAGAGTTTACATTGTTAGCGATTTAACTGGTAGGAAGATTATGCCAAAAAAAGAAAATGGAGCTCAGGGTCGAAAACGGCGAGCCCAATTTGAAGCGTTTTTGAATGAATCTAGAAAATTTACGAAAAAAAATTTTAAAAGTAGTGGCTGTGCAAAAAGACAATCGGCCGATATACGAAGACAAGACGAATCTGCTGGTGCAGATAATCATAGAATTGTAAAACACAGGGGGCGCAAAATTTTTGTTTGCCCCGGGGCGCAGGATATCCTTGCTACGCCACTGGCGGGGCCCCTGACTAGACCAGCCACCCCCAGCCGGGAGTTTCGGGGGGCGCTTCCGCCTGCCCTGGAATATAGCTTATACATTGGACCACCTCGGTAGCTTAGCACCTGAAACAGCCAGTACCAACTATTCAAGCATTAACTGCGACATGGCCAGCGAAAAATTTAGGGGGGTGCTGTGCCTGAGTTTAGGCAAATTATCAAGGAGAAAGGTCTTCATTTCTAAAGAATATCTTCAAAGAAAAAAAGGGAGGGCCCCTTCCCCCGACTACGCCACTGAATGATGGTCAAAAAAACTGAGAAAAAATATACAGTACGTGAAGCAGAACTGGTGTAGAGAATACAGGAATAACCCTCCTTAAAATGCTTCGTCGAAACGTTGTGTTAATACTTTTGCAGGCTGCCACTTGTTAGTATCAATTGCTAAAATCTCAAAAAATCATCATAGTATACAGAAGTGATTTAATGGCTATCTAAACTTTTCATACTTAATTTGATTAAATTTGAAACCGAAAGGGTCTTTTTTTTTGAGGTCGCCATTGACAAACTTTATATCACTAATCGGGGGGATCCCCCTGTTTCGGGAGGCCCCGGGGCTATAGCCCCCATAGCCCCTCCCTTAATCTGGCTCTGATGATGGTGCCACACTCCTAGTGGTTTAAAATCCAACGCATTCACACCATTCCTCAAAACCATGGCATGTTTTTGAAACTTTTAAAGTGTCAAAAGTTGCTAGTACAGTTTAGAGAAATTGTAATAGGGGCCATCCTGAAATAGAACGCAATGCGTTTGGTGCTCATCATGAATCAATACTGGCAGCAGTGACTTCAAGCACCAATCTGAAACACAATGAGCTTGCTTAGAGAAGAATACTTGGCAGCAAAAGGGCAAAACGTTTCTGATCGACAAATCAGACAACTATGAGTCCCTCAGCTTAATATCGATGCAAGCGGTTACATTGATCTCATTGACTGGACTGATACAATTGTTTCAGAGCCATCTTTTATTGTTTTTGTGACGAGCAATGATATAAGGAAAATCATCAAATCAAACACATTTTCTGTAATCAAAATTCCTGATTTGCCTCGTCACACTCAAAGTGTTGAAGGCTACATCGAATTGGTGTTAAAAGCTTCATTTTTAGTTAATGGTCATGCCAGTACGGAAGGATTGATTAAAAAAAAACTCGCATCAAAAGTTACGATGACATGCTTTGACACTAAGTCTCAGTACTCAATTGAAAACTTTACAATAATATGAAGTTTGGCAATTGTGCTGGAGTAAAATGAGATGCGATACCGGTCACCTCCGCCTGGTAAGTCCAGGGATCTTTTATGAGCAATTGTTTATAGAAAAATTGTTTATAAAAACTACACAGAGAACTGAATATTTTTGTCGCAAGCAAAATTTTCCTATCATCTCTTACTAATACAATTTGTAGATGAGGGGGCCGTAATTCCAAACCATATTAACATAAGAGACCGTTATTCAAAAGCTTTTCGTTATCAGTTAGATTCCCTTCCACATCCACGCTTTCACTCAGTTTATTGGGATATTTCGTCATTTTTCTTTCTAACTGTTTGTTTCTCAGTTAGTTTTCCTTTAAGCTTCTTTGACGTTTTTAAATCTTTCGATCCTATTGTAACATGTCTAGTAGGGTCTTTAAGTGTTTGCAACCATTGGAAATGTTCCGTTAATATTGGATTAAGTGATGCAGCGGGTTTAAGTTCGAAATTTTGTGATATGGCCCAAAAGATTTGTTTGCATTCATCTACAAATTGTTTTCTGAACTCAAGTTGCTTTTCTGAAGTTCTTTTCTTGATTTTCAGCAATGTTAGATAGGTATATATCATTCAATCCCAAGATCATTTTAAGTAAACCCTTGTCCGACTTTGGGTCAATGCCTGTTCTCATCCACCAAGTTTTTATTTCAAAAACAGTTTTCTCGGCTGCATGCCTTGCTTTAGATTAACGCTTTGTTTCTTCTTGAAGTTGAGCATGCTGAACCTTAAAATTCATGAAGACATCTTTGACTCTAGGGGGACGTACACCATGAAATATTATTCTATCAGAATCAACATCTTTGATGGGCAAATATTCCTCAAGCAACCAAGTTTTATTTCCAGATCTATTGTCAGATTGTGAACTAAAGATTGTGGAAGCACTAGCTATAGCTAAATGAAACAGTGTCTGTAAGAAAATAGTACCATTGAGCAGTTATCTTCATCAGTTGCCTTTTGAGGAAACTCACACTCACTTCTGAAACAGGGAACACTGGAATGGAAGAGCTGTGAAAGCTGTAGTCAAAATTACGATAAATAACAATTAGCTATTATAACACTTTTCTTACTAAAATTTAAGGAAATATATTTGTAAAATTCCATTCAATGAGATATCAGACAGAAAAATTGGTTGAAAAACAGTTAAAAACAAGTTTTTTTCATTTTACTTGAAAAATTGAACAGATAGGCTTATACAATGTATTGACAGCAGATAGGAACTTGGGTATTCTGCATCTTTAAAAAAAAATTTTTCACTCTAGCTCAAGTGGTTGTGGAGTTATGCCCATTTTTCCGATTTTCGGCTCGTCGTCATGGAAATGTGTTTTGAGGAGACGTAAAATGAAAATTTAAACAAAAATTGTTTGGTGCGTAATAAATTGCTAGTTGAACCACAATTTTTGGCAGAGTTCCTAAGAAATTGGAGAAAGTCACCAAAATTTGGTATAGCCTAATCATAGCCCAAGACCCAGCTTGAAATAGGCTTTTTAGAGTTGACAATGGCATTTAAAGTGAGTCAAACGTCCGTCCCAGTTCTTTCAAATGTTTTCTGTTTTAATTTTCCAGTAAGTTAGCATTTTAATATATCCAGTATTAAATTGCTAACCTACTGCCAGTTGTACTGTTTGCTTTGATATCCTTATTTTCAAATTTTAAGTTAAATATTAAAAAAAAGAAATCTCTTGAAATGAATTCCTTCATAAAACTGCATATACTCAAAAATAAGCCGAGTTTAAAACTTAAAAAAAAAGATTATCAATGAAAGGAATCGACTTATTTGATATAGCTTTGATCAGTTTCATCACATTTAAATAAAGTGACATGATGCTAACTCATCTAATCACTCGATCTTATCTATCTTTCTGTGATTGGTTAGCCATACGTGTGATTGCTTGTGCTCGTCACTTGGTTTGTTTTATCACTAGAGGAGTGGTAAGTTTTACTTGGGGAATCTGCCAGTGACTAAGAGATGTTGAGACGCTTCTTACCGTTATTTATTAAGATTAAAAATAGTAAAACACAACAGAAATGCGGCATGTGAAAGTTAGCACAGGAGCAACTGCTTTCAAAAACTTCAATCTGAAACTGTTTCTTCAAATGGAAAACTGCGTGATAATTAATCCACCTGATCACTATTTTACCAGAATAACAGTTGTTGCTATAGGTATAGACGCGTTTCGAGCTTATTAGCTCTCATCAGTATACCATAATGACCAACACGACACTAGCCATGAATAGTTAGCCTAACAACAGCACAACTAATTATCGGACTCTTTAAGCTGATGTTCATTATGAAGTCATAAGAGTATAATGTCGTGTTGGTCATTATGGTATACTGATGAGAGCTAATAAGCTCGAAACGCGTCTATACCTATAACAACAAGTGTTCGTCTGGTAGAATAGTGGTCAGGTGAATTAATCATCAGGCAGTTTTTCATCTGAAGAAACAGTTTTGGATTGAAGCAATAGTTAAGGGTGGAAGAGTGCCTCTTGTCAAGAGTTCGTGGCGCAGCTGAAGAGACTAAATTCAATTAAGTCGACAACAGAAATGGTTATTGTTTTCATTTTAGCTCTTCTGCAAGCTCACTGTGTGTAATGATTTGTAGCATCGATTTGTAAGTGAGTTTTCATAAATTCACAGTTTAAGGGTTATTTTTCACAATCAGCTTATGTGCGAGCTTGGCTTATAAATAGGCATGACAGTACTTAATCAAAACAGGCACCATCATGTACCTGTCATTTGACTTCAGAAGCTAACTGCGATTCTAGGTTGTAACATGCAATATCAAATGATGTAGGAAAGTATAACTTTATACCCCAAATAGGGGGTGTGGTTAAATTTTTTGTGACTCTATGGGAACGAGTGGTATTGTGCAATTTTTTTTATCACCTGTTGTGAAAATTATAATTTTTTGGATTCAGTTTCCTTTTAAAATTTTATTCAGCAATCTTCTGTGCGCAGGTGATAAAATTGCTTCATCAATTGTTGCTCAAACTGCTGGTGTTCCTACTTTACCTTGGAGTGGTGCTGGTTTGGTTGTATCAACTGACCAAACAACTCGAGAATCGACCTATGACAAACCGATCAATGTACCAGATGAACTTTATATGCAAGGTTGCGTGCAAGGTGTGGAAAGTGCTATTAAGGTAAGTGCTTTGACAAGTAAAATATGGTTTCCAAGAAAATTCTACAAGATGATTTAAATGTAGTTTATAATCATGACTTTTGTTATGAAGAGCAAACACGATTAGTTGAGTGTGTGTTTGATATTTTCTTCAAGAGTTGGATCAATTAAAACTTGTAATTTAAATACAACAATTATATTGTGTTGCAACGCAATGCACGCTTGTAAACAATGGCTGCAACTTTAGCGGACACTAGAAAAGAACAAGAGCAAGACATGAAATGCTTTTATGTTTGTTTTGGCCCAAATCATGGTTTTGCTAAAATTGCTCTACTGCACTGGATGACGACTTTCACGCTAAGTTATTGTTATATGATGGTGATGAAATAATGTAATCCTTCATCACAAAAATTAAAGATAAATAAATGAAAGATACAGCGCAGAAAAACTCAGATTAGCAGAAAACAACTTGTAAGAGTTATGAGACTGCAGTAGAATTAAGTTCAACTCTGTTAATAGGCATTTTGTCGATCTTCGATCAACAGCTAGATACCGGCCAGTAATTTAATTGCTTCTCAAAGATGCACCACAGGTATTTCAAAATATTATTCAGGTGGAATAAAAACCAAGCAAGGTTTGATTAAGGCCTATGAAAGCTCATTATATTTACTGCATAACTCCATGGACTTTACTAATTACACAAATGTATAAATTAACTGTTGATATTTAAACTGAGTGCTAAATTGTAAAGTCTGCAATGCTTTACAACACATGCTGACATCGGATCAGCAGGCTCTTCGAACAAAAAATGCAATGTGAATGAGCAGAGTTGTGTAACACCAACTGTTGTTGACTACAAAGTCAGAATTTGCCAGCAGTGATACGCCTCACATAAAGTCAAAGTGAAAACTACATACTGTTAATGAATTAAATGCGCAAGATCGAAACTCGGCCAAACCAATGTTAATGCCAAAGATGAACAAAGCAAAAGAATTGTAAAGAAAAAGAGTTTTGGTGAAGTTAATAAAAGTAATTTAAAATGGCCTACAATTTTCAAACATACTATTATAATCACAATTACACCAAAACGAGAATTCTTAATTGCACTTGTAATTGATTGAACTTTTTTTTCTCTTTCAAAGCTTTGTTAGAATTTTTTCAAGGACATTCATTAATGTTGATAGGTGAAATTGGTATTCAACTTGAGATGTGTGGTTGAACGTTTTGATATGTGTTCTAGTGGGAGATGTTTAAGTAGTGTACTGCGCAGTAACTTTTTTTATAAAGAATTTTATACGAATTCAATTTAAGAGTATCCAATCACAAATCATCAACTCAAAAATCTTATATTCGAAAATGGATTTCAAGTTAGCAATGCTTTGATTTGGATTTAATAGCATTGGAAGCCAAAATTAAAGGAATTTCAAGATATAATGAAAATCGTTGAAGCCTGCAATTTTTTTGTTATACCATTCAAAAAGTTTTGCTTATTGTTTTTTTGCATCTGAATGTCTATGAAAAATCAATGCAAGTTTAGTATGTAGTGACATATTCATCCTGACGATGCTGAATAGTTATTGTATCTTTTGACATGATATATCTGACAGGCTGCTTTGCAAGTTGGTTATCCTGTCATGATAAAGGCATCTGAAGGCGGAGGGGGAAAAGGAATTCGCAAGGTTTTCAATCCTGATGACCTCCCTGCTGCGCTTCGTCAGGTTCAGTCAGAAGTGCCTGGATCTCCAATCTTTATTATGAAACTTGCAACGAGGTGATAAACTCAGTTTTGTAGTGGTGATTAGAAAAATTCATGCTTGTGCTAGCTTAAAGTTTAACTTCAAACTGCGTGGTGCAATCAAGTCCATGAGTGATCTTATTTTTGTTAAGCATGGTTAAAGTAATTTTATGTTGCTTCTTTCTGCAAAATGCACTTATTATTGCAACGATTTTTGTTCGCTAATCGACTGAGCTGAATAGATCATAGCGTGGACTTTGCATGAAATCATTTTAGTTTTGATTAGGAAATTTTGTAATTAATTGTTTGGGCCACGGATGCACAATAAAAACTGATTATGGGCCAATCTATAACATTCAAGGTGCAGCCCCCTATGAAATCAAATCTGTTTACAGGCGCCATGTTTTCTTGAGCATAAACACCCTGATGTAGAAATATTTATGCATAGTTAGATGGGATAATTGTTGGATAGCTAAAATGGTCGGGTAATTTTCGGACAGGCAAGTTGTGTGGAAACTGTAAGCTTCTGAAATTATCATTCATATTTAAAGGCGAAATAGTTTCCTGATTAATGAATGCAGTAACACTTAAAAGTGAAAATTCGCAATAAAAAAGCTAAAAATTCATGCAAGATAAACCTAACTGAAAAGAAATTGGTTGTTAAAATTAAGACATTTTTAACAATTTTGATTTCTTGATGGGCCAACCCTATCAGTAAATGTTTTGAATCACATGGTATTGGTAGGTTAACATGCATCGCTCTAACAAGCTGCTTTTCATTGTGTGTTATAATTGTCCCATCAATTCATTCAAAAGCG
Organism: Trididemnum miniatum; assembly: GCA_964006365.1. Lineage (NCBI taxonomy): Eukaryota > Metazoa > Chordata > Ascidiacea > Aplousobranchia > Didemnidae > Trididemnum > Trididemnum miniatum. The sequence continues at coordinate 23,621,249 of OZ023239.1, forward strand.
AATGTAATTACTGGACATCTACAAGGAGCATCTGGCGTTATCTATTGATGCTGTTTTTGATTCCTCAGTAAAAATCTGCAAGTGTATTACGATGAAAGTTTAGCTAGAATCAGAATTGATTGCAAAAATAAAATATAAACCAACTGGTTACAACAGCAAGTAGTATTTAGAGGAGTTTCTCTGCTTTCACTCAATGTTGTTGCAAGTAACAAGTTTGTTCATTTTCAATTATTGCGTTCCAGTAGACTTGCTTGTTTTTTTTATTTTTTTTTAACTCTGCCTAGTAATAATGTTTGTGGGCACTAGTTTTATTGACTAAGATTTATGAAATGTGTATGAATTGTCATTGTTAATTTTACGAACTGGCTCATATTGTAATTTTGCCTTTTTTTGTTTGGTTACAGTTAGCTGTAAACTCAAATTACTCAATGCTTGAATTCCCCGGTATTAATGTGACCAATAAAATTTCAATGTGCAATGTATAGGCTGGTGCCACAGATAGTGGTAAAGTTCTTCAAACTTGTGTATATAAAGTTAGTAAATCAATGAAGTTAATAGCAATTTGTGCTGGATGTGTTAGTAGTAAAGGCAAGGTGTTGTATTGCTTAAAAGGTTGGTGCTAATTAGTTTTTTTAACCATGCAAATTAAAGGTCAACCGTTTCCCTGCTAGTGTCCAATATTTATTTACTACTTCAAAAGCGTAGAAAAATAAACAAGAGACAGCTTGCCAGCAGTTGTCTTTGCAGTAAAACTGGTGTAAATTACTGTTTGCAAAGTGACATGTTGCAAAATAAACAAAGGAAAGCTTGCATTTTGCAAACTTATTTGCATCTGGTCATTTGTTAGAGTGCTGAATTGCCCAAGTATCATTATCAGCAAACACAAATGTCTGGGGGATAAACATGGATACCATTAGTTGATCACACAAGCAAACTAAAATGTACGCAAAAGAAGGGGGTTTTGCCTCTTGGATTTGTGCAAAAAGTTTTTGCAGAATGCAGACCCTAAGTTCCATCACTAACACTGGTCAACACACAGTTTGGTCTACTGTGGACCTCCCCTGTCGGAACCCAGCTTGCTCCCGAGGAAGAAGCGGGTCGACAATGGGCTCGATACGAGTGTAAATGAGCCTCTCGAGGATCTTGTAGGGGACACAGAGCAAAGAGATGGAGCAATAGCTCTTGGGGTCCTCTACAGATTTTATTGGTTTGGGTAGCAAGGAGCAAGCTGGGTTCCATAGCAAGGAGCAACCTTGGGAGCAAGCTGGGTTCCGACAGGGGAGGTCCACAGTAGACCAAACTGTTCTACTTACCCAACACATGGAGGACTCATTTGAGACCAAGAAGAAGGCCGGTGCTGTTTTTGTCGATCTGACAGCTGCTTATGACACTGTCTGGCATCGTGGCCTCACCTATAAGCTGCTGAGACTCCTTCCTGATAAACACATGGTCCAAATGATTATGGAACTTATCCGAAATAGAAGTTTCACCCTTTCCATCGGTGACAGCAAGCAAAGCAGGTTACGACGTTTGCAAAATGGTCTCCCACAGAGATCAGTCTTGGCTCCCCTCCTTTTTAACATCTACACATACGATCTGCCTTCCACAATTTCCCAGAAGTATGCGTATGCCGACGACCTGGCATTGATGCATACCTCGAAAGACTGGAAGACTTTGGAGGGCACTCTAAGCCAAGACACGACAACACTTTCAGCGTATCTTCAGACTTGGAGGCTGAAGCTCAGCCACACTAAGACGGTGACGACGGCCTTTCATTTAAACAACCGAGAGGCGAAACGTGAGCTCAAAATCTTCAACAACGGCAAACTATTGCCATACTGTCCAACTCCAACCTACCTTGGTGTAAAGCTGGACAGGTCGCTCACTTTTCGTCATCACCTAGAGGCATTGCGCAAGAAACTTTCCACTCGCCTCACACTGTTGAGGTGACTTGCAGGCTCAGGATGGGGTGCAGGAGTCAAAACATTGCGAACAGCCGCCTTGTCCCTGGTTTACTCCACAGCTGAGTACTGCGCACCTGTTTGGAGTTGTAGTGTTCACACTCGGCTAATCGACAGTGTTTTAAATGACGCCTTGTGCATTGTCACTGGATGTTTGCGACCCACTCCAACGGACTACCTGCCAATCCTCGCAGGCATCCAGCCAGCTGAGCTTTGCCGTCAAGGAGCGACACTCTCCCTGGCTAACCGCGCCACCCTTAACCCTGATCATATTCTACATGAGCAGCTGGTCGGGAAACAAAATGCGCACCAGGGAAGGCTCAAATCAAGACGCTCGTTTGTACCCGCTGCACAGAAACTACTGGATAGTCTGACCGAATCAGACATTCGTGCAGCGCAATGGATGGATTATGTATGGAACATGGAGTACTTGAAAAGTGCATCAAGGCTTCCTTGCTTTTATTCCCAGGGCCAGTCCTAAGCCTCTTGGAATGGGTTTGCTCAGAACATCTTGGGTAAAACTGAATCGTCTGCTGACTGGCGTTGGGCGATTCCATTCATCCATGTACAAATGGGGTGTTGCTCCTTCACTGAATTGTGAGTGTGGTGCCTCTGAGCAAACTGCAGACCACATCATTTCTACATGCCCCCTACATCGTGCACCAAAAGGAATACAAGGTCTGTTGGTCCTGGATGGTGACGCCCGACGCTGGCTTAAAATCAACGCCGTCAACATCTAAACCGTCGGAAGAGGACGCCCAACCACACGACGACGACGTCAACACACAAATTTTTGCTGAAGATATTTCAACGGTTTTCAGGTGTATCAGGTGCGCTGATTCCGAAAATGGCCTTATTTTTGCTAAATTGGCTCTAGTTTTTGAGATAAATGCATTTTTTATGAAAATATTGCTTACGTAGAGAAACAGCATTGCTGTCTCTTTATGCCTGTTTTAAGCAATGCTGTTGGCTTTGATTCTCTTTGCTTAGTATCGTGAAAAAAAGAATACACTTATTGATAAAACTGGTGGCAAATAGTGTGTAATCTTGACAAGAATTTTCTATTTTTGAAGATTTGAGATTTCAAAACGTCGTTATACCATTACTACACCAGCCATATTGACGTTTTGTTGTTTTTCATTCTGACTTTTAAGCCTTGCATATCGCATTTTTAAAACATCTGTGTATGCCATTTTCCATGCAATAGCAGAGTCATGTTACATGCTGTCACTAAATCCTGAATATGATACAAGTATACAAAATATTTACGGCAGCAATGAAAAGTTTATGAATACATGTCTTCAATAGATACAACTTGCGAGAAACGGTTGCGAAACAATACAAGGTTCAAAATTTGCCTTATCAAGCTTCAGTTACTTATAATAACAAACTGCGTCCCAATGGCGGATCCCGGAGGAGGGCAGTGGGGGCGATAGTAGCCTAAAACAATAGCATTTCTCTAAATTTTTAGGAAAATTCGATTAATTTCAAGCGATGGATCAATTTTAGGGAGCTCGCCCTCTTAAAACGAGTGTCTGGATCCACCCTGCTGCTCAATGCTAAGAAACTTGACAAATCTTTGCAGATGACAAGCATGCCAGATTATTTTAAGTGAGGGAATTATTAAGGAGGAAAAGACATGTATGGTGGAGGTGGCAAAAAGGATAAAGATGGGAAAATTGTAATGAATGAGAAAGATCGAGGGAAGTTATGGAAGGAACACGTGGAAAAGGTCTTAAATGTGAAAAATGAATTGGGTCAGATGGCAGAAGCAGATATGGTTGAAGGACCAGTTGAAGGAGTAACTTATGAGGAGGTGATGAAGGCTATGAACAAGATGAAATTGGGAAAAGCAGCTGGACCTTCAAAAGTAAATATGGACATGATAATATTGAGTGGAAAGTTCGTTGTTATAATAAAGAAGCTTTGTCAAGAGAATACTGGATGGTGAAGATGTGTCAGAGGAATGGAAAACGAGTGTTGTTGTTCCAATTTTTAAAGAAAGAAGTGATGGATTGTGGAGCATATAGAAAAGTAAAGTTGTTGGAGCATGCAACTGTGGAGAGAGAGCTGGAGAACAGAATATGAGGATTGGTTGCAATAGATGATGTGCAATTTGGCTGTAGGCCTGGGAAAGGCACAACTCGTACATTGTTTATTTTGCGAAGGATACGAGAGGAATTCCGTGGAAAAGAGAAAAAGCTGTGCATGCGTTTTGTAGACTTGGAAAAAGCATTTAATAGGGTCCGTAGAAAAGTGGCGGAATGGGCACCAAGAAAGAAAGGATTGCCGGAAGTGTTGGTGCAAGCAGTGATGAGCTTATATGAGGGTTAAAGACAAAAGTCAGAGGTGGCAGGGTTGTTGGAGGAATTTGGGGTGAGTGTTGGACTGTTGGTGCGCATCAAGGGTCTGTGCTATCACCACTAATATTTGCTATTGTGGTTGATGTTGTGACGAAAGATGCATGAAAAAGATCATAATTATTAAATGACATTTTGACGCTGATAAGCAAAAATATGCAGGGTTTATGGGCAAGGTTTCAAAGGTGGAGAAGTGCAGTGGAAGGCGAGGGATTAAAAGTAAATATTGGTAAGACTAAAATGAAGGTGAGCGATACAGAAAATGCAATTGCACTCAGCAAAATGAAGCCTTGTGGAAAATGCGGAAAAAGGGTTGTGTCTAACGCAGTGTGTTGCACACCGAGGAATAAATGAATGCATGGGAGATGCCCCAAAATGAAAATTGTGACCTGCAGTTTTGCTCGCCATTTTATTTATGGAAAGCGTAAAGATCTTAGAGAAGGCAAGAAAGAACCAGTGGAGGTATTATGCAATAAAATAGCTTTCTAAAGCTTATGACCATTGGTTCTTCATCACGAAACAAAGTCTTTTTGTCAGCACAAACAGCTCTTGTCTGTAATATATTTTGCCGTCATTTATTAATTAGTGTAAAGAATATATCTCGAAAACTAGAGCCAATTCAGCAGAAATAAGGCCATTTTCGGAATCAGTGCACCTGATATACCCTAAAAGCGTTGAAATATCTTTGGCAAATTGAAAAAAAAATTTTTTTTGTTGAGCTGTATAATCATCAAGTTACACAGAGTCAGATTACATTGAGTTTTCTTTACAGTCAACTCTCAATTTAAGGGCCGTCAATTAGCAGATTTCTGATTCAAGGAACATTGATTTGAGCCGCAAAAATTTTAAAATTTTTGTATTTTTTGAAATAATTAGCAAAAGATTTTGTTTTAAAATCCTTAAATGCAAGCAAGTGTGCAACGCATGTCACACAGCATAGGACACCAACTTTAATACATACTACCATTAATGCGTTATAATTGCAATTAATGTGGAGCATTTTTCAAATTTCCGATGTATTGTTTTATAATGGGCATTGTTTCAACAATAGTTATGCATTAAGTGTAAGTTTGTGGTTTGGCTTTCTTTCACAGTGTCGCCATGGTTTAGGTATAGCCTTTATTCGATTTAGCCAAGAAATTTTGAGTTTTGCCCAAGATTCTGAGCATTTCATACCGCATTAGTAGGCTACATAGGCTTCATGTAAGTTTGTAACAAACTGATTTTGCAAAGATCTTGCTGCTAAGTTATTTGTTTTTTCAGGCGCAGTATGTTTCTGCTACATCACAATCATAAAGTGATTATAACAAAATCGTGTATTGTGCATCTATACTGTGTAAAATCCGTGGCCGCATTAGATTGTTAAATCGAAATTTGACTGTACAATCATTTAAATAATTAAAGCCAACATTACAGAACTCGTAACTACTGAATATATTTTCCACACTGGCTCGCTTTTTGATGTCACAATCAGCTCATTTGACCGAGCTAAAGTTTGTGAGCTGGTCGGTTTGTTTCTGCTATACCAGCCACAAGAGCTGTTCAGCAAAAAGAACGTTGGTCGTTATAGACACGACGAATTTACTGTACTAAAGAATCTGCCTGGACCTCAATCAGGGAGAACTGGGAAAAGACTAATCAAACTTTTTCAGGCACATGGCTTGAAAATGACCAGTCATTAGCTCAGTTGCTTAGCGCACCTACTATTGGTGCGGGTGGTCGGGGGTTCAAATTTCGGGTTGGTCAAATCGGCACAGTGCTGCCAATGGTTCGCCACCGCTGGAACGTTTCTTCGGAGCTTTGTAGCCCAGGCGCTAAGCTGCAGAGATGGGCCCGCCAGTCGCCACTGATCACACGCCTCAGCGTAATACTGCGAGTATAGAAGATTTGATTTGTTTTGATGGCTTGGAAATTACTTTTAAAAATAATGCTACACAATTTAACTTTCTTGATGTAACTTTAACACTAAAATTACCAGGTTTGCATACCTAGAATTATCATGGTGTCCAAGAGTACACTTTCATCCTCTCTACGATTTGCGCTATCACTGCTTTAGTTTAAACTGTCTTTTGCATTGCAAGTGTAAGCATTTCATCACAGTACTTTTTTCAATGAAATTTTTATTTTAAAAAGCAAATTTAAAAAGGGGAAAATTGTAAAATAATTGCTCTTTTCTACACTGATTTACGGATAAGCTCACAATACAGAAGCCACTGCGCATAATTAGAGAAAGTAATGAGCCACAGATTATACAATGAACAGCATTTACAAAAGGTAGATATTGCACATTTTTTAGCAGCACCCATTGCATTTTACAAAAACTATTTCCGAATCATATTGAGAGTATTTACCACTCGTAGGATTTTGGCATTTGGAGCGTATAAATGTAGTTGTTTTTTTACATCCTGTATTACAGCATTTTCTGCAAGTACTGTACAAACGTGCCATTTGATGGATGCAGTCGACGCCGACTTTGTTTTCATTTTAAAAACTAATCACAGATGTTTTTTTTGGCAGCAGTGTAATATCAACATTAGGTATTGAATTCATAGTGGACAAAAGACTAACGGTTTTCTTCTCACCAACAACTCACCAATGTTCTTGTGCCAAAAAAATTTAGTGGAATTCACACCCATTGTTGAGGCTCGGTCATCAATACTGACTAGTCATGGCGATTCTTTTTAATGTGCCAACTGAAAAGACTTTGATTTTAGCAGTTTTTCAGCCAGTAATAGCAATGTGAAAAAATTGCCTCTACAGACATTGTAACCTTTTCCCTTGATATACACCGAAATTTTGATCACAACGGACTCCTACAATGGTACAGCTTACCAACCTTCTTTTTTTGTGCACCCAAGTGCGGAGTAATGTTTGCAACATACTTTGCCTTGACATCAACCAAAACCCAAAACTTTATACTGTATTTGTCTGCCTTGTTTGGCATGAAGGTGATGAGAGAACACTGTGACTTTGTTCATTTACAGTTACAGAAAAATGGTAAGTATGCTTAGACTTACACATGGCTGTACAGGTTGTAAATACGTCTCGTATTGGTGCAAACTTGTCGGCTCCAGCACTACTTCTTATTCTATTCAGTTTGTCGTTGAAGTGCAGATATTTTAATATTTTAGTTAACTTATGTCGAGGCATTGTTTCACCAGAAATAGAGGTTCCATACTTTTACTCCACAAAAAGCTTCGTCAGTAGTGAACTGTGCTCTCGATCTCAATATTAACTCATGGATGAACATCTTTCAAGCGTCATGTGGAATTTTAATACTGCATGAAACATTGCAGGGTACTCCAGGAGTTGCAGTGAAGATATTGTGCGTAGCAGTTTTTCCAGTTAGTGCATGTTGGGGAACATCCAAAGTGAACCATTTTTGCCATTTATATTGGTTGAAGCATCGTTTTGTGCGCCAGTAGGCTACTAGTGACACTACTGCTATCAACATCCGATTTGTCTTCACTACTATCACCAGCAATAAATGCTGTCCTAGCAGAAGATGAATTCAAAGAACCTAAAGGTGTTTTTGCATTTTTTTCATCACTTGACAATTTGTCATCTGTGTCCAAAGCAGTAATGATATCCGTAATTTCATTTTCAGATAACATTTCTTGCTGAGCCATGTTGAACTCTAGTGACTCAAAACGCTCATTAAGAAAATTCTGTATCTAAATTCATCAACAGTAAAAAACTGAAGAAAATGAACACTTTTGCAACTTATGCAACCACTGAAGAAATAATGATGCCTTCTTTTTCATGATTATTTTTCTCTAAACAAGTTTTTGAAAAGCTACAAGCTTGCGATGCATACTATGGGGCGCCGTGTGTAAAGCTATGCAATATAAAATTTTGCATCATTTTTTTGGTTAATTTTGGTTAAATTACATGCAATATCATATATTGTTGCAATTTATCTATATTGCTGCAATATGTGTTAAATTGTTGCAATTTATCTATATTGCTGCAATTTGTGTTAAATTGATGCAATTTATCTATATTGCGAAAAAACACTTAAACCGCCTTTTAATTGCCATGGTGATATGCTGACAAAAACAGTCAGTGTTGCCCTTTCCCTTTGTCCATGAACTCATGTAGTGTACTGGCCTGAGGCGCTGCTCACCTGTGTTTGCTGTTCTTCCACGACTCGAACCTCTACTTATTGATTCTGTCGGTAGCAGAAACTTGTTTACGTCGACTGAAATTTTATCTTGCGTTGACAGAGTTCCTCAGTAAACACAGCTGATAAAGCTTCCCAGAATTTAGCAGCAACAAATTTACCATTATTATCAATATTGTTACTGCTACTTGACCAGTTTACTACAGATTTGTATTTTATACTCATGTTTGGATGAATTTTATACCACCTGAAGAGCTGACAACGAGCGAAACAGGCTGTTGCAGTTTTATGATTTAGTGATTTTATTTTGCAATACAAGCTCTAGCTATTGACAGTTAACAAGTTTAGTCTTTCTTTAACTTATATATTTTTTACATTTAAAATTTAATGGAAACTTCGTTGCGTCACAAGCTTGTCGAAATTAGAGTCTATATTTGTCAACATACGTCTGATTTCATGTTTTGTTTGAAGTTGGTGGCATTAATTGCCTTTTATCGTACGCTAGAGCTGAAAATCCAATTCAGCGTTGCACAGACCTGTAGTTTGAAGAGGCTTTGATTTCTTTGATTGAAGTTTTTGTCACTTGCAAGCAGAAATTAGATAGATTCTTTGATTGCGCCGTAGACAAACATCCTTTAAAAGGTCATTGCGCCCATTTGAACGTTCTGCTGTATTCATGAGAAAGAATATATGCATCCAACTCGGAAGAAATGAAAAAAGAAGCTCAAGAAATATTTGTTAATTGTGGAGCCAATTAAATTTTACCAGAAATGCGTTTACTGGAAACTCAGCTATCTTCCCATGTTTGGCTTGATGCGCCACAACTCCATTAAAGGCTTTGAATGCATTATCTTCCAACATATTTAGGAATATTTTCCTGTTTCTGTGCATGCAAATGTTGGAGTTAAATTTAAATCAGCTGAAGATTAGTAACTTTTAAAGCAATATCAATAAAACAGGATTAATGAACTTTCATAAGTGACTTTACTAGATGCTAACCATTTCAAACTCATGATGCATTTCTTTAACTTTAAATTTTAAGTTGTTTCTAGAAAACAGAAATCTTAAAAAAAAAGAAAAATCCAACTACTTTTTTCGAAATAGCCCTTTCAATAGTTGGTATGAACCTTTCCTACATAATTACTAGTTACTTGTGGTGAGGTGCGGGCAGCAATTTTAGCAGATATCATCTCAAATTGTATACATCAAATGTTATAGGTAGGGCGATTTTTGGCTGCAATCTAATAAGAATAATCAAAAGGCATTCTCTCAAAAAATTAAGCAAATCTTTGATAGGCACCTGCTTTTAGAAAAAAAGTCACCCGCGCTCAGCGTGGACCTGTGGTAATTTGCATCGTTTTTCCCCTTCTGCAGTAGTAAGCAGTTTTTCCATGTTGAAGCTACTTGCTAAAGACAGAAAGTTTTTGACCAAAGAATGATAAATACTAGGCTATTATTTGCATGCACTATAATTTGAGCACCTATTAAGACTATTTTATTGCTTTATAGCGTAAACCACTCCTGCTTTTACTGTTGTCTGTACTTTTAAAAAAATAAAGTCACATTTTTAGATCACAAAAATTCGCCCTGGTTTAGCGTAACTGTGTAACCAACATAATGGACATTCGTAAACTTTTAGCAATCCTTAGGGGGTGATTGGTGGATAAGATTTTGGAAGCACATAAGGTTTTTGATGTTGTTGCTCGGGGTACTGTACTGACAATCAAAATAATGAAAAGCACACATTGCCAGCTAGTCTTGGTTAAGTCGTCATGTTTGTTTCTAGATCACGCCACTTAGAAGTGCAAGTGCTTGCAGATCATCACGGCAATGCTATTTCTTTATTTGGACGTGATTGTTCCATTCAGCGACGTCATCAAAAGATCATTGAAGAAGCACCGACAACTGTGGCAAGTGAAGAAGTATGGTCAAAAATGGAACAGGTGGGATGCTTACGAAGTGAATTTGGTGCTAAGCTCAAGGGTTGATATTTTTATTAATCATGCGTTCTTCAACCACACCTCAGTTTTTCGGCTTTATTTGATGGCCATTTTAGATTTTAAGCAATTTTAGCTGACGTAGATGAAATAAGTCCAATGACTATCTTGAATTCTTCCGTCTATCCTGCTGCACTCCTCACAGCTGTAGTTTGCTCAGTTTTGCATGTCTTCAATAGCTCGTACGTAGCATTATGATGTTTTATCTCAGTGGTTCTTAACTGCAAGTTCGTGGGCTGGTGCCAGTCCATGTAAAAGTTTTTGCCGGTCCGCAAAATGCTTTATCACAAATTATGCGAGGCAACTCTTTTCTCTCTGGCTTCAATCAAAGCAAAAAATCAATTGAATGCCTCGTTTTTATCTCATGTTATGAAAACGGCCACGAATTTGCGATTACGTTGGTTTAATTTATTTACGATTTACGTTTTGTTTAATTCTGGCTCCAGCTTGCTTTTCGAGCAAATTATGAAAGCTCTGTGTACCAGAGTGGAGATCAGATTGGGTTTCCCGCTTGGTGGGGCTAAAGGAATTCCAGTGTAGGTGCTGGCCTGTAAAAGTGGGTTTCCTATATACTGAAGTTAAAAATCAGAATTTTGCCTTTCTACCAAGACGTCTAAAAAGGGAAGGGAAAAGTTAAGATCCTTTTTCCTGGGTAAAGCACAGGTAGGGGTGGAGAGAGTTGAGATGAGTAAAGAAGTTGTTGCAATCTTGTTTACCTATTTGTTTGCCACTGTGATAGTTGGTACATTGGTCGCACGTCTCAACGTCTTCAAGAGCGTATCAAACAACACATCCTTGAATTGACCATGTCAACCAGCCGAAAAAGCCTTCCTCGTCGGTGTAAAGCCAACAGTTCTCCTCGGCAATTTCATGAGTCTGCTATTGGTCAACATCTTCTTGATAACCGCGAATGTGCTTCTCATTGCAATGACAACAAATTTTCAATTCTTGCCCGAGGTCGTTCTCTCTTTCATCTCTTCGCCTTAGAAGCTATTTCTATTAAAAATCTCAAACCTATCCTCTGCAAACAAAAAGAATTTGTTTATTCTTTGAAACTATCTTAACTTTCTCTCCCTTTGACTTTCTAGCCAATCAGAGCTCTTTTTGAAGAATTTACTAACTAACCAATCAGAGCTCTCTATTTCTAACCAATCGGAACTCTTTCTTTTCCTTTATAAATCAGTTCGATTCACTTATTCTTCATTCTGACGATTTCCCCTGAAGAGTGTCAGATGAAAAGCTTTGGGAAAAATGAATCTTATACTTCAAGCCATCTTCAAATTCTGTACCACCAAACGTTTGTTCAACTACTGTATGTCCATAAATTGACATTACTGATGGAGCTGATTGAAGTTTTGTTGAAATTTTTTTGTTTAACAAATGCTATCAGGGTTCCCACGGTCATGGAAAAACCTGGAAAAGTCATGGAAAACTTGCAAAAAGTTGAAAGTCATGGAAAAAAAAATTTTCAAGTGGTCAAAAAATTTTACCGGAGGACTTTTTAAAAACTAATTCCTTTATTCTAAAGACGCTACAAGTTATCGTATTTTTAAGGTTTTTCGCATTAGCCAATAGGCCTTGTCTAACTCTGGACTGAGGTAATCTGTAGCAATTTTTAGCTCTGTGAGTCTTATACTCCTTGGTTTGGACCAGACACTTGCGGGGGGGGGGGAGGGAGGCAAGCGATTGCTGGAGGCATAGCAGCGACACCGAGCGGTAGTCTATATGGAGGAAACTGTCACAGCTCACACGCTAACATTTTGCAGTGAGAACATGGTCTTTGATAACACTGGTCAACAGTAAAATTTAATCAAAAATGCCAATCAACTTTTCTAATAGAATTTTTTCCGCTGATTCCAAATCTGCAGCCAGTTTTTGTCCATCACGTCAGGTTTAAAAGATATTTTAAGTTTTTTTATCGTGTTTAACTTTTCACAACGTAATTGTCACACCACAATTTACCTTTGTCGCAAAACAAAGCATTTGGTTGTGACATCACAATTTTTCGTTTGTGAGTCGCCATACGTCATGAATCTCTTTGATGTGAACTTTTCAATAGCATGCACAAGATTTACTGTATCAGGTATTACCAATCAACTTGAATTTTTCCAAGCCTCAGATCATCTACTATTATGATTAGTCTTGACAGCGCTGTGCTTAGCAACATTTTCATTGTAATAAAGCTTAAATCACAAACTCTAGTTTTTAAGATCTCATTTTTACACCTTTTCACTTTTTTCAGAACTGTTACCGAATAGAAGGGTTTGATTGAAAAAAATCTCGTTTGTGACATAATAGATGCTACCTGCAGAAGTATGAAATTACGTGGGAGTTTTGACTGTTGTTTCCAAGGAAATTATTTGCTGCTAAAACTGAAGTCATATTTTTGATTGTTTGCAAAATATGTCACAATAAACTTCTATGACGTTGCAAAGATTTTGCCTATGTCATAATAATGTAAATATTGTGACTGAACAAAGATATTTGGTTTTAAATAAAAATGAAAATGAAAAAATCTAAAAAACCTGACGTGCTAGACAAATATAGCTTGCAGATTCGAAATTAGCGTGATTGATTTCATAAGATGAAGGTGTTAAAGTCTCTGTAATATTTAAAAATCGAAATTTTGTTGACCAGTGTAATTAATTAATTATACTACTGTTGGAAGAAATATGCTTGAAGTAGGATAGAGATTTTTGATTGTTAAAGTCTGGGTTCTTACAAACGAACGTAATGCAGAGCATAGGCAAAACCAGTACTCCCATGAGTATTGTTATATACCGGGAACAAAGTGAGTGTTCAGTGCATTCAAAATCAAGCGCTATTTCAACACAGTGCAATGCTGTGTAACAGTAGGCTATACGAATTCTACTACCTAGTAACTAAAGTTTTAGAAATCTCAAAAAAAATTGTTATACTGCTGAATAAATCGTTGCGTAGAAACATGATTATGCTTTGTATTAAGATGAACCTGCTCTCAAGCAGTTATCTGACAGGCGAGGGTTGGTGTTTATGCACACGGATCATCTTGAAACAATAACACTGTATTCTTTTTTGTTCTTCCCCAAACTTTGAGATGATTTGATGAATGAATCTTTTTATCTTGCTTAATTTTGACTTTGTGCACGCTTACCATTGTCACTGCCATGCACGGGCCTCGTTCCTCGGACCCGATAATTTTGGCTGCTTGCCTTTTGCGTAATGGTAGAATGTTGTGTCGTGGTAAAATATATCGATTGATTGATTGAATTCTCTGGTTGATTTATTGAGAGTTTATGTTTTTTGGCCACTGTGTTGTTGTTCGATGTCGGGTTTGAATTCATCAATTTCATTTTTAGGTTGGAAGTCGAAATTTAATGTATAAACTCACTTGGTACATTCAAGATTTATTAACCATCTGATAATGCTCGCCTTCCTATCATTAGATAGCGGTGTGCAGTACTGATAGCCATAGTATGAAGCATTAACTTTTAGTGGACTGTATTTTTTTGCTTTTTCAGATATTACTACTGGCAAATTAGGGATGCGTCAAGGATAGAACCGTTTGATACGCTCTTGAGTACCGTGCACTGTTCCCTCTAAGGTGCGATTTGAGAAAAATGAGAATTTTTGGCAAAAGTTTTCGTTTTTTCTTTTACGCTTGCCAACTGAAATGTTGGTATTTGACCGAATTTAAATCAAAGTGTTCAATATTTTGGTGCAAAACGAAAGTTTTATAATCTAGAAACTCAACTTTGAGGCAAAAAATTGGATCAAACTTTCTTCAAACCCTCTAGATCTTTGGGCAATTTTTTTTGAATTTATATTTGGGCAAATTTGCTCTTGCCAAAATCTTAGAGGGAACAGTGGTACTGTGCATCACGTTCTACTGTAGCTTACTCTAGAATCTAGATATCTACATTGATGACTGGGCTTTCTCGAGCGATACGTGGTGAAAGAATGACTATTTTTTCAACACTGAGATTAAAGGAGTTGTTTGTGTTGTCGCAGTTTTGCTTTTTCTATTTCTTGAATAATTGGTTGGCGGTATAGAACTTGAGAATAGCTTTGAAAAAAGCTGTTTTCGCGTTAGGCTTCATGAAACCCTCTGTCATAACTCTTGGAGCTTTGAGAAAAGCTGTTGTCCCAGCAACTCTTTTTGTGTAGCTTTGAAAAAGCTTTTCGTGACGCCATCTTCAGTGGGTAATTGCATCAAAGTGGAAACGAGAAAGCAAGGTCTGGAGATTCATAAATATCAGTTTTGGACGGCTGCAAAGCGGTAGTTACCACATCAACGAATCCAATCGAGCGCGGGAAAGTCACGCACAGTTCTGATTGGACTAGTCGTGCGAACCTAAATTCTACTTGAACGATTTAAAAGTATAGACAAACTCTTTCTGTTTGCATAGATTATGTCGCCGTACTTTAATGTAGCTTGCCTCGAGCAGACTAAGATGGAAAGGGCTGTGTGCAGTGTCCAGAATAGAGAATTGATCATCGTAGTAATTGGCAGCACTTTGGTCGTAATTGGCACATTGGTAATTGGCAGCACAATAATATCTGGTATCTTCGCGAACATTGTTGCTTTTGCAAAACCTGTGGCACCGCTGCGATTATTATTTTTTTCATCTGATGGTGGAAACGGCTTGATATGGTGGGATTTAAATCCTCCACCAAGTTGACTTTTTGGGTCATATCGAGGTGCTTTGGCAGGCTCTTTTGGGAGACGTAACTATCCATGAGGTCCTTTGGCCCTGCAATAAGGTGCTAAAACCCAACTTAGTCTATAATTTCTCAAACTAATAATGGTTGCAGCCTCCTTTCACTTATTTTAGCCAAGCTTCTGCTTTTAAATATAAGCTGCAAAAATACTCTTATTTTTGCATTGTCTATACACTCTATAGCAAGGGTTCTTAGTTGGGGGTAAATTTACCCCCCAGGGGTAAATTTGGCCTACCAAAGGGGTAATTTTTCTGAAGTGTAAACTAAAGCAAACTTCAATTTTCAGTATTAAAAAGGTGAAAGTGTTGCACTAGGGGTAAATTATACTTTTTTTAATTGGCAAGGGGTGAAAAATCCAAAAAGGTTAAGAAACCCTGCTCTAGAGTGACTACACTCACTGCATGCCCTTTTTCGATAAAAAAGTGTGCTAAAATGAGTGCTTTTCATGTGAAAACCGCAAAAATTCGTTGGCGGATGGGGACTGTGCCCCAGACCCCTTTTGCCAAATCCTGGGTGTGCCACTGAATAGTATTGTACAAATTTTCCATGAAGCAGCTGGCTGAATCAGTTGTTTTGTTTTGCAATACTGTAATCCCGAACAAACTTCAGAAAAAGAGAAACAAGGCAACAGCTGATCTGAAAAACACGCGATAATCACGCACAAACAAGTTGGATGTAAAAATACGTCCAGGTAGATACACTTTCATTACTTTCATTGATTTTCGCACCCAATTGATCGATTGCTCTTGATGCTGTAAATTTATGTTAAATCGCACGCAATGCACTTTTTTCATTGACGTAGAAATACGTCTGTTCGCATCGAAAGTGTTAAGACGAATTAGTTCATAGTTTCGTTTAAATTCAGAGAAAGACTGATTTCGCAATTTATAGGACAGGGAGTTACAAAGTTTAGTTCCTTGGTATTTTATTGATTTGTGGGGTTTGTTGGTTGAATATCTGGGAATATGTAGATTATGATAAGTTGTAGCTCTAGTTTGCCGGGTGTGTTTATTGGAAAGTTTTTGAAGAAAATAATTGAAAATGGATGGTAACATACTCCTGGAGTGCTGGTGCATTAATTTTTCAATTTCAAATTCCTACAATTGATGAATTTTGAGGACATTCAGTTCATAAAATTGTGGCGTGATAGGAGTTTTGATAGAAGAGTTACTAATTGGAATTGCCTTATTTTGTAGTTGTTTTAGTTTAGTTAAGTAAGTTGGATAGGTGCTTCCCCATATAGGAAGTCCAAATAGAAGATGTGGGTGTATGAAGTAAAGTAGGAGGAGGGAGAATGAATCAAAGCTTATTTAATATTCGTACAAACCTTGCGAGTTTTGAAACATAAAGTAGGAAAAGGGAGAATAAATCGAAGCTTATTTAATATTCCTACAAACTGTGCGAGTTTTAAAACAATTGCATGGATGTGAGACTTCAAGTTTAAATTGTGATCTATCATAATACCTAGGTATTCTGAGAGTTCTGTACATGGTATCTATTTGTTATCATACAACAAATTTAAGGAAGGCAAATGTTATTTAGCTTAGGAGGAATGATTATTGCAGCAGATTTATCTGTATTAATTTGTAATCCATTGGTATCGCACCAAATTAGAAGATTTTGTAGCTCTATATTACATTTTTGTTCCAGATCTGATAAAGTAGGACTAGATAAGAAGAGACATTGTGTCATCAGCAAAGACACGAGGTTTGCAGGATAAGGCAGTGTACATATCAATGACATGGACTATATAAAAGAGAGGTTCTAGTATGCAACCTTGAGGGACTCCAATATTAATGGGTTTGTGTAAAGAATTGTTGTTATTGATTGATGCAAATTGTTTGCATTTAGTTAGGTAGCTTTTAATACAAGAATAGACAGAACCCCGAATTCCATAGTGATGAAGTTTTTGTAAAAGAATTTTATGAGGCATCGTGTCAAATGCCTTTCGAAAATCCATCAGGAGCAAAGCTGAAAATTTTTTATCTTGAATGGCATCATAATGAAGTGATGTGACATCTAGTAGTGCATGAATTACAAAATGTTTTTTTTAAAACCATGCTGAATATTATAGAATATGTTTTGTGTCTCAAAGAAGCGTAATTGTCTAATTATAATCAATTTTTCAAGAATTTTGGTGAAAGACGGAAGGAGAGACATGAGGCGATGGCTGTTGACTTGATGTTTGTTGCCTGATTCAAAAATAGGCATTACCTCAGCAACTTTAAAACATTCTGAAAAAGTACCAAGTTTTAAAAAAATATCCAAAATATTGTGATAAGAAGGGTGCCACGACTTCGTTACCCTAACGCAGGAAATGAGAGGATATGTTATCATATCCTCATGCCTTATGGATATTTAGTGCATTTATTGCATTGTAAATTTCGATTGGTTGTGGCGGGTCTAAGACCATCGGATCAGAAACAGAATTCTTTAAAAAACTTCAAAAATCATTATTATCAAGGGTGTTTGCGTTTTGAGCTTTTGAAGCAATAAAACTAATAATGACAAGAACACATTTTGAAGCAATAAAACTAAAATAAGAAGAACATGTACTACTAATTAGAATAAGTGTAAACCTTAAATGCGGCTTCTTACAGTTTGTAAATACACATGACATTTTTATTAAATAGCAACATGTCTAACAGTAACTATTTTGGCCATCCCGAACGTTAAAGACGCAGTCACACAAGGCTAATTTATCAGCTGCTTTTATAAGCTTCGTACGAAACAGAAATTAGCAAGTAAGCAGTAAAGAAAGTTGAACATGTTCAACTTTATTAGCAGTTTGTGAATTAGCTAGCGAGTCCTGCCTCCTACTTGCAAATTAGCGGTCACACTGGGTGAGTTGGCTAATTTACTAGTTGCTAATGCATTAGCTGCTTATAAATTAGCTTCGTGTGACTGCCCCTTAAGAGTATGTGATAGCGGGTTTCACATTAATGCTTGCCATTTCGCTCGTCACGTCACGTTTCTCTTCAGGAAAGTGGATAAATAAGGTTTGTAAGGTGAAAGTTTGCTTGAGTGGTATTTTGAGTTACTAATGCGTTAATTTTGATGTCATTCTAATAGTAAACCAGTGAATATTACAAGGCAGACTAAATTTTTGAACAACTCAGGCGAGTCACGAAATACATGCTATAGAAGTTACGAGCAAGCGATAGCAATTCAAAGTTGGCTGTTACATCAGCATAGGCAAGGAAAAGAACAACCGCCTATGAAGTTAAAAAGATTATCTCAGGTATTACATCCAAAAATATTTGTGGTGTGGACGAATACCCGACCAAACTCTTAAGGGATATCTGCCATCTTCACTGGCTCACATGTTCAATCAATTCCTTTCTACTGGTATATATGTCGCGGTTTTTAGAGTTGCAAAGGTTACACTAATATGCAAGCATAGTAACGCTCAAATGATTTCAAATTATCATCCGATAAGTGTGTTAAGTGCCTTCTCCAAAATATTAGGGAAAATAGTACATAAACGCATCCTATCGTTTTTTAACCAAAAGGATATCTTATCCAAGTTACAATTTGACTTTAGATCTACCTTCTCCACCAGCTTGTTCCTTCTTGTCCTCCAAAATCTCTGATTTTTTTAATAACAATAATCTAGTTATGGCTATTTTTTTACACTTAACAAAATCATTTGATACTCTGAATCATGATATAATGCTTAGTAAGCTCAGAAACTAGGGCTTTTGAGGTGTCGTTAATGACTGGTTTCATAATTATCTCAATAATCGCCACCCAGAAGTTCGTATTATATCTTATTTGGAGCGCTGCAGGGTTCTAATCGTGGCTCTCTTTTGTTCTTAATTTATTTAAATAATGTATTTCAAGACATCGATTATGAAACCATTTTCTATGCTGATGATGCAACGGTTATGTACATGCTAAGTCTCTGTCTAATTTGTTCTGTGCTGCTGATGAATCCTTTAATATAATTCATAATCATCTTCATTTCCAAAACTATATTTATGATATTGACTTCACAACCTCATCGTTTGGTGCAAAACCCTGATTATGTAATCTCCCTTAATAATATTCCGATTTCTGTGACACAACTTTTGATTCCTTGGCCTTTCCAACGACCTCACTTGAAATTTCATATGGAATCCATTCGCTGTAAACTTCGTTTTTTGCTTGGGAATAATTTATAAGGCACGTGATTGTCGAGATATAAGTTGTCTATTGTCTATATTTCATTTGCTTGCATCAACACACCTTAATTAATGTGTATTACTATGTGGTGTATTGCTAATTTTTAGAGAATAACTGAAACTGTAACTGTAAGTTCGATGATCACTAACATTGTTTCATTTGTAAAGACAATGCAGATAACTTAGTTTAAAAGCCTGTCTTCTGTCCTATAACTGGCCTGTTTGTCTTTTGTTCAAAATAATAAAAAAGTGTAATGAGCAGCCGACATAGGCGCCAATGTTTTCTCGAAGGCAAGCAGCAGGGGGAGAAAATTTTTGTAGAAACTTTGTTTTTTACGTTCAAAAAATGACGTTTGAAGGTTCCAGTAGCATTGTAATGGATGTGTTTATGCTCTTAAATGTTGGACGGTTTTGTAACATTATGTAAGTTCAAGCCTTTAATTCAACGTCCTCAGTTCGTCAATCGGCTGTTTGTATTAAAGTTTGATGTGATTTACCCATCATTACAGATTTACTGCGGGATGGATTTTTTCGCAGTAATTTTGTGGTAGAGTAACTACAAACCATGCGTTTTTTAGTAGCTTCAATGATAGCGCAAAAAATGCGAAAATTCATATTCAAACTTGCGTTATACCAGCTGCGTTATACACAGTTTGCAGTTTGTTGCCGAGAACAGACGTGCTTTGAAAAGCTTGTGAAAATTGCAAAATATCAGTTACAAAATGTCACGTGGTAAATCGAACAAAGCAAGTAGCAGTTTGTAAGAGAGGATAGGCAACTGTTGCAGAATATAAACAAAACAGTAAAAGGCCTGAAAGAAGAAATAAAATCATTACGTGAAGAACTTAACAAAAGCAAAAAGACTTAAAAGCAACTAAAATTGAAAATCAAAGGCTTCAGCAAGCTCTAAATCTTACCAATTCTTAACTTGATGACTTAGAACAATATGGCAGACGGGAGAACATTTGCATTCATAATGTTGCTGAGTCAACTAGCGCAAAAGACGATAGTGAAGATGTCTTATTCAAAGTAGCTGATGCTCTTAAAATTGAACTGGCCGAATATGACATTCAACGTGTGCACAGAATTGGTGTAAAATAAACTTTCAGAAATGCTAAGCCACGCCCTGTTATAGTACGATTTGTATCCTATCAAAAAAAGAATGAACTTTTATGTGAAAAAAGCAAGCTGAAGAAGAGTATGCATTTTGGCAATGCATTTATTACGGAAGATTTGACCCCACTGAGGTCAAAATGCTTCAATATGTAAAAAAGGAATGCGATAATGACTTAGTGCTTTGCCATTCGTGCAACGGTAAGATACCAATGAAGAAATCGGCCCAAAAAGCAGGTTTGTCTCTAGACAAGAATGGCAATGATCAAGGGACAGGTAAATGGCTCATCATAACATCGGTTGATGACGTATTCAAGATTAATGTGGACGTTGATTTTGAAAAATTGAACTATTTACCTTTTAAGTACAACAGTGTGACCATGGGATCATCGAATAGTGAGGTAGAAAGTGATGCCTCCACTGATTAATAACATGAGAGTATAGTATTTTTTGTCATAAATTGTGTGAGGCGATGCATTAAATGGCTACTTCAATTACCAAATTTATTTGTAAAACTTGTTCTAAATGTGGTTCTGTAAAGGGTAGCATAATCTGTGTCAACTGCCAAATGCATAATCATGTGACCTGTTGTACATCGATTGCTCAATGCTCACGCTTAACTGACCGATTTGAATGCAATAATTGCTACAGTATCGAACGCTCATCGACAGAAGAGTTCAAATTTTGGTTCTAGTTATCACAGTGCCATTACCAATGATGATACATCGATTAACGGCCTTAATAAAAATGAATACCAAGATATGTTATTTAATGAATGTGAATATTATAGCACTGATTCCCTGAATAATATTCTACGTAATCGAACTAATGAACTATTAATCATCCATTTTAATATTCGAAGTTTGGAAAAAATATTGATAAAATGTCTGAATATTTAGCGAACTTAAGAGGCAACCGGATGTAATAGCTCTGACTGAAACTAAACTGAAAGATAGTATCTGTGGTAACATTGAGCTTGCTGGTTATAAATTTATCCATGTGAATAGCCCTACGCTTGCTGGAGGCGTGGGGTTTACATCAATGAAAAATTAAAGTATTCTGTTCTCGAAAAATTAGAAATGAAAGTAAACTCTGTTGAAAATATGTGGATAAAAATTGAGACAAACAAGAAGCTTTTAGTATTGGAAGTTGTATATGGACATCCTGTTAGAGCAGTTGAGCATATTAGTTTGTTCAGCGGTGAACTATCTAACCTATTTCATAGCTTAAATTTTCAAAAACTTGAGTTTTGCATTGCCGGCGATTTCAATATTGACTTGCTTCATTTAGAAAAAAATCACCATATGAGAATGTATGCAGATAGTTTAATAAGTTGCTCAGTTAAATGCACAATAAGCAAAGCTACTGCAATAACAACAAGCAGTAAAACTCTTATAGATCACATTTACACTAATAACCAAAGTAAGAAATATTTATGTGGTATAACTCTCAGTGGTAATTTATCTGATCACCATGGTACATTCATTGCCATACCTGCAAAAAGACTAGACAGGCCTAATGTCGGTGACGGACATTTGATAATAAAAGACATGTCTAAATTTAATGCAGATAATTTCGTAGAAGACTTAAATGCAGCACTTGAAATGGTTAACTTTAATGAAAGAAGTAGTGTGAATGAAACTTTTGAAAAATTTTGAAAAATTTGTCCACTAGATGGTTCATAAGGACATCAGCCGTAAGACGAGATAAACTGCCACCCATAGCCACACCGTCAGTTTGCTCAGAAAGTTCTCCATTGAATGAGAAGGCACCTCCTTGAACTGTCTATTTTAACAATTCCTCATGTTATTTTTATCTATTCCTTTAAGAACAAAATCTATGTCATTGTCGAATAATTTATCCAATATTAAATTAATAGTATAATCAACCGGTATGTTGGTAAATAGGCTAATTACTTGGGCAACCAAAAGTCAATTAAGTCAAATATTTTTATCTGGCTCAAAAAGCCATTAAACTTCTACTAAGCATGTTTTAGCTTCAAACTGGGCGTAGTTCAAAAGTTATTAAGTCAAAATCTGCTTTTTAAGTCAAGATGCAAAATCTGCGTCGTTCATATTGTTTAATATGCATAGTTTAATAAATAGATGAAACAAATTGTGTCGTAATCATTAGCTGCCAGCTTGTGGAAAGCAAACTGGTAGTCCCTTTTTCAACACTAGCGCATTGAAACAGCATTCTAGTATAAAAGTAGTAAACTGTGTTTATGACGAGACAATCGTTTTCGAATAATTCCACAATTTCATTGTTATATCGCAGAAGCCGGAGATCGAGTTTTGATGATTAGCTTAATTCTAACAGTGAAGAAAAGTGTGGTTTCCAGATTGGACAATCTTGGGTACAAATTCATAAAATTTGAACCTTTTTTAACTTGTTAGGACCTGAATCATTGTGTGATGGGGTGTTGTCAGGATCCTCAGGAACGAGTCAAGCAGCCTACTTCAGTGATGACCCGAATGATTTGTGCAACCAAGTTTTTAATGAGCTAACAAGTAACATTAGCAAATGCCAATACGTTGATCAAACAGATGGAAATGCTGTATTTACAAATGTAACAAACTCCCTGATACTGATTCTCCTTAATATCAGATCTCTCAATAAACACATTACGGACCTGCATACCTTCTTATCTATGCCACCCTTCAAACCTGATGTTATATCATTATTGGAAGCACGTATTCACCAACCCTTGCAAAATATTGACATATGCGGGTATAATTTAATCCACGCCAAGTCAAACTACGGTCAAGCGGGTGGGGTGGCAGTTCATACGAACGTTTGGTTACGTTTTGCCCAAATGAGGTTTTGAACCCATTCGGTTTTGAACCCATTTGGCTAAAACTTCAGCATCAGGAAAGTACCAAAACACTTGTAATCAACACTATATATAGGCACCCAAAGGAAAATGTAAACATGTTCGCAGAATATTTTTCAAAATGCCTGGAAAAATTAACCAGCGTAAATTCTACATTCTACATCCTTGGCGACATTAATATAAACATCAACAAAAGTTCACTGGAGTCGTCCCAACTAAAAAATACGCTGATGCAATAACCAACAGTGGAGTAGTACCTATTATCATCACTCCACCAACGGGTGTCACAGATAACTCGTCAACGGTTACCGATCACATTATTACGAATGATTTAAGTCGCCACATAACCCCTGTGTCATTCGAAGTCCAATGACAGATCACTACATAGTTGCGTGTAAAATAAGCAATTTTGAAGCAAGTCGTAAACATATTACTGCGCCCCTATATCGAGATAAAAGACAATTCAATAACGACGCCTATAATGAAGATTTGTTTGGCAAACTAGAAAAACTTGTTCACTTCAACTTCCCTTTAAATTGCAAAAATTTTGATTCAGTTTTCGACCAATTTGTAGAGATCATGGCAGAAACGATTAATAAACATGCTCCACAAAAACGAATAAGCCGAAAACAGGCCAAACTAGCATTGGAACCATGGATAACTAAAGGCATTCTCACATCAATTAGAAAAAAAACTCCATGCTTAAAACGCATTTTATTAAAGGAAGCACTTTACAAAAACTGTTTTTTCGCAAATATAGTAATAAACTTACCAAAATCAAAGCTCTATCGAAACAAATGCATTTTCACACAGAATTAGCTATAAATAAAAAAAATGCACGAGAGACCTGGAAGATAATACAATCCGTGTTGCCTAGCAAACCCAGTCGCAAAGCGCCTTTTACTGTAAAAGTTGACAAAATGCCATCCAAAGACCCTTCCGTTGTAGCCAACAAATTTAACAACTTCTGTGCTATTGGCCCTAACCTAGCTGAAACAATTGAACATATATCGAATAAAAGACCAGAAGATTTCTTCCCTGAAAAAGTAATTCCTTTTATTTATTTCGAACCCCCAGCTCTTACAGAAGTGTTTGATCAAATTGTGGCGCTCAAAGACAAAGCAGAAGGACACGATAATTTATCTTCTTTCTCAAAGCTGCTAGGCATGTAATCACTTCCTATCTGCATCAATTAATTGACTATAGCCGTAGCGAGGGAATTTTCTCTAACAGCTGCAAAATTGCAAGAATTGCCCCCATTTACAAAACTGGAGCAAAAGATGAAACAAATAATTACCGACCCATATCTATCCTGACATGTTATAGAAAAGCTTATATATGCGCGACTTATAAAATTCATTAAAAAAACATCCTAGTAATCCACGCTAACCAGTATGGCTTTCAAATTACGGTTTCAACAATGCATGCCATGTTAGATGTAGTTAACTCCTCGTGCAACCAAAGTAATAGCAATCAATTCACGGCCCTTATATTTATTGATCTTAAAAAAGCTTTTGACACTGTGTCATATAGTATGGTATTAAATAAGCTACGTAACTATGGTATTTGTGGCATGGCGCATGCATTTGATGGTATTTAACTAACAGAAAACAATTCGTCTCAATAAACCAATTTCGATTGGATCTCAAAGGCGAAAATTGTGGAGTGCCCCAGGGATCTTCTCTCGATCCACTTTTCTTCCTTGTGTGTATTAATGACTTTGCTAATGCAGTTGAGAGTACGCCTCGATTATTTACCAATGACACATGCCTGTTAATATCGGCCCCTAATCCTCCAAATTTGCAAAATAAAATCACTCAAGAGGTTGAAAGGCTTAATATGTGGTGCTTCGTTAATAAACTTACTATAAATCTCTCAAAAACCTGCATCCTTATTATTCCACCTAAACTAGCCAAGAGTTCTAATCTACTAACCAGCCTTAATGTCACGAGAAACAACACTTCTGTGACCTTAGTGTCCAGTGCCACATACTTGGGAGTCTTCATTGACGATAAATCAAGTCTTAGAAGTTAAAGTGGCACGGTTTGTCGGGATATTGTGCAAACTGAAATACGTGCTTCCCTGAAAAACCTTGCTACAGCTATACCATGCCCTGATCCACCCACTCCTTGCATATGGTATAATAATTTGGGGGGCCACTTTTTCCTCCTTTCTAACAAAGTTAAAAACCTTGCAAAATAAAACATTGAGGGTTATTTTCGTAGCTCATTTCCGTGATAACGTCTTGCCACTTTACAAACAATACAAAGTCCTGCAATTACACGATTTGTATGCTTACGAAACTGCCAAATTTGTTTACTGCTGTCTCTAAAAACAAGTACCTACCCCATTCCTAAACTACTTTATCAAAGTCTGCTAGACGACTCAACGAACCACCAGACAATCAGTTGATGAATTACGCTTACGTATTCCTTGGTACACTACCAATAGACTACAAAGATCCATCAAGTATCAGGGAGTTTAAGTATGGAATACAATTCCAAAGGAAATTCAAAGTAAAATTCCAAGAATATCTTTTGTCTAAACATGGTCACCAATAAAATCATTATCCCATCAGGCAAATGCAGCCAGTTTAAGAAATGTGCTGACTAGTTTGCAACCAGCGAGCCACGGTGCTGTTTAACTAGAATTAATCTGGATCGCACAAATTCAACTGAGTCATCAAATAGTTTGACAAGACGCATTCCAAATTTCAATATTGTTTATGTCCACATGGGGTGGTTGCTTGACTTGATGACCTCACGGTGCTTCGAAACTTCCCGGTCGCAAGCTTACGCAAATAACTTGTGTAATGTATTTACAGTACTTACTTGAATCGTGTTTGTTACTGATTGCTTTCTTTTGATAGGAGGATAAATATGTATTATTATGTATAATTAGTAGGGCAACCAAAAGTCAATTAAGTCAAATATTTTTATCTGGCTCAGAAAGCCATTAAACTTCTACTAAGCATGTTTTAGCTTCAAACTGGGCGTAGTTTAAAAGTTATTAGGTCAAAATAAGGTCAAAATGTTGCGTTGGGTCAAAATAAGGTCAAAATCTGCTTTTTTAGTCAAGATGCAAAATCTGCGTCGTTCATATTGTTTAATATGCATAGTTTAATTAAAGATGAAACAAATTACGTCGTAATGATTGGTTGCCAGCTTGTGGAAAGCAAACCGGTAGTCCCTTTTTCAACACTAGCGCATTGAAACAGCATTCGAGTATAAAAGTAGAAAGCTGTGTTTATGACGAGACAATCGTTTTTGAATAATTTCACAATTTCATTGTTATATCGCAGTGGCCGCGGAGATCGAGTTTCGAGGATTAGCTTAATTCTAACAGTGTAGGAAAGCATGGTTGCCAGATTGGACTATTTTAGGTCCAAATTCGCGAAATTTGGATCTTTTTTAACTTGTTAGGACCGAAAAAAAGTTATTCTGTACCTTTGGACTAATTTGATTGAAACAATTTTAGTGCTATTTTGTTCGTTGTTTATGTTGGTTTCGTTTGTGCTATTTTGTTCGTTTGTGCTATTTTGATTGAAACAATTTTAGTGCTATTTTGTTCGTTGTTTATGTTAGGTTTGTTGTACTTCATTCATAGAAAACTATTCAGCATTATTTTTACTTCCTTAAACATGCTGTGGCTTTTTTTGTGATAAAATTTTCATGTCAAAAACAATGTAAAACTTTTAAATTTTTTAGGTCAAAATTTTACAATTGTTAGGTCAAAATCTGGTTGCCCTAATAATCAGATATGCAATTAAATACAAAAAAATACAAAGTGGGGTTCAGAATGCAGATTTGGCTAGATTTTATGCCGGATGCTCTTCTTGGTGCAACTTTCAGTTGATCCATGCTTGAGACTGCCACCCAGACTGCACAAATTTTTCTGCTACATATGAGGCTGGGTGTGTCACTGTTTAGGCTGTGTACAGACTTTGCTTGGAATGCTGGTTCTACTACATTGCATACAGTTTCCCTTGGATATACTCAACAGGGTACATGACAATTTGACGCGAAGACAATTTGACGCGAAAATGATTTGACGCAAGGACGATTTGATGCTAGGACAACAACTCTCCGGACCCTTAACCCCCGACCCCAAACCCTCGACCCCCAACCCCAACTCCCCGACCCCAATCCCCCTGACCCCAACTCCCCTACCCCATTACACACGTTTTGCGTCAAATCGTCCTGGCGTCAAATCGTTTTTGTGTCAAATCGTCTTTGCGTCAAGTCGGTCGCGTCAAGTTGGTTCGCATCAAATTGTCTTGCTCTGTACTCAACACCTTAGCACTTCACGCTAATTTGGTATTGTGGTATGCATTCTAGTCTCGTTGACAATGTTTTGCCCATTACTGATTCTGACGTCCAACTCCAGCTGACAACTTACTTATTCTTGCAGGTATCCAGTGAACTAGGGCTTGTCTAATGAGAGGGACAAAGAGAGGGAGAGAGAGAGCAGTAATTTATTTGTCATTCACTTAGAAAAAACACAAGATAAACGAATCAAAAGGACACAATTAATTTCAAATTTACACAAATCAATGATAAGTTCATACAATTGTCGAGATGGGGGACTGCGAAATGACCATGAAAGGTCTTCGAGTCAAACAACCACCCCAACTCTGTTCAGCTCAGTAACACTCTGTTCGGCTCAGTAAACACCTTCTGGTAGACCTTGGGGTGCTTGAATAAGTTATCCAAGCTCCAATCCATGATTTCATCACTCTAAACAGCCTATATTTTTTTGCAATACTTTTGTGAAGCTGATACGCCTACAATCTGGTGTTAGTCCATTTCAGTTGTCCATGCACTGATGGGGTCTTTGCTTCTTTGCCAAGGTGCCAGTGTGGTGCACCTGAACAAACAGCAGATCACTTTATTTTCATTGTTTATAAGTTAGTTTATTTTTTTTCATTTAAGTTTATATATAAGCTTGGACATAATTCCCAAGTATGGTATAATACAAAAACAACTTCTCCTTGCTGACAAGCAAGAATGTCTCAATAAGTCGTACACATGTCGCAAACTACTCATCAGATTGTGCAGTGGCAACGATTTAGTTTCAAAAAGGAACTCGCAAAGTTTGAGTTAAGTTAGTGAGCATAGAGCCGCCACAAGTGTATTGTCGTGCTTTAAGGAAAAATTTTTCACACACTTTGTTCAAAATGGCTCCAAATATTTCGGACATTGAGCAAAAAGTTTGGACAATGTCCAAAAAAACAAACAAACAACTGCAGCCTGGAGTGGTGAAGAGTTAGACCCTTTACTACAGCAGTTGTGCGTTGGTTAAGACTGGGGTTCTACTTTATTCCTATCACACTGACGACTGCCTGACACAGGCAAGGGTTCAAAGGGTTAGGTCTATGTGTTTTTTGTTTGTA
Source organism: Trididemnum miniatum (assembly GCA_964006365.1). Lineage (NCBI taxonomy): Eukaryota > Metazoa > Chordata > Ascidiacea > Aplousobranchia > Didemnidae > Trididemnum > Trididemnum miniatum. Next base: position 23,649,892 of record OZ023239.1, read on the forward strand.
TGTCCACCAACAGCATTCAATTATTCATGATTCGTGTGTAATTGGATGCCGTTGAAGATGGTTTAAACTAGTGTTTCCCAAACTTTTTTTAAATATTTTCCCCTTGAACAACTTACTAACTATCTAACGCTCCCTTGACAAAAAAGCAAAAGCAAATTTGTTTTCTATTTCTGACAATCATAACTTAGAGCGGCGTTTAATTCTAGTGAGAAGGATGAGCTTGGTGCAATTTCGTCAGCTTGGTGCAATTTCGGTTCGATTTAAGTCAAAAACAGCCTTAAATTTTCCAGTCTCATCATGTTGAGGTGGTTTCTTCTGTTATCCAGAAGCGCTTGATGGCAATGAATGGACGCTCTACAAAGTATGAGCTGGGAAATGCAATGAAAAAATTTTTTACCGGATCCCACACTTAAGGATACTTTGCTTTAATTCCACTTTGTAGCCAAAATGATTGATAAGAGACACTGAAATTTGGTTTGAGTTCAAAATCATTTTGCAAGATCATACGTTCCTTTGCAAGAACCCCTTGCTCAGAAATATTAATGAATGGGTCGATTACCCAGTCAGGAATCTCCAATAAAAATACATCCTGGAATCGAACTTTCATGTCTTCATGCAATTCCTGAATATGGTTGATGTGCGTCTCAACATCAACCTTAGAAATGCCAGTGTTGCGGGTATCAAGATGTTGCAAGCTGGAATACTGGAAGTATTCGCGTCTAGCTAAATTTTGCTGATTCAACACAAGCTCATTTCTGAACCCAGACAGTGCTGATTCTACCTGGATTAGATTGACCTCGTTGCCTTGAAGGAATAGATTTAATGCCGTAAATTTGGCAAATATATCTTAGCAGGTATGCGATATCATTTTTCACAGCAACAACTTCTTTCAAAAGGCCAGGGTCACAGCTTTGTAGGATTTCCACGACAGCTTCTAGCAATGAGTAAAATCGTGCAAGGCAGTTTCCCTTGGAAAGCCATCTTACTTTGGTGTGGAGAAGCAAGCGCTCAAAAGCCTCGTCTACACAAGCGTGTGTTCCAGCGCATGAGTTTTATTTTTTAACCCCATTGAAGACTGTCTTTAAGGAAAGGCTAAAACGATCGCTCACATTCTTGGCCACCGGAAGCTACTGATGAATAACACACTGAAACGGCTGTTCTACGCAATACATTCTTTGAACTTGCTGTTCGATTTTGGGTCTTGCAACCAGCGTGATTCAACCGGAGACGAAGCGAGGTAGCAAGTTCGTTGTAACAAAAGCATAAAACTATCCTAGGGTGCTCCAAATTACAACAGCACAAATATTTAGGGGGCACTGGTTTTGTTATTGCTCAATTTATTCTCAGCTACCTCCAATCGCCTATTTGATAGCCAGCGCCCCCTTGAGAGTTGCAAACGCCCCAAGGGGGGCGCTTGCGTAAACCTACACCACTGGTGTAAATCTTTGCGTAAAACCACTGGTGTAAATCTACACAATGTGTGCTTGACAAACCTGTTGTCCTAGAAATTTTACTGTTTAGTTGACGAAATGACAAAACACTTCATAAACTCATTTTGTTTTTTGCTTTTATTATGTTCATTCATTTCTTCCAGGATGCTGTTACATTGGCTAGAATGGTGGGCTATGTTAGTGCTGGTACGGTAGAATACCTTTATAGTGAAGATGGCCGGTATTACTTTCTGGAACTTAATCCAAGATTGCAGGTTGGTTACAGTTATTGTCGTAATGTGATTTTTGTATTATAAAGATTATATCATCGAAATACATGTTCTTGTTCTAGTAGTAGTAGTAGTCATGCATTGCCGAGCATCAACAAATGTATAGAAAACATATAAATCATACACCAATATTGCACGACGAGAAGGAACGAAGGACCATGAAAATGTCGCCAGAGAGGCCAACTCGGGCGCCGAGTCAGTTCCTCCTCAAAAAAAAAAAAAAGTTCTGAGAGCGACAACTAACGTTATTTGACAAATCCCAATTTTCTAATGCATTGTCTTAACCCCTATCAGCGCAGCGATTTTGGGTACCATAATCGGCACATGTGTTGACAACAATCTGTTTTGGCATATTTTTTGCAGAAAAGTAGTCCAATATTGTTTTTAAAGAAATGTTTGACATTTAATGAGCAGAGAAGCGTTATGCATGATTTGAAATTGCAAACTTTAGGCTTTTGTTGGCTTCTTACCTTTCATTGAACATGGACATCATTTTTTTGTCTGCTAGGTCGATTGCGATAGTTATCAAATCAAATGCTACCGAACAAAAATTCAAATCAATTCAAAGCTATAATTACACGATAAAATGGCCTGCTGTCAATAGGATTCCACAAACAAGGTAAATAGGTGAAGTTATCCCTGTCTAAGCCGGGACGAATCATAATAGCAATAACAGCTTCAACTTCTTCAACAGTAAAATCTTCGTGAATCAAATTTGGTAGAAGGCGGTGTTGATGCCTTATGTTTTTTTGCTTTTCTGTTTGTCTCGCAGACTGTAAAGAAAATAATGATTGGGCGGTAAAACAGCTTGAATGTATCTATTTTACAATGAAGAGTAGCATCTATTCGAGCTCGTTGCGTTAAAATATTTCTTCTTCTGAGCCTTCTTTGTAAAGGATTCGTGTATTATGTAGCAATCCCAGCCAATATTTCTGTCTGAATCCTGATCTTTATTTTCCGAGCTTTCATGGTCAGATATTTGACCAGTATCAATAAAAATTTCATAATCTTCATCACTCTCTTTTTCAAATATTGTTAAGTCAGAAAGCACTTCTTCCGGAGGAGCTTCATCATATGATAGAGACTCATTTCGGCAATTTGGAGAAGAGTCATTAGGGCGATCTGATGCTGAATCATAGAAGCTCTTCCATTGTCTTTGTCTTTTTCGTTTCGCAAATTTCAATATAATTATAAAACTTGCCAAATCATCTCACTAGCAAAGAATGCAACAATATTCCTACAGAAAGCCAAAAAAAAGTCAGTAATTGAAATTTAATTCAGTCTTTCATGCGACGTTTTCGCAAATAACATGATACGCGAATTGTTTCATTTTTTTCTCATGAAGACATGAAGTAAAACTCTCACATCATGTTACAACAAAAAAGCTTGAATCTTGTGACAATCATGCGTGACGTCAGCTGGCAAAACAAAATTCACTCCTAATCATCGTGCATATGATACACAATTTCATCAAAACAGTAAGTTTGCAAAGCAATAATATTATCAACATCAAGTGCTCTTAGGTTTTGGTTAGCGTAGTAAAAATCTTCGATTTACATGAAAAGCAATGCATTTATACAGTGTTGACGTTTTGTCAACAGGTGTGCCAATCAAGATAATATGCAAATATCTTGTTTATGGATTATTAATATGCTTGTTTATCTCTGCTGAGATATGCTGCAGGGAAGCCTTCGTTGGCCAGGAAATGCAGTTGAGCCAGTGTGCAAGGGGTGTCAGCATTTTACAAAACTATTTTGAAATTGACAAAATGTCAACAGATGTGCTGATAAGGTTTAAATAGAAAACAGTTAAATCAGTTAGTGATTTTGTCAACCAGAACATGAGATTCTAAAAAGAAACAAATCAAAAGCAATTGATGTCGTTAATAGCTGGCTAAAATGAAGTCATTCAATATCTAAAATGAAGTTTTTTTACGCATGAACAATAGGGTATAGTAAAAAAATTTTTTTTTGAAGTTTCAAAAAAGTAGTTTCCTCGTTTGTGGCAAATGGGCCAAAATGACTCTGTAATGGTTTTGGGGTGTTGCCCCCCCTCCCCCAGATGGCCTAGCAACCGGGCCAAATACCCTCCAAACTAAAATTTACTATAACTTCCGAACCGCCCATGCTAGAAGGTCGAGTTAGGGCTTGAAATTTGTAGAATTATACACTTTGATGTAAATCTGAGTCTGTTGATGACCAATTCTTAACACCAAAAAAGTTTAATTTTTATGGGGTGCAGTTTTTGACCAAAGTTTCAACTACACTTTTCCAAAATCCCATGCAATTGCAAATATCATCGAGAAATTATATGACAATAGCCATTAATTTTGGCTGAAATGAAACTGGTACGCAAGCATACAGAAAAGCAAAAGCAGCCAAATCAAACAATATAATTATTATTCAAGATACGCTTGGTCAGTGTTTATTGGTACAACCAGAAATTGTTGCTAAAGCATTGAACTTCTTCATGATTATGCGCGATTTCGGTTTTTGACGAAATAGCGCACATCTTTTCCCATATTCTACCACTTACCAGAGGCTTCAGTCACAACCTTAGCATGTTTTTCCACGCCTGGTTGTGGCTTGGATGATCAAGTTCTCATTGACTATTGTCCATAAAATCTTGGAAAACAGTTCTTTGATCGCGGGTGGTTGCTGGATATTGGAGTATTCTACTGTAAGTTGACCCTCTTGTAGAAAGGTTTAGCGCTGTTGTCCATTGCTTTTGAAACTTTGAATCGTTTCACGCACTGCTCATTTATGTTAACTTCGTCTCAAAATTTGTTGGCAGTGTGGCGCAGTGGTTTGGAGCATGGTTTTTACGACAACCATGATCACAAGGTTAATGGTTCAACTTCCGACCTAGTCTCGTTGTTGTGTCCTTGAATAAGATGCTTCACGATCATTATCTCTGCTTAGTGAAATCTGGCAAGCAGCAAATTAAAGAAGTCAGAAGCAAAATTTAACCGGAAAACTTAGAAACGAAGGCAACTCTCAAGTGAGTCTGGATTCGTCCTACCCATAGCGCCTCTGCTGCTTTCTCGTGATAGGAGGATAAAGATCAATCATTTGCCAAGCTTTAGAGACTTCCAGAGATCAAGCCTTAGATCTAGGTTTGCACTTGCTCCTCTTATGGCTTGCATTTTGCTGGCCAGCAGTCAGCTCATGTCTGACGAAGTGGCTCCAAGCATTGCTAACAAAACTATTTTGGCATATGTAAAAAACGCATTCATTGAACATTTTGCAACGCTACGTGCTTGTATTTCCCATTTGTCAATTGAGTAATTTTTTTGACGAAGTTAGAAAAAAGTTTTTTCAACCACAAGTCAATCTATTGCTTCTTTTTATGTCAAATAAGGCAAGAAAATACATCTTTACATAGTGTATTCAGCAAGAATAACATCGATGCAGATGGAGGTCATACAAGAAAACACAAATTTTCAAGATTCTGCATCCAAAGGTTAACCATCTCAAGTGAACAATCGGTCCAATTTTAAGATATTGAGGGTCACTTACTGCTGATCATGTCATCACTGCTTTGCATATATGGTATAGGCTAATAATGCTGATCCTGACTCAGATCATCGACCACTTTTGACGAAACTTCTGGAAAGCATGGAATTGAAATGATCTTATACTGTGAGATTTATTGATATGAAACAACTTCTACTTATTGTTTTCGCAATAGGATATGCAGATGCTGTTGAACTATTTGTTGTATTCATGAAGATGAATCAAAATATGGCGAAGAAAAAAGGCAGAAAACTATGCCATTAGAACTTGATCATTCAAGCCACAACCAGGCGTGGAAAAACATGTTAAGGTTGTGACTGAAGCCTCTGGTAAGTGGTAGAATATGGGAAAAGATGTGCGCTATTTTGTCAAAAACCGAAATCGCGCATGATCATGAAGAAGTTCAATGCTTTAGCAACAATTTCTGGTTGTACCAATAAACACTGACCAAGCGTATCTTGAATAATAATTATATTGTTTAATTTGGCTGCTTTTGCTTTTCTGTATGCTTGCGTACCAGTTTCATTTCAGCCAAAATTAATGGCTATTGTCATATAATTTCTTGATGATATTTGCAATTGCATGGGATTTTGGAAAAGTGTAGTTGAAACTTTGGCCAAAAACTGCACCCCATAAAAATTAAACTTTTTTGGTGTTAAGAATAGGTCATCAACAGACTCAGATTTACATCAAAGTGTATAATTCTACAAATTTCAAGCCCTAATTCGACCTTCTAGCATGGGCGGTTCGGAAGTTATAGTAAATTTTAGTTTGGAGGGTATTTGGCCCGGTTGCTAGGCCATCTGGGGGAGGGGGGCATTACCCCAAAATCATTACGATGTCATTTTGGCCCATTTGCCACAAACGAGGAAACCACTTTTTTGAAACTCCAAAAAATTTTTTTCACTACGCTCTCATGCACGAGCTGTATTCACTACACAAATTATCTTAGTATCTATTGCTCTACAACATTTTAATGCTAGTATAATAGTGCAGAGACTAACAGAAGCAAAGGTGTTAGTCCCAGAACATTGCGGCAAAAAATTTGTTCCCAGCCTATATTTAGCAACTTTCTGTTGATGTTGTAATTCCATGCTTTACAGAAAGTTTTTTGACAACAAAAATAAACTTTTCATTTCACCGTTCTCTTGCATTAACATTTTTGTTTCAATATCAAGTGCTTTTGCTTTTTTTTCAATTAATGACGTTAACATCTTGATCTGCTGGATAATTGACCATAAAACTGAGTCTTCACTTTACTAAACAGTGCTGTGAGCTAGTTACAGATCCTATGTGACTGGCTGGTAAGACATTTCTCAAATCTTTCGTTATGCTTGTTTTCTTTTCTTGAGTGTCAATAAACTGTAAACTGTGACGTTCACATTCATGGCTGGTGTTGTTCACATTTGGCGTGTATAACAGGTGGCTGCTAACTGAATAGCTTAAGCTCACTTAGCGATATTTCTTTAGAGTATTGAATTTTTTACTTCTGTGCATCGATGATTTTTTCAATGGGTATTTGTTGCATTGTTAGCACAATAACGAGAAGGTGAATAACGTATGGCAGTGCAAGAAAAGCATTGAGGCAACAAAATGATAAATGTTAGAGCATGCCGGTGGGAAAAGAGGAGTTAAAAAAGGCAGTAGTAGGCTTGGTTGGAACACTAGGGAGTGGGCATTTGCTTTGAAAAGAAAATGTGATTAAAACATAAATCAGGCAAAAAAACAGAAAAATCGCAGTTACCAACAGTCCAACACCGCCATGTTGTGGTGCAATGAAGCAGTAGTGGCATTTGTTTTGGCCTTGGACACTCATGAGAAAAAAGCACAACTTGCCCAAGTTTATACTGTTTACTCGACAAGTATGCACAATCTATTGTGGGTCATACCTGTTAGTGTTCTGCATGGGAGTGTTCACTACTAGTTAGCCTAATAGTTATATAAAGTTAAAGGGGTTGCAGCATGAAAACAGAAATGCAGTAGGTCAAAACTTGCGCTTTGAACGCCCATAAAAGACAAGCACACAGATTAGGTAAAACCTTATTATGTTGGTTAAGGCCAGGGAGCATTGAAAAACTTTGAAAGTTATTTAGACAAGGTGCTTCTTGGCGACATACCGATCATGCATATGGTCAAATTTCACGTGAATGGTGAATGTGTTAATCCATAGCTTGTTAAAAATCGGTCACTAATCCATGCCTTATAGGAAAAACAATTCAACAAAGACCTCCCTTAATATAGGCAAAAATTAAATGATATGCTGTTAGCTAAAGTTACAAGAAATTGAACAATGTTCCACAACGTGATACAATCAATGACTGGTTTGCGAAATTTGGTAACTTTTTGTAATTAAAGAAGACAGGATACATGCAGTTAAAGCAAAAGGTGTAAAATTACACGAATATGAAGTCATAAATTTATATATATGTATTTGACTTACAAAAGTTGTTCATGCGTTTTTTCAAAAGAAAACCATGGTATTTTTTTAATGTTATCTGGTTTTGGTTTTCTATGTTTGATGCCTTTGTACCATAATTGATCTTGTGCTACATTTTGTGAGACTCTTAGTGAGAAAACTTTTGATATTGCGTACCTGTCATGATGTACTATATCACAGTTTACCAAAGCCCTGCAAAATCATATTTGTAGTTCCCTCATGGTTAGTCATTTATGTTAGCTCTAAATACAGCCAAACTTCATGTCAACGTAAGGTATCAATGGAGCACATTGTGTACACTGGTGGACACATTGAGCATGAAAATATCTGCTTTTATGTAATTCACAGTGTAAAATTAAAACAGTCTCACTTTTAATTCTATAAGCTTTTTACGGCACTTTGATTGTTCTCTTGTGATTGGTGGATAAATATGCAGCTAGATAGAATATTGATACATGAAATTTGCTGTGTATTATTGGTTATATTACTTTCGTATTTCAAGTCGTGGTTCCTGGTTTGGTAATCTCAGTTGTATTTTTTGCAATAAAGGTTATAATTTCAATATTTTAAGGTGGAACATCCTTGCACGGAAATGATTGCAGATGTAAATCTTCCTGCAGCGCAGTTACAGATTGGAATGGGAATTCCCCTGCATAGAATTCGAGACATCAGAATACTTTATAAGGAGGATCCTACGACTAACACTTTGATTGACTTCATAAAGTCAGTTTTCTTGACATTTTTGTTGTCTTTTTTTTTGATTCATTCATTTTAGGCCAGCTAATCAGCCACAGCCTCATGGTCATGTGATTGCTGCACGAATCACCAGTGAAAATCCAGATGAAGGATTCAAACCTAGTGCAGGTATGGTGGCACTATGACTTTTGTGAATATATGAAGTTGGTGTGTTCTTGAACAATCCAATGGGATTTTGTTTACTTAGGATAGCAGGGTTCGAAATTAATGCCTGCTCGTCAGTCTGAATTCGATCGAAATCGCTTTGGGCAAGTTATTTTCATTTTTATTTGCTCGTCGGACCAGCGCAGTATAATGTTGTTGTTTCACGTAAAATCAACTCCGGGACGTTGTTGGTATTCTTCACTTACCCGTCTAGCCGGCGCTATTACTGTTAAGGAAGAATTTCGCGAATGTGAAAATCGATAATTGAGTCCCTTTGTTCATCAAACACGCGCATAATTTTTGTTACTCCAAAAAGTGCTGAAATTCAGTGTAGAATCGACAGTAATTAAATCAATCACATCTCATTATCCTAAAGCTGAGAGTTTTATTTTACATTCGCTAAGCATTGCCGACTTTGAATATCTACCTGCAATTCTTTTTGTTTTGTTTTACACGTTTTTTTTGTTTTAAGTGTGTCTTACTTTTTTAATGAACATCGTGATTTCACATGCTTATTTTTTTTTTCCAGCAAGTTAATACCAGCTGCAGCCTGTCCGTCTGCAGACATCGTATTTTTCTGGCACGTCGAGATTACTGTGGGCAAGCTGATATTAGCAACAATCGGTCTGACAGACCTGCTGCTTAAAAAGTTAATTTCGACCCCTGGATAGGATCATAGACTGTCAAACTCAATATAGATAAATTGACGACTATATTTTCCAGCAGTCAGCACAGTGGGTCGTAGACAAAACGATTTTCAACGTAATCTCACACATAACATACACAGCGACGTAGTATGAAGGCGTTCAAGTGTGTGTTATAGTTTTCAACCAAGCTTTGCTGTTACTTTTCATGCATAGCAAAGTGGTTAGGACCATTATTTTCATGGTGGTCATTTTCGTGATATCATTTGTTGTATTATTGTTATTGTTATTTAAGGGTGTTGGTGTCAGATAAGTTTCTGCTGAAAAGTTTGTTCATCGCTGGCACATCGTGTCTTCAGACCATTATTTAGGTCCATTAAAATTTTCACCCTCTCCTTTGAATTGTCACCTTAACGTGGTGGGGAGGTTTGAGTTTCATTTCCATCAGGGTTACACATAGTGGTAAGTTTGAAGGACAGAAACAGACTAAGTAACAGTCCAATGCTGTGGCTAAATGGAAAGTTGTAACAACAATATTTATACTGCATTGGACGGCACGCACGATAAAAAGGTCCGCGTTCGAGTTTTAGGCAGAGGGACTCACTGAAAAAATTAACTACAGTCTCCCCCACAAGCTGATCGTTACCGCAAACCCACCAACGCAGTCGCTTAGCGTTTGGGGAGGCAAATGGGGGCAGCGCACAGAAAATGTACTCGAGTTGGACCAAACTGCCAGTATCTGGGTATCGGAAACTGGAACGTTTTGTCACTGACAGGAAATAAGCAGGAGCTTGTTTACGAAGCCCAACAGTATTGCCTTGATGTTGTGGGAATTTCATGAACAAAGCGCCGGGGTTTTGGAACCGTCGAATTGAACGGTGGGTGGAAAATTTTCTACTCCAGTGTTGATACAGCAATGTCTGCTCAAGCTGGTGTTGGCTTACTTCTGAACCCCAAAATGGCTGATTGTGTCGTTGATTGGGTACCACTGGGAGGAAGGATTTGTCTCCTAAAGCTAAGGCTGCAGCAGCGATCTGTGTGTATCTTGCACGTGTACGCACCTAACATGGAATCACAGTACAAAGCCTTTCTGGAGGAAGTTGAGGTTGTATTGGGAAAAGCAACTTTATCGGAATCCCTTGTCCTTTTGGGCGATTTTAATGCACATGTGGGCATTGACAATGCAACCTGGAAAGGTGTTATTGGGCAACATGGTGACCCTGACATTAACAAGAACGAAAGGTGTTTATTGCAGTTCTGTGCCACCTATGGTCTGTGCATAATGAACTTATTTTTTCATCACGAAAGAAGTCGTAAGTACAACGCTCCCTAATTGATTTTTGTCTCGTTTCTGCCGACTCGTTTTCTATCGTGTCTGATGTTCATGTTAAAAGAGGGGTGGAGTTGTTCACCACCTTGTTGTCTGGACTTTAAAAGCTTTGAAACCCTTCAGAAAATGAAAGACTTTTTGACCACGAAACACTTATGAATTGAAATGGGAATCATTGGCTGATAAAAAAGTATGAACTGCATTTGCAGACAACATTGTATCTAAGTTCAAAGAACTTCCGGCCTCTACTGAAGACATTTAAACTGAGTGGTGTTTATTTGGAACAGCGGTCATTATGTTTGCTACTGACTGTTGCGGAAATAAGCGTATTGGAGGGACAAAAAGTAGCGAGAAAAGAACTCCTTGGTGGAACCAAGAAGTTGAAGAAGCTATTTGTCCAAAAAAAGTGGCGTTTAAGGCCTGGCTTGCAAATAAGTCATCACTTGAACTTTGTTCGCAGTGATCTGAAGCATGTAAAGTGCCAGCCACAAAAGTTAAACTGTTTAGGGAAAAGGCCTGGAAAAAATTCGGAGAAAGGTTAGGCAATGATTTAAAAATGGCAAACTAAGTATTCTGGCAGACCATTCGTCGTTTGCATGGAAAAGATCTCAAGCCACTTTCTTCATGAAAGGATCAAATGAAAGATCAAGATGCTATCCTGAAAGATCAAGATGCTGAAAGTCATCCTGAAAGATCAAAATGCTATTTTGAATCAGTGGAGAGACTACTTTAGTGATCTTTTGAACCGCTCACGAGGAACAGGTTGGGGAAGATATTCAGATAACCAAAGCAGATGTGAATGCAGTTATCAAATTTTTGAAAACTGGGAAAGCACCTAGTGAGGATGATATCAGACCTGAAATGTTGAAAGCAATGATCATGTACTATGTTCGTTGGTTGACTCGTGTTTGTAGGGTGGCAATTGCCAAAGCAATGGCAAATGCTTTGAAAAGAAATACTGTAAAATAGCAGTCTAAACTAATGGATATCCAGTGTGGCTTTTGTCCTGGCTGAAGCACAATGGACCAGATCTTTGCCTTACAACCAATCTTTGAGAAGTCGAGGGAATGTGTAAAAGAGGTCAATGCATGTTTTGCTGATCTTGAAAAAGCATATGATCGCATTCCTAGAGACAAGCTTTGGGCAGTGCTGCTACAGTATGGCATTGGTGGCCAGTTACTAACTACTATTAAGTTGCTGTATGTGCATTTCGCATTGGAAAAGCTGGTGCAGTGATGCGCCAGCTCCACCAATTTGTGGTACTGAAACGGGAGTTTTGCACCAAAGCAAAGCTATCCATTTTCAGATCAGTCTATTTTCTTAATCTTACTTAAGGCCATGAATGTTGGATCATAAATGAGAAAGTGAGATCTTGAGTTTGAGCAGCTGAAATGAGATTCTTGCAAAGAAATAGCGGTTTGACCTTGTTGGACAAGGTTAAAAATGCAGATATTTGTGAATCTCTATAAACATCAAATCGCTGCTTCTCTGACTAGAAAGATTGCAACTGTGTTAGTATGGACATGTGACGCGAATGTCCTAGGAAAGAACAGCCAAAAAACTGCTCTGTTTAACATCGAATGGTCGAAGGCCTAGAAGCCGTCCCAGAACTCGATGGCGAGATTACGTAAAAGATCGTAATTGGGCTCGCCTTGGCATGCCAGCAGAGCATCTATCCCTTGTTGCAGAGGATCGAGATGCTTGGAGGCTCCAAGTCGAGCTGCTGCCCCCCGACCCCCCAAGGATAAGCAAGCCTAGAAAATGGGTGGAGGGAAAATTTTTCCCTCTTCTCATTTTATTTGATTTACTGTTTGTATTAAGCAAGCCTTCTGTCTTGCTGCAAATCTGTTGCCAGTTTGTTTATATTTAATTTATCAACCCTAACCACCAAATTTATTGTGTTTTTCTCCAAAACCTTTTTTCGAAGGTTTGGTGGTAAATGCATTTTTCAACATGATGATTTGGAGTTTCTTCGAGTTCGCATTTGGACATGTAATTGACACTTCATACTAGGGTGGAGTGAAAAAAATAAAAATCAAAAATTCAAAAACGTCCCTCCCAAAAGTTGCCTTTAGTCCCAAAACTATGTTTAAAAGCGGTTTTCCAAAGTTTTCTTCAAAATTCAGGTGGCTACCCAGGCGTAAAGGTCATGTGGAGGTCAAATTTTGTAAATATGTGTCGTAACTCATTAACCAGTGGAGTTACAGAGCTAATTTTGGTGTCAAAAGAAGCGGAATGTGCACTTTCCTATTTAACTTAAGAGAACTTTTTATCCTGATTTCAGTATTTTTATGATTATTTTCAAAAAAGTGTAATTTTGGATCAAAACATACCATTTTGAACAGCTTAATATCACCATACACAGTCTTAAACACAAAAAATTTGTATAATGCACTGCAAATGATGAGTCTCCTGGGGAGCTGACCTTTCAGTGGTTTAAAATCACGTACAGAACAAATGACCATTGAAATATCGTTCACACATAGTTGCACAATCACATGCACAGGGCACACAAATAGACATAAGAATCAAACATAGCCCAAACTAATGTAAATAATCTAGACGAAGACAGCAAAAGACTGTCAAATCTGTCATCAGGAATTTGCCACTTTTTACAACTTTGCGTATAGTATAGTTTGCCCATACAAACAAAAAATTACAATCGACTGCCCAAAGTTATTATAATACAATGTGTTAGTAGTGTGTTCCATAGAAAAGACTACAACCACATGATGGCAACATTAGATAACATTAAAAATGGGCACGGTAACTATAGAATTAGTTTTTATGTTACTTTGTATACCACAGTACACCAACGTTTTGTAGATAAATTGCATGCTTTCTGAAAATAATTTACTAATACAGAAATCTACCAAGTGGACACTGGACAGATATATTTTAGGACATTTAAACCTTTTACAATCACATTTTTTTGCTGACCAGTTGTGACATTTTTCTTTTGTTTAATTAAAGCAGGGGTGGGGAACCTGTGGCTCGCGGGCCACATGCGGCCTGCTTAGGTTTTAAATGTGGCCGTGTCAGAACTTTGTTAAGTGAACAACTCATACTGGTGAAATAGAAAACATAAAGATTTCTTAGATTCAGCTACATGCTGGATTTGTGGCATGAACACCATGAATGTTCGGCAAATTTGTGACGTAATATTGTGTATTTTTAAGGTAAAATTAAAAGAAAATGTGCCCCGCTGAAAATATTATGCAATCAATGTGGCCCGCTGTGCTTTAGCGGTTCCCCACCCCTGACTTAAGGTCTCAAGATTGAAAGAAATTACATAGATGAAATCGCTTTTAAAAACTAACAGTTGGATGATACATTTACCACAAACTTGATGATTTTAAAATACGAAGCATTCGTACTTGCACGCAAAATTCCTTACTGCTGCAAATTAATAAATGTATTATTACAAAGGACCACAATATTACAAAATTCCAAAATCGATTTTTATACTAAATAAAAAAGAAAAAATGACACAGCAATCGGTATAAAAAAAGGATGTCATCCATTTATTTAGAATTCAAGATTGAAGTTGCTCTTTGGTGTTGTATAGCTTCATCAATTTTTGTGATCGAATTTTTAGCCGAATCATCAGCAGACGTGATGGTATGATTAGGCTGAAAATTCGGTTGATTCAGCAGAGGTGATGGTATGATTAGGCTAAAAATTCGGTTGATTCAGCCGACTTGATGGTATGATTAGGCTAAAAATTCGGTCACTAAAATTGATGAAGCGAATTCGCAATACAACATCAAAGAGCAACTTCAATCTTAAATTCTAGATCAATGGATGACATTTTTTTTTTTTATAGATTGCTGTGTCATTTTTTCTTTTTTATCTAGTATAAAAATCGATTTTGGTATTTTGTAATATTGTGGTCCCTTGTAATAACAAATTTATTCATTCGCAGCAGTGTAGAATTTTGAATGCAAGTTTGCTTGCTTGTATTTTAAAATCATCAAGTTTGTGGCAAATGTATCACCCAATTGTTTGTTTTTAAAAGCGATTTCACGTACGTAGTTTCTTTAAATCTTGAGACTTTAAGTAAACAAAAGAAAAATGTCACAACTGGTCAGCAAAAAAATGTGATTGTAAAAGGTTTAAATGTCCTAAAATATATCTATCCAGTGTCCACTTGGTAGATTTCTGCTGTAGTAAATTATTTTCAGAAAGGTGGTAACTTATCTACAAAACGTTGGTGTACTGTGGTATACAAAGTAACATAAAAACTAATTCTATAGTTACCGTGCCCATTTTTAATGTTATCTAATGTTGCCATCATGTGGTTGTAGTCTTTTCTATGGAACACACTACTAACACATTGTATTATAATAACTTTGGGCAGTCGATTGTAATTTTTTGTTTGTATGGGCAAACTATACTATACGCAAAGTTGTAAAAAGTGGCAAATTCCTGATGACAGATTTGACAGTCTTTTGCTGTCTTCGTCTAGATTATTTACATTAGTTTGGGCTATGTTTGATTCTTATGTCTATTTGTGTGCCCTGTGCATGTGATTGTGCAACTATGTGTGAACGATATTTCAATGGTCATTTGTTCTGTACGTGATTTTAAACCACTGAAAGGTCAGCTCCCCAGGAGACTCATCATTTGCAGTGCATTATACAAATTTTTTGTGTTTAGACTGTGTATGGTGATATTAAGCTGTTCAAAATGGTATGTTTTGATCCAAAATTACACTTTTTTGAAAATAATCGTAAAAATACTGAAATTAGGATAAAAAGTTCTCTTAAGTTAAATAGGAAAGTGCACATTCCGCTTCTTTTGACACCAAAATTAGCTCTGTAACTCCACTGGTTAATGAGTTACGACACATATTTACAAAATTTGACCTCCACATGACCTTTACGCCTGGGTAGCCACCTGGATTTTGAAGAAAACTTTGGAAAACTGCTTTTAAACATAGTTTTGGGACTAAAGGCAACTTTTGGGAGGGACGTTTTTGAATTTTTGATTTTTATTTTTTTGACACTACCCTACTTAATACCTATCAGTGCTTCTGTATTTGTGTAATTTGCAGTGACGTGATGCGTTGCAAACTAAATTTTTGGCTGGACATGTTTTTTGTATCTAGTTGCATGTGGGTGTAAACAATAGACTTGTCATTTTGTGCAGTAGCCTTGGTAATGTCCCCTCAGTACCAAGCAGACCTACATCCAGTTGCCAACTGCAGGGAACTACAATACAATTGCATGGAGAGTTCCACAAGTTAGCAGAGCCGGCTTCCCAATTGGCTAGATCAGGGATGGACCTATGTTGCAGCTGTGATATATGTAACATATGAGATTTCCACCCTCTGCATGTGTGAGATACCATCACGGTCACGTAGTTCCAGTTACATATTCTTGACCGGTCCCATGTCCATAAGATATATTTTTAAATGGTTCATTGAGAACGCTGTGAATGTACCACTAAAGATACAGGTCTTTGTGAAGCCAGGCTTTGTGTTTGCTAGTACCTAACCTGCATTACTCACTCTTCTTAATGCTCAGTGACATCTTATCCGTTGGAGGAAAAAGCCAAGATGCTTTGATGAACCTCATTCACCAAGTTCAAGCTGTTGTTAGATTAGTTCCCATCTTGCTATTTTGTGCTACTCCAGTAGTGTAAATATGATTCTTTTGTCAAATAATTAATGATGATTGCCTGAGGTTTCTTAATCCAACAAATAAATGTTTTCTCCAAGGGGCACCATGTGGAGGCGAAATTGATTTTCAAGTTTCTGTGATTAGGTGTCTTATTCTTATGTTAAGTCGTGACAGTAATTGTCTGTGCACAATAGCGAAGTACTAAACAGACTTATTTTTTTAGTTTGGTTTTATTGAATGTTGCGTATAGTTTTGTCGCTGTTGCACTTAAAATTGGTTGAAACTGATGATGGCCAGCATTGTGTGTTTCAAACATTTTTTTTATATAATTTACGAATTCATTATGTGATGTGTTAACTCAAGGGAGAGCATCATCTAGTACAGCAGTTTCCAACCTTTTTTTTGCATGACCCAATTTTCATGCGACTCACCCTTTATTACCCACAACATACATGTTTTAAACCAAACAGAAGCAAAATGAAACATTTTAACTATGAGGCCGTGGGCTCTGATTTTACTACAGCTTGCTTAGGTTAAAAAATGAGTTACAATTTTACTTTTTGACTTACCAATATTAATTATGATTGCATGTTATTAGGACTTACCAATAACTTCTGTCTTTACAAAGAAAACAATATTTTTTGTTAAGTAAAATTTGATGCATCTTTAGGTGGTGACAAGCCACTTGGCATAGTGGTTAAAGTCCTTGCAGCGGAAGGTTGTGGGTTTGATTTCTGGGCTGGTCAGAGGGACACAGCGTCTCCAAAGGCTTTCCACTGCTGCGATGTTTCTTTGGAGTCGAATTTCCTAGGCGGTAAGCCAAAGAGATGGTCCCGCCACTCGTTGCACAACTTGGTGTAATACCGCAAGTATAATGAAGATTTCATTTGATCTCCAGGTGGTGGTAAAGTTCCTCCTGAAAACTTTTTAACTTCACTGGTTGGGAATCCATGATCTAGTAAAAACTGCAGAGCTTTTGTTTGCAATTGCAACTTTGACAAACGTTACAGTTGGGAGTTAGTTATCAATTTTATTACAAACAATACAGCCAAGATACAGCTAAAAATACTTGGTGAACGTTGCGGCTCATATCTGTTGCCATTGTCAACAGTAATATTGATAAACACAATTAATATACAAAAGTTGATAATGATAAACACTAATGCTGGTGTTCTTAAGCGGCATTTTTTTGATTACAGTGATAAAGTATTACTTCAATTTTTGTACAGTAAGTTCGATTTTCTTGGTTTGTACGTTTCATTTTTCCAGCATTGCACTCTCAGAATGCATCAAAAAGTTATAGAACCAATCTCTGACGTTGGCAAGAAAGTTTGCAGATTGACCCCAGCAGGAATTTAACCTTAGCAGGAATTTAACCTTATGCTCCAATTTTCAAATGATCATTTCTCGTAAGTGCTACTAGAGTGACCATTGACCAGTCTAGGAATTGCATTGTATTGCTTCGCTTGACTTGTCTTTGTTTGACACGAACTACGCGTAGAGTAAACTAAAAGCAGGAGTCTCAAGCCTAGAGCTAGCTTAGTGATTTCAACCACTGAAGGACTTAAGAAATATTCGTTTCTAATATCGAGGTTGAAAATGGCTTCTTTTATTACAGGAACTGTGCAAGAGTTAAACTTTCGAAGCAGCAAGAATGTTTGGGGTTACTTTAGTGTCGGAGCAGCTGGAGGACTTCATGAATTTGCAGATTCGCAGTTTGGTCATTGCTTTGCCTGGGGAGAGAACCGGGAATATGCTACTTCGTGAGTTCGCTTCCGTCTTAGGTGCATATTGTAGTTATTATTGGGGTACTCATTTGCAGAAACATGGTTATGGCACTAAAAGAACTGTCAATTCGAGGTGATTTTCGAACAACGGTTGAGTATCTTGGTCGTCTGCTCGAAGATGTGTCCTTTCAGCAGAACCAGATTGATACTGCCTGGTTGGACAACTTGATTGCTGAGAAAGTGAAGGTATGAGTCAGAGCTCCGAAAAAACATGTTTAATTAAGTTTAAGTTGACCAAAATTTGCCAGTTCGAGGTACTTTTTCTAATTTTCCGAGTTTAAGTACTGTAGTTTTTATCTAGGTCAGACTAAGCTTTAAAACTCATTAGGCTTTTTTCGAAATTGAGTTGAAGTTTGACTTTCCGATCGCAAATCTTCGATTTTGTAGTTCAAATTTGCTACCTTTCTGTGTGCTCTTATGTTGTTTTTATTGATGTCATAAAACTTGAACAAACTTCCCTAACATCAATTGCAACGAGATATTTGACTTGTGGTGGTTGAGTCTGTTCTTTACCTAAAAATTGACCACAATTTTTTACCTGCGGGAAAATTAAATAATTATTAAATGACAGTAAATCCTAGTGATTTGGTTGCAGTATAAGCTTTTTACGAGTTAGATGTCGAATCATTTGTGGTAATGAACAAAATAAATCAAAAACATGGAAAATGCATTATCGTTATTTAGCGTGCAGACGACCACAATATACATGTGATTATTGAGGATGTGAAATGTTTGCGTGGATGATTTTTGATTTAGGCTGATGAACCTTGTACTTCAGTTGGGCTTGTGTGCGCAGCCCTTCATATCGCTGACTCAAAATACAGAGCAAGATTTGATTTCTACGTTAACTCTTTGGAAAGGTAACATTATGGTGACTTGTCGGTCAAATGGAGTGACTCAGAGCATAAACTACTGAAAATAATACATTCATTTCATTTCTTCATGTGCAAAGACGTATTCAGGTCTGAAAATAACCTAATTAACCAGCACGAATTGTCCAATTATGTGCATTAAGTCAATTACTTCTGTGTTTAAATTATGCAGTATTTGCTTGCATAACCGATCAGATGGCCGAGTGGTATGGAGCGTCTGCTTCTGGATCGGTAGACTTGGGGTTCGATTCCGAGTCGGGTCAAACCAATGACTTTAAAAATGGTATTCACAGCTTCCCTGCTTGACGCTCAGCATTTAAGGGACAGTGTGGAGAAAGCTGGCAAGTTTACTTGTTGTGCCGTTGGGAAAGGCACTTAACGGGATTCCCCCATCTTGGTGTGGTAGACAGATAGCCAGCAACTCCTAAGCAAGCTCGTACAGCGATTCGTCGCTTTCTCGTGATAGGAGGATAAATATGCCAATAATAATAATAATAATAAAGTAATGATTTTATGGCTTATGGTCAGAACGTGTAGCAAACTTAGAAAAAACTGGTTGATGCCTGGTTATACAAAGAGCATACAACCTGCTTGGAAAAAAATTGTTGTTAGAATTTTTGTAACTGATTGACAGTCCAAATGCTTATTGTTAGTACTACCTCATTGTGCCTTTGGCGGTAATACTGGTATACTAGCTTAACTTCTATTTTGCTTCTCTTTGCATCGATGTACAGTAGAGCTCGTCTATAAAGGCACTTCTAGGGGATTTAAAAAAAAATTGCAGTATGTAGGCATATTGACGTTATATCGGCATTGCCCCAAATTTCCCTAAAGCTGCTTCTTTAGTTTAATTACTTTGCAATCCTTTGAGGTGATTGTTCGGTTGGCTTAGTGGTAATGACATCGCTATTGGTACGGGAGGTCTGGGGTTTGATTCCCTGGTCACTCTAATCAGACACAGTGTTGCCAATGATTCGCCACTGCTGTGACGTTTCGTCTGTGTTGCCCAGGTGCAAAGCCGTGGAGATGAGCCCTGCAAACTCTTTTCATGCTTTGGTGTGTTACGGCGAGTATAATAAACATTTGATTTTTTTCTTTAATCCTGTGAGGTTTATTGTTAAATGAAAACAAGAAAGTTGTAAAACGAAGCACAAACTCATGTATAGACGCGAACACATAGAAATGCAAACTCATCTGTGCGATACATATTATCTGACAACTTTGCAGTAGCGAAATTAGAACGCAATAACAGAGGGAAAAGTGTGTAATTAAAAGTTGCAAATGTCGCAACGCCAATGAGTGTTTTATGCACTGAAAGCGCTTGATCATTTTTGCGAGATAGGGGTCGAATGCCATTAAAAGCGAACAAAATAGTTTGGGGGATAAGAAATAAGTGTTGTTATATTTAATATGACGTTATAAGCGATTCCGTTATTAGCGACAAAATGTACATAAAAGATAAAAATTTTGTTGGGACCAAGCGAAATGTGACATTGTGAGCAAATTGAAGTTGAAGCTGCAGCCATTGTAGACGAATTCTACTGTATTTAAGAAATTAGTCAGAGGTCCATGCACTGTCATGCAGCCAATGTTTAGAGGCCAAGTGTTGACTCCATCCAGTTTGAAGACCAGTGAATCGGTGGAGTTAATATGCAGTGGTGTAAAATATGTGCTGAAAGTTACAAAGACATCAGATACTCAGTACTTTGTGAGTTGTAACAACTGGGATATGGAAGTGGACGTATATAGGTGGGTACTTTCGCCAGTAAAAAGTGATTTCCTCTGATAGTAAAATTTCTTCTTAGATTAAGCGATGGAGGTTTGCTAATGTCACTTGACAACATCAGTCGCACAACTTATTTGAAGGAAGAGGTGGATAAGTAAGTATTATCAGTGATGCTCATATTGTGCTGTTGTAGCTTCGTTAAGTTGTGTTATTAAGTTTTTCTGTGCTGTCATGTTCGCAGATTCCGTATTACTATCAACAACCAGACGAGCATATTTGAAAAAGAGAATGATCCTTCAGTGCTGCGCTCTCCTTCAGCTGGCAAGCTTATTAACTTTGTAGTCGATGATGGAGCTCATGTGTGTGCAGGTACTTTACCTCATTGTTGAATGCGTTTAGCTTCGTTTTTCATCGTAAAAAGGTAAAATAGGACAAAATATTTCTTTTCATGTTGTTTTCATTTTTAACGTTTCTCCCTTGTTAAATTTTCTGTTTCAAAAGTATTCTGTCACGAGAAAACGACAATGCATTATAATGAGCTTGCTGAGGGGTCGATATCCACCTGTTTGCCATTCTAAGATGATAGATTTCGTGAAGTGCCTTTTCAATGACAGAACTAGGAAAGCTGGTGGCTTGATGCTCAGCATCAAGCCGAATGCTGGTGGCTTGATCGAACGCTGGTGGCTTGATCGAACCAATATCAGCACTCCAATGATACCATGTGTAGGTTGAAGTGATAACTTTGACTGGTTGGCTGATATTGGTTCTCAAATGGATGTGGCTCAAGAGCCCACACAGAAAAAAAAAAAGTAAGAACCCTTCAGCCACTACACTTACTCCCATGAATCACAATAAAGATGAAACATAAAACGTCATTTACTCGTTGTTTGCTCGAATTTGGTAAAAAATAACAGAATAGAAACACATTAGTGATTCTACGATCAACATTGGACTAAAAAAAAATACAGTATTTAAAAAATATCCAGCTCAATCTTCAGTGTTGAACAATAGCTAAAAGGTAGACAGCCTGTTTGGTTGCAGAAAAATGATGACTGGTGTCACACAATTCATTGAACTTGTTATAGGTCTAGGTGTAACAGGTGCTGGAGACGCAGACGCATAAACATCTTAATATTTATCTTGCAAAGACCCATGAACCATGGCGCAAAGGTCGACACTTTTGGTGGCTCATGGTGGCATACTGCAACCTGTCTGTACAAAATTTTATTCATTTGAATACGGTTACAAAAAAAAAAATGAACTCAGTGCTTAGACATATACCCTAATATCACTCATTACTACTGCTAAATGCACAAAAATTTATCAATGTTACTTTACGCTCAAAGATCGACAAATTTATACCACTAAATGTTACTTTTTTGCAGCAAAAACGAACCAACCACCATAACTCCTCCAAACGTGTTTGCTTCTCACTGAACATTTCTGATCATGCATAACCAACCTAGTGTTGCCAAAAGTAGTCGATAAAAAATCTTTACTACTTTTCTATAGTAAGCTGAAGTGGGTGGTTCATTGGACCAACATGATCATGGGTCCGCGCTTTCCCCTACTCTTTCCACTTGCCTATTGAAACTGGTAAAATACTGCTAAAATGAATGATGAAGCCATGGCAAATGGAGTTGGCTTAGTAGTGCGCATTGAGCTTCAGAGTTGTTTTCACGGATTCAATGCTCTGCTAGATGATCTTCCATGATACATGCATTTCAATGATATAAAACCTTAGTAGCTGCAATTGTATGGAACTTAAAATCAATAAAAGCAATGCGGAAATGATGAACCAATGCAATAATTATGGTTGGAAGAGAGGTGAATTCGGAAGAGGGATTGTAGTTGTAGCAAAAAGGCACAGCAGCCTAGTTTGTTACGCTGTTGACAAAACTTTTTCGAAATTGCTAGAGATTGAATGTGGATATGTTTAGGGGAAACATATGCTGAGATTGAAGTGATGAAAATGGTGATGTCGTTAACTGCCCCTGGAAGTGGACTTGTGCACTACGTGAAGCGAGCAGGAGCTGTTTTGGAGAGTGGTTCCGTGGTAGCGAGGTTTGACACTGCTGTTGTGCATTTGAAAACGATGGTTAATTGATTTTAATCTGCAGATTAACTCCGGATGATCCCAGCTGCATTCAAAAAGCTGAGTTATTTAAAGGAAAACTTGAAAATTTAAACAAAAATGAAGATACTAAGAATGAAAAATCTCACAAGGCAAGTTAGAGAAATTGTCAACTCAAAAACGCATTTGAAGTGATGTTTTTTGTGTGATGTAATGCAACGATTTTTTGCACACATCCTTAAAACGTACATCTTGGTTAAAATAAATGTCGAGGTCATAGTAATAACATTTGCAGATACCTCCTGAAGATTGCGTTCAGCGTAAAACAGGCTGTCGAGGTCATAATAATAATAAAACAGTTTTATTGACGGATCGGTCGATCTGATATTTGGTATATCTTTTATTTTAAGAATGTTGATTTTGATTATGAAGTCAGTTTTAGTCTTGTTAAAGGTCGTTTTTTATTGTATCAGAATTCTACGATATTAATACTTTTTGCATTGCAGCTATATTTTCATTTTAACTTTTCAATTGGCTAGCACATACACGGCATTTTTTGGAGTAATGCTAGTGATTAAGGTTACTTTCACTTAATACTGCTGTTATCTCAAGGGATTCAAGAAATGCATTAAGCTGAGATGCGTTTCTTAAGAAGCACATTTTGTGCTTAAAATCAAGGGTTTGGGAAACATTACTAGCACTGAGACAACAGTGTAGAAAGGTGGCTGATGTCTCGTCAGTAAGGATGCCCGATTCGATGCTTTGAGATGAAATAACGCTGGTCCAAATGTGATTAAAAAGAGTCACGTTAGTGCTAGGAATTCTAGTTGTGTTTTTAACTAAAAGAAGATAGACGTATTCAAACATTAAAATAATTAAAACAGCTCATTCTGAAGTAAGATTATCGCCGTTATCTATAATGTATTATAACTTTGGTCAGTGTAGAAGTTAATGAATTGATGAAGGTAAAATGTGATTCAGGATTTCTACTTGAGGATCAATAAATTGTTTCACAAGTCAAAACTTTAGTGTCAATTGGAACATCAGTAAATAATAACTAAAAAACTTTTTCAACGATTATGTTTAAATCTGTCCGAATTGAGAATTTGAAGTTTCTGTGAACAAATGATCCTACACCTCCTTCTTTATGCCTAGACCTAGAATTAGCAACAAAAGTGTGACTAGGGAGAATAGGTTGGTAACAAGATTAGGATTGTCTAAAGCCAAGTTCAGATATTGACATAATGGTAGGAGATAACTTTAAAGACGAAAGCAGACCTTCTGCTATGCAAAGGTTTTGTAGTTATTAATAGGTCTAATAGTGAGACTTAGTGCAGTAAAGTTGTGATTATTATTAACTTGAGTTTGTTGTAAAGAAAAAGCTTTTTCAGTTACAGTATTGCTTTGTTCCGTGGCTGGGGATAAATGTGGCCGCTTCATCTTCATTACTGGTACTATCAGCGTAAAAATTGAAAAAAATTTTAAGCTGATTACAGTAGTATCAGGAAGTAAAGAGTTATAAGCAGGGTTGCTATATCGTGCATATTTCTACAACTCTTAATGATGACAGTGAAATCGACTATATCGCAGCACTTTGATCCCATTGTGTCTAATGAATTGGAAGTGAATTAAATGAATGATTATCCAGGTTAAGTGATTATTTCCAGGAGTTTAGCAAAGTGTTTCAAATAAAATAAAATACTGGAAATGTAATTGCATGAAATTTTGAAAATAACCTAAGCAACTGTTGATGTTAATACCTTATGCTCCAATACTCAAAATAGAATTGAGCTTGCACAAACAGTTTTTGAGGTGGTTGAACACTTGCTTTCACACAGTCAATATTGAAGCAAAGCTAAGTCACTTGGCATATCGTAGCAAGTCATTTTCAGCCTCTTGAAGCTCATATACGAATATAGAGGAAGATGGTGGTGGCTCAGGTTTTTAATGCAACGATAATAAATCACTTTAATGCTGTGTAAATCACACAGCTGCTAATTTCAGTTGAGATAGGGAAGAAAACTTGACAATAAGTAAAATGTAGATAAAAAATCTTCATACATTCTGGTCATTTTAAGAGCATTTTGAACGGTAATTGCCGCTAAGTCTATCATGACTTACAAACACTTGTAGTACAGTAAGCAAACATGGAAAGAAATTTTACTAGAACTTTTTGGTTTAATCAATGATTAATATGTGCTCTTGAACGTGTTTAAGCTGCTGGTATTACTTCCTCAGCATTCCATTCAACAATTTGGTAAAAATCTTTTTCAGTAGTTAAAGATTTAATTCCGTGGGCTATTACTTAACGACAATTCAATCTCACAAGAGTTCTTTTTGCCTTCGGAAAAACATTCACACACACTCTCAAAATAAAAAAAAAAAATTAAAATTTGTTATTGGTTAAACACATTGTGCTCTTGTGCGTATCAGTTTTTTTGAATTTGTATCATGACTCTGAATTAATATTATTTGTGTTTCGATTGTATTGAATAATCATGTTGAGTGCAGAACATTCTGCTGACAGTTATCATAACCCTGGAATGTCATATAATTTTTTGAATGACGATCTTAAAATCTGAAATGTTTCAACTGTCTTGTGCACAACTTCAGTATGAGAGACTAATATCTGTGTTGGGAGAGGAGGTTTACACCGATAAATAATAGTTGTAATTGTAATCAATCATGATAAGGTAACAACAAGTTATTGAATTTGTCAGCATGTTTAGAATTGTTAACCATGAAGTGCGTCTTTGACTATTTTGACGTTGGCGAAGGTGATTTAAAACCTTAGTTTGTTAAATAATTCAAGTGTTGTTCCATTATGTCTGAATTACAATCGAATCTTCGTTATACTCATGGTATTATACCGAAGTCCGAAGCGTGTAACAAGTGGCGGGGTCCGTCTCCATAGCTTAGCACATGGGCTACACTATACACATAGCATACAGCTCTGAAGAAACGTTGCATAGGTGGCAAGCCGTTGATGACACTGTGCCGATTTGACGGGCCTGAGATTCGAAACCCAGACCTCCCTCATTGATAGCATGTGCGGCTGTGCGCTTAGCAACTAAGCTAACGGCTGATTTCTGTATTAGCATTTTAAAGCAAAGAATAGGACAAATGAACTCAAATTATTTCTTTGTTAATACATGAGGTTACAGTGTTTAAATTTTCTGCTATTGTTGTTGCAGATTTATGAGCTCGCCCACAAGCGTCTGCTCTGCATAACCAAAGGTTTGTGTCATCCCGATGAAATCTATGCAAAAAAGATGAAGGAGGCAGTGCGAATGCTCATGTCTGCACTTAGGGATCCTTCCTTACCACTTCTCGAACTTCAGGTAGTTTGTTGTTGCGTCATATTCTTGCTTGGTTAGTGATAATTTGAGCAGCTTGAATGGTGGCAGGGTGGTAGAGCGTCTGCCTATGAAGCTGCAGACTTGGATGTAATTCCAAATCAAACAATGACTTTAAAAATTGGCATTCACGCATTCTTGCTTTACACTTGGCATTAAAGTGTGGAGAGCAAGCTGGTAAGTTTACTTGCTTTGCCGCAGAAAAAAAATTAAAACGTGATTTCCCCTTCTGAAAGTGGCAGACAGGTGGCTGGCAACTCGTAACCAGGCTCGTTACAGCGCTTTGATCAATAGGAAGATAAATTTGCAGGTAAATAAGAAATTAATCATTATTCTTTAGGAGGTGATGACAAATATCTCCAGTCGACTCCCAGGATCTGTTGACCAGCTTATTCGACGGGAAATGTCTAGCTACGCATCCAATATTACGTCTATGATGACTCAGTTTCCAGGAGCACGCATTCGTCGTATTGTTGACTCGTATGCTGCCACACTTACCAATAAGTCGGATCAAGATGTGTTCTTTGTCAACACCCAGCCAATATTACAAGTGGCCCACAGGTGAGCATTCTTGTCTTTGTTGATGTACGCCAGGGTGTCTCAGTTGGTGTACTGTACTCATTATCTTAAATGTTCAGTTGGCTGAGTGGATCTGCCTCTGGACAGGCAAACTCTGGTATGATTCTGAGTCTCGCCAAAGCAATGACTCTTAGGGAGATATTCACAACTTTTTTGCTTGATCGTTAAAGCGACAGGTGTAGGACAATCTGACAATTGTGCTTGCTGTGCTCTTGGACTTTCAAAGCAAAAAAGTGTGAAAGATCAGCTGCAATGTGTGAGTGAGCACCTGATACAATCTCGCAACATAAGAATGGAAGCAAAAGTACATGCAACAGTTTTTTTTTATTGATTCAGGAAGTAAAGAGAGAAATAAAGGGGTTGAAGAAGAAGCTCAACGAAATTCTAAAGTCATTGCAGTTTATGGAAAGCAGAATGAATCAAATGGAAGCAATTGTTTTTACCACAAAAAAAAAAAACTATCTGAAATCAGAAAGAAAGTAAATGCACAATGTGATTCAGCTAAAGAACAACTGAGTGAAGTGATCGAACTACCAACCTTTCAAGCCTTGGAGGAGAGAATACAAAAGTGCAATTTCTTTCACAGAATAAGACATGTAATTATAACAAAGCCAGTGAAAAAACTGAACAGCTGAATCGCAATGTAGGCAAGGTTATTTCGGTGACTTGGTGAAAAAAAAAAATTCAAAATGGTATTTTACTATTAATAATCAAGACCTTTTGCACTATAGTTTTATTGCCGACCATGTGCCAGAACAAAACATCAACAACTCAGAGGCTCAAAACCGATTAAAGGATATAAATTTATCGAAAAGACGGAACAACTGATGTCTCAGTTTATTTGATAAATTTAGGCCTAAAAATTTTCATGTAGTGAAACAGGGTAAAGAGCGAAGCACAAAAAAAAACGTGAAAAGCGCAATCATGCATTTTAGCACCTCAAATTCTTTTTTTTTTTTTTCTTTCCTTTAAACTACATATGGGATATCTATTCCTACCTTAACAAAGTCACATCGAAATTGTTTTTAATTGCGTTTCTTGGCTGCATTCCAGAGCGTTTTTTTTCAGCACACCCGATTTCGACCAAATAAAAGTTTGCATTTCATTTTTGAAATTTTTGGCTTGTACGAAATCGGCGACAGCTATCAATTCAAATTTTTTATTGATATCTAGCATTTATCTCTAATAATCACATGATGGCAAGAAAAAAAATACTCGATTCTGATTAGTCAAAGTTACCACTTCGCGCTTTGCAGTGCAAGATCGAGTTTTGATGGAAATGCGTGAAGACGTCTTTCCAACGTGCTACAAATAGGATAAAAATTGTAAAGGGAAGAAACCTACTTGAGTGCAATAATAAAGTAATCAATGCGTTTGAATAAGAGTAGAACTAGTGCAAGGCCGGCGCTATGGGGTTCGGAAGTTCGATTTTTAAATTTCCGAGATTAAATAGTTGTACTTTAATTATGGAAGCTTCTATTTCACCAAAAAACGGTTAAACAACTACGATTTTCAAACTATGGTAACCGAAAATTTAGGCATAACTTTTGGTTAGGGTCAGGGGGGTGTCAAAACTCAAACTACGGTAACCAACAACCCCAACCCTTCTCCCTATAACCCCTCTGGCATCAACCCCTTAGATCCCAATCCCCAACTCCACCTCTCCCCCAATTCTGGCTCCTCCGACCCCAACCTCCCGAGAGACGCAACAATCCATCTCTTATGTACTACTTAATGATTGCAAGGCGTTGCGCGTTTAAATGCTTGCGTTGCACTTTAGTCATTTTGAGTCAAAAGCGCAAATCCTGCGATTAAATGTCGTGTGGCAAGAGTACGCACTCGATTGATCTAATATTTGCGTTGACAGTAGATCATGCCATTACTTCCTTTTTACAAAAAAAAGAGAAGTGTATATGTTGCCTCGCAACCGCAAAGTCAAACTTTCTGAAAAATAGGTGCGCATTGCCCTGTTTCACTATAGTTCTTAAACATTGTAAGATTTATTTCAATGGCAGCAAAATTGATGATTTTGACAGGTATGCTTAACCTTTATATTATTATTACAGTATTATTAGGGGGTAGTGGTGCCACTTAGGCCAAGGGTCGGCAAACTTTTTCGCATGGCGGACCGGTTTAAATCTGAAATTTTTTCTCGGACCGGCCTTAAAAATAAACATATATATTTAGCAATTAAATTTTATTTCAGCTCATATTACAATAGTGATTCAATGAGAACCCTGAGCTTGTGTTGCAGCAACCATACTCTCCCATCTTAGAATGATGGGACCCAACGATACCCGCAATGTGTAATTCATTAGTGACGTCAGACTCTTGAGATGGTACTGACTTATTTCCAAAAAAACCTCAGCAAAGATGTTTGTTTTGCACTCCTTATTATCAAACTAATAATATCTCTGTTAAAACTGTAATATTTTACGTTATAAGTTTCAGTAGGAATAATTTATCTTAATTCTGACTTCAATTTGCTGTAGTATTTTTGATGTTATTTTCTTACTTGTTTCCCTCATCAACTTAATACAGCTAACACACAACAAAGCCACTACAATTACTGCTAGTTACGTCACACACAACAAAGATATTGATTGGACTTACTGCCCTTTTGTCTTGTTATGTCATAATATGCAGTAACGCTCAAATAAACACCATTCAAAGCCGACAGTAGAAAACACTTTTAGGCACCAAATTATGTCCCAGCGCATCCAAAGTATAAAAATTAAGCAATCAAATCTGACTAAACGTTCGAAAGCAATTGGGGCTTAAGCTCTAAAGAAACAAAAAAGTGTTAAAACATTTAATCTGGAAAAGTGTGTGGCTCGGTACCAACCCTCACTGACCGGCACCTGGCCACGGCCCAGTGGGGTGGGGTCGGGAGGTTGGGGTATGTCTCATCTGCTGTGTGGCAAATCTTCTTTGTGGCGAATTGTCCATGTGGCGAATCCTCTGGCAACCGCCATAGGATACCAGTTTCAGATCTTTATTTATAGATTTGCTTCTATCCTTTATTTATAGATTTTTTTGTTTCTGTGGTTCTCAGAGATTCAGGATAGCTTATTGTGACCATGATGTCATTTTGAGTGGTAGTGTAAATTACTTCATGCCTACTGTAACAAACTTTCAACTGCGATAGCCTGACTGTGTTCGGCAGGAAGTTTTTATGCATGCGTTGTTAGATGGATCTTACAATATGTTGAACACTCACTTCACAGCGGTTTCTACATCAATCATATGCTAATTGGTACTGGTTACGGCTAAGACAAACACGACCTGAAGTTAAACTTTTTACCAGTAATTTTCACAGTACGCTTAAACAGAGAGAGAGAATTGACCCCCAGGGTTAAGAATACTGCATTGCAGAATGTAGAATATAATTATCTGCGACAATAAGGTAAAGGTAATAGCCAGTATTTCTCACTCAATAAACAATAACTTTAGCAAAAGCCAAAGACCAATAGGTTAATAAGTACGTCCGGAAAAGCAGTAACAAAATTCTATCTAAGGTATTTGAAGAAGCTCAACGATCGCAATCTTGTGAAGAAAGATATTGCCTTAGACAAGAGAAGCTTTCTAAAGTAATTACTGAAATCTATGGTAGCAACACGAATAATTAAGTGGTGGACGCTCAGTTTAAGTGCAAAGAAAATAAAAGCAACATAACGACTACTAGGTTAGGAAAAGCCTGGTTCAAAACTTCAGGGAGTAAGCGAGTGCGCAAAGCAGAAAAGGCTACAAGACAACGTCACACTTTTAATGTCGTTTTATTGACATGGCATAGTTTGTGGAATACAGACAGGTTTAATCGGTCAACCTCCTTTTTGATTTTTGTAATGCTGCACTGCTGAGATTTTTCGAAACAGTTCCAGTCTTTGCGATTGCAGCTGCTATTCTCTGTATTATTACGTCAGCGACATGGCCTTGCGATATCGTGCGCAGGTGACAGATCCTACGTGATGGGTTCAATTCGCGGCTGGAGCCGATCGCATTTGACATATTTAACGGGTGGCTGCTGACTCGAAGAGCGCAAGCTCACTTTGCAGTCTCCCTCAATTGCTGTTAAATTTTCAGTTTAATGTAATTTGAAAATAACTTCAGTTATTTATTTCTAGCAAAAAGCTTCACTGGGAAAAAGTCTTTTAGCATGCAGTCTCAGTTTCCCCTTAAATTTCAGATAATAACTCTAGTAGGTGCTCCAAAATATTAAATTACTACTACTCCAAGCACTTAAGAGGGAGGGCCAAAGTGTAAAATTATGCACAAAAACCCTGGCCCAGCCTGATGGAGTATCAAACGTAATTCTCTCTACTGCAAAAGACAAACACTCTGATCATGCAGCGACAACTTGAACTAGTGAGAAGAGAAGAGAGAGAAGAATGCTTTTATTTTTTCCAAGACTGCGTAAGCTATACAGTAAAATCACACTTGAACATACTAGAACATACACAAAAAAAGAATGCGATCTTGGAGTGGAAGTAGCGAAAGACCATGAGGTCATCGAGTCAAGCTGCTCCCAACTTATTCATGTGAAGCAATTCAGTGGATAAAAATAAACACAATTCAAAGAAAGTTGAGAAAAATGAAACACTAGCTTATATGCAAAAAGCTTATGAGCAATATGTACAAGCAGTTTGTAACAATCACTGTTCTTGTGATAGGATTTGGGATTTACTGTTCCAAAACAATAAATCAAAGCCAAATAAAATTTACAAAAAATTATTGGGAATTCTAATGATAAAACAGACTAGGAAGAATTAGTAAATTTGGTCAATAGATGCTGTTTTGACAATTCAAAAAAAAAATAAAAAAACATTAATAATAATAAAAAATAAAAAAATAAGCGAAAGGAAGTCAAGAAAAATAAAGCTCACTCACATATGCAAAAAGCTTAATGTACAAGCAGTTTGTAACATTAACAATCAGTGTCCTTGTCATAGAATTTGGGATTTAATCAACCAAAACTAGTTAAAACAGACAAGGTTAAATCAAAGCCAAATAGACTTTCTAAAAAAATTATACAGGGAATTGTAATGATGAAGCAGACTAGGAGGAATTGGTGAATTACAATTCAAAGAAATAAAAATAATAAAATAAAATAAAAAAAACAAGCAAAAGGAAGTCAGGAAAAATAAAACACACTCACATATGCAGAAAGCTTATGAGCAATATGTCTTATCATAGAATTTGGGATTTATTCAGCCAAAACTAGTTTACTCAACCAAAACTAGTTACACAGACAGGGTTTAATCAAAGCCAAATAGAATTTCCGAAAAGTTATAGGGAATTGTATAGCAGTATATAAAGCAGTCTAGAAGGAATTAGTAAATTTGATCAATAGATACTTTCTTGTAAGTTTTGAAAAAAGGTTTTCAAGTTAGATACTGTTGTGATGTGTGGTGGCAGTTCATTCCAGATTTGGGGGCCTATATAATCTTAATGGTAGCTACAGATTTTGGTTTGTGTACCCTGGGTTTGAAGTAGTTTTTGTGATTAGATGATCTAGTACTGTATTGATGAATTGAGTTAACTTCCTGAAAATAATTGGTGTAATTGTATGGTAGCATGTTATGTTTGAACTTTTAAACTAATTTTGCAACTTTATGCTTGGAGAGCATAGGAATCGGAAGTACTTCGCATTTTGTATAGAGAGAAAATAATTTTACTCTGGGTCCAGAAAAGAAAATGGCTCTAAGAAGTCGATTTTGGGTTGCATACAATGAGTTTAAATGTTTTTTTGTTGCTGTTCCCCATACGGTTATTCCATAATGAATATGCGAATGAGCAAGAGCATAGTAGAGTTGTGATAATAGTAGTTTATTGCCCATGTATTTTCTAACTTTATAAATCATTCCTGATATTTTCGATGATTTTTTGCATAAGTACTCAATATGTGGTTGCCAATTGAGTTTATCATCAATAAAGACTCCAAGATAATTAATTTTGTTCACTCTGTTGATGTTGTTGCCATCAATGTTAATATTAAATGTATCCAATAGTTGACTGTTTTGTTTAGATGAACTAATCAAAATATGCGCAGTTTTGGAGTAATTTAGGGTTAACATATTAGCTTTCAGCCATTCGCTCACTTTTTGTAACTCAACGTTCATTGTTAGTTCTAATTCATTTAGATTTTTAGCTAATGAATACAGCACTGCATCATCGGCAAACAGCCTAGAATCGAGCCGAGAGCAAAGAGGCAGATCGTTGATGAAGAGCAAAAAGAGCAGTGGTCCTAGGACCGAACCCTGGGGACCACCACATTTAATATTGCTAATATCAGATTTTACTCCATTACATTTAATATACTGTTTTCTGTTATATAAGTAAGATTCTAGTAGTTTTCCTATTATCCCTTTGAATCCATAAAACTCTAACTTTTTTATTAGTATGCCGTGATTAACTGAATCAAATGCTTTACTGAGATCTAAAAACATAAGGGATATGTGCTTATCTTTTTGTTTCATTTGTAGTATGTTTTCGCATAGGTCATTCATAGCTAGAATGGTTGAATAATTTTTTCTAAAACCAAAGTGGCAGTTGGAAATTATGGTATGTTTGTTGAGAAAATTAATTAAGCGTCTGTAGAGTAAGGTTTCAAAGATATTACTGACATGAGATAATAGCGATATCGGGCGGTAATT
The DNA here is from genome assembly GCA_964006365.1 of Trididemnum miniatum. NCBI lineage: Eukaryota > Metazoa > Chordata > Ascidiacea > Aplousobranchia > Didemnidae > Trididemnum > Trididemnum miniatum. Next base: position 23,683,109 of record OZ023239.1, read on the forward strand.
GAGCGGGTTGGTGCGGTCTCCTTTTTTAAACAGTGGTACTATTTTTGCAATTTTTAATACATCAGGAAAGATTCCCTTGGTTAAGGCTTCATTGTACAAGTTGCATAGATGATGACTTGTACAGTGCTTTAATATTTTGAGGATTTTGCAAGAAATTTCGTCATAGCCCGTGACTTTGTTTATTTCTAGCTCATCTATTAAGTTTTCAATTTCAACTTTATGTGCTTCTAACACAACAAAAGTCTCTTTCACGTCATGGTGCAAATATTTTGTGAAGGTTGCAGTGGTGTTGGGTAGGTATTTAAATTTGTTCCCTTCTGACACAAAGTGAGAATTTAATTTATTGCTTGTTGATTGAGGATTATCACAAATTTCATCTTCATATACAATCTTATTTGGTAGAGAGGGTAACGCGTTCACCTTGTGACCAAAAGACTGGGGTTTGATTTCTGGTCGGGTCATACCAAAGATGTTAAAAACAGCATTCTGACATTTCTGCAAAACCAGCTAACCTTCAGCATACATTTTTTTGAAAAGTCGTTTCATATGTCGTTTAATCAGACAAACTAAGCTACTTCCCACTATCTATGCTAGTGTTTCATACCTTGCGACTTATAGGCTTGGTGCTGATATTGACCTACCTGGTCAAAATTATCTTGTACAAATTAACAGAAGATCTTTACTAGCATTAATGCATTACTATCCACTGGCTAAAGTAAACCAATGCACAGCAAATTGTTAATTTACCACATACCTAACGCTGCACAACTAAGTAAATCCACTACCGCTGAATTTTCTAGCTTGGTCTATAACGATAAAACCACTGACAACTCAATGCTTCCAAAAACAGCTGGAAATAAAATGAAATGTTGGGTTGTTTTTTTGTGCTTTTTGACTGCTATGGTTTTGTAGTGCCAGGACTAATTTATAATATGACTAATTTGCAATTGATCGTGTCTATTTCATCCTCCACACCAACCCTGGTGCTGTGCGCTAAGCTGGGTAGCTATGGATACCAATTTTTGAGTCTTTGGTATGACTCAACCGTGCGCGGAGATCAGTCTCGTAACTGCAAAGCATACTTGTTTTTTCTGCACTGCTTCAAAGAAAAGCCGCCTTCAAAAGGCGATTTTATAATGAATTTTTCGATCAAAGAAAGGCGATTTGTCAATGAATGCAACGTCTCAATCAGCATTGTTACGTCATGGAGATCAAATGTGACGTATACCGATATATTTTTTTACTACAAAATTGGCTCTTTCATAAAAGATTCAATAACTCAAAAAGGAGTTAAATTTTTTTGTCACAATGGTTGCGTGTTGCAGTGGAAATAAACTCCTCCACCTTGCACCAGAAACATTAAAAAAGTCAATTTTCGTTACCCCCCCTTTAAGTGAAGCGTGGCTATGTCCACTCCACATTTTTTTTATCTCAAACAGTTTTTTCGTCCTGTTCAAGATTTCTTCCATCAGCAGTGTGTGCATGAAATTTTTGTCCTGCATTGCTGATAATGACAGCTGAATCTATACTGTTGAAATGTCCAGTTTTGAGATTTACTGTGGAAAATTAGATTTTGAAGAATGAGCACGTAGCTGTTTTTCCTAACTTCTTCAAGAAATTATTAGTGTCTGTTAAAAGTAAAGTGTTTTCGACCTCATTATTGGAGCTTTTTTAAGTTACTCTTGTTATTCAGCTTTGCTGTAGTTAGGATAATGTGTCTTTTCCTTTGGAGAAAGGTGCTTTGCAATTATTATCTTTGTGATTGTAATAAGTAGGGCCCGCTAAAGTCAGTAATGTCAAAATTTTTTCAGGACGTTGTTACATGATCAAATGTGTACTAACGTTTGTTTCACGTGTTCAGGAGTCTGTTTTGGTAGATTTTATTAGTCAAAATAAAGTCAAAATTTTGCATAAAGTCAAAATTTGTCTTTATCAAAAATTTCCTTACAAAAACGAACAGATTTATATTTTTTAAATATTTTTTTGCATTTTTGAGCTGCTATTAAAATTTTATGATATTAAAATTTTGTTCTATTGAGATTTTAAACTTTTGAAATAGTAGCAATATTTGCACTATCGTCACAATAATGCGTGCGGTAATTGAGAAGGAAATAGCACTTATTATGCATGAAACGTCATTGTTGATGCATAAATACATAATTGTTAGACAATTGATCTAATCCTATAAAAGCCTTGCGTTCTTTACACGTGGTCTTTTAAGTTGTAGCTTGCAAAGCAAAGAATGCCAAAACAAGCCAAATCTTCTATAGCGAAAGTTAGGCAAACTTGCCAGGAATATCCGAATGAGTTTTTGGCAACTCCTGCTGGCGACTTGCGATGCAACCTTTGCGACGTGTTAGTCAAATGGGACAAAAAGTTTTTTTGTGGAAGCCACCAAAAAAGTAAGCAACACCAAGGAAAATTGGAGACGAAGAGCAAATCTCAAAGTAAGCAAACCTTTTTACATTTCGATCAAGTAAACAGCCGAAATGGGATTCTTGCGAAGAATTAGTGGTTTGACCTTGTTGGACAAGGTTAAAAGTGCAGATATTCGTGAATCTCTGAACATCGAAGCACTGCTTCTCCGACTAGAAAGATCGCAACTGCGTTAGTATGGACATGTGACACGAATGTCCCAGGAAAGAACAGCCAAAAAACTGCTCTGTTCAACACTGATTGGTCGAAGGCCTAGAGGCCGTCCCAGAACTCGATGGCGAGATTACGTAGAAGATCTTAGTTGGTCTCGCCTTGGCATCCCAGCAGAGCATCTATCCTTTGGTGCAGAGGATTGAGATGCTTGGAGGCTCCAACTCGAGCTGCTGCCCCGCAACCCCCAAAGGATAAGCGAGTCCAGAAACAAGTAAACTTCAAGGAACAGGTTGTTTCTTCATTCTTAGCTGCAGATATCCCACTTCATAAACTGAACCACCCTTCTTTAAAGTTTTTGTTTGCTAGAATGGGAAAAGTATTGCCTTTGAAGACTGCAGCCTGGGCATGTGTTGCTAAATTGGCATCCCAAAAAGATGAACAAATTCAAGAATTACTTCGTGACAAAAATTTTTTTTGATTGTGGATGAAGCAGAGGTTGCTAAACAAAAGTATATTGGTGTGCTTGTGGGCAGCTTAGATGCTCCAAATCAGACATTCTTCATTAATTGCCATCCACTTGACAGCGGTCGCAATGTTAATAGCAGTATTATTCTGCACACTGTGGATGACATATTGCGACAACTTGAAATAAAACGCGAGAATTTTTCATTGTTCTTGACTGATGCTGCTCGGTACATGTCTTTGGCTGGAAAGACATTAAAGGAATTATACCCTTCTTTGATGCATGTCACCTGCGTTGCGCACTTACTACATAACTGCGCTATGCGTGTGCGTGCTCATTTTAAAAATATTGATGAAGTAATAGCAACGATCAAGGCAGCAATAATCAAAAACAAAAATTGCAGAAAGATTTTCATGATGCTGGTCTGCCATCTCCTCCTGACTTTGTAATTACAAGATGGGCAACTTGGCTTAGAGCTGCCTTATATTATAGTGAGAACCTTCCAGCTGTTCGTACCATTGTCAACAATTGATAAGTGCAGGCCTCTTCGTCAGCAGAGCAAAAGACGCTATCAATGTGGAAGGTTTGGTGTCGGACTTGGTTAAAATAAATCAATACCGGACTCTAGCAGCCAACGTAGAGTTCTTAAAAGGAAGTGCCTGCACAATAACCAAAGCATACGGACTGCCAAAGAATATGCAATTCGATGGTGATCCTTGCGCAATTAAAGACTACATTAATGAACGACTATCCAACTCTGATTTAGAAACAATAATATACTGTACCAACTTGACAATTGACCCAACAAGCTACGCACTGTTGCAAAAAGCCCAGCCAACCTCTGCTGCTGTTGAGAGGTCGTTTTTTATGCTCCATAAATTACTGGGAAAAGACAGAAATTTTGATGTTAAGAACGTAAAAAAATATATGATGCTGTATTACAATAAAACGTCCTTGTAATTATACTGCGTGGCTTTTAAATAAATCATAGACATACTGTTAGTGTACAGTACAGCTGTGATAGCAACGCAATTTTTGTATTACACACTAAATGATACCGGTACACACAATGGCTCATTATCCTAGGTTTTAACCTCATGCGTCGCTTCGTTGCATTCGCTTCAACACTGAGTAATTGAGAAAATGTTCGAAGTAGGCTACCTTTTTCTTTAAAAACTTATGTAAATTGCAGATTATAAAACATATTTAATTAATAAAGTACAACAAGACATAAATAATATGCGGAAGCAGTTAAGTCAAAATAAAGTCAAAATTTTACTCAAATGAAGTAAAAAATATATTTTTTTAGGTCAAAAAAAAAGGCCTCAGTAATAAGTAACTGTTTATTGTTTGTTTTGGTGTTGTAGCTTACAAGCCCATGCTAAAGTTCAGTCAATGTGTTATTTCGTTTTTTACACATATTTTTCTTTTATTTTAGCGTATTTTGTTATTTATTTTATTGAATTTTTATTGTATTTTAGCGATGCACTAAAGTGTGCAATAAGTCAGCAGTGCCCATACAGCTATTTCTGCTTGTCGATTATTATTCAAAAAAGATTTGGTCATCTGCCTGTAATGTGCAGTAATGTGGAGAGGAGCCCTTGAATGTTCTTCCCATTGGCGCAACAAACCATATTACCAGCTCGTATCCACACTACCTCTTTTTCCAAGCTGATATTTAGCAGGAAAACTGTTGGTTCTCATGTTTCACTTTTTTAATTAAAACCTAGGACTAATTTATAATATGACTAATATTACAATAAAAACTTTAATGCAGCATTTTTTAAACAGGGAGGCACGGATTATTCTTAGGGGAGGCACGAATGTTAATCCCAATCATTTAAAAATACTTGCATAAAAAGCCTGTAGCATAATCCGTTTAATTGCATAGAAGCAACAGCTATTTGCTTGATTAACCGAAGTGTTAGTTGCAAAATCAATTTAAAATTATTAGCTCGCCAACAAGAAATTTAAGCCTGTATCCAAAGTCTTGTTGTACTCATTACTAAACTTCCAAGGTCATTGTGACTTCCTAATGCGATATGATTTGAATTCTGATTTCACAGTAATGCTCGAAAATGCAATTGCCAAGTCCAGCTGCCCTATCAACTGCAGTTATTTATCTTATTTAATCAAAAAGGAATGGAGAAATAATCAAAAAACAGTGTTGTAAATCTCATCAAAATTAAAATATAATATAGTGAGATAAGATACTGACATCATGAAAGTTGCAAAAAGAGATTGTAACGATATAACTGTTTAATATGTTTTGTTTTAAATGTTTTGTCTACTGTAGTAGGTTCCACACCGATGCGTTGTTTTCTGAAGTTTTATTCGTGGGATTGTTTTGTAAGGTTGCATTATGGAGCCATAATTGTCTACTGACGTAATTTTTTTTGTAAATATTCTGGACAGATCTCTCCATTACGTAATTTCAATGGAATAAAATTTATGCTTGTGACGTCACAATTGTGTTCACTGTGGTTTGGTGTGAATTTTTGCTTGTCATATGATTTCTCTTTTTGTTTGACGTTACAATCGTGTTTTCTGTGGTTTGGTGTGAGTTTTGCATGTCATGTGATTTCTCTTGTTTCTTTTTGAGAATGTCGTAGAACGTTTTCGAACTTGAATTTAGAGTATAAACAGGCGTGAATTTTCGAGCGTAGTTATTCGAGTGTAGATTTAGTGTGCTTAGAGTAAGCAATTTTGTTGTATGCTGAAGGGTATAGCCCAGTGATGGCAAATCCGTGGCACGCGTGCCAAAATAGGCACGTTCTTTGTGCGGGCACACGCGCATTTTCCCCAGAGCAAAATTTGTTCGTTTTTAAGTTCTTTTAATCTCTTTTTTTTTCGATGCACAAATAAGCAGTGAACTTTTGTGTTCTTATGGAAAAGAGCTAGCAGCTCTTTTGTAAGCAAGTTTTCGCTGATCCTATCGGACCTATCAGCGATCTGATTTCATAGCTCTAATTGGGTTATGATGTAACAAAGTCCTCCGTTTATATTTAATCCATTAACCTACCAGTCTATTATTGTTCTGAAGCGATAATGCTTATTGTCTCGCAATAAGTCCAACAATTGTTCGGAGGGACTTGTTTTTTATTAGTTTTCTGTGAGTCTGTCAATTAGACTAATACTGTAGTTTTGATTACCTAACGATGAGTAAGGCAAAAACAGATAGTATAAGATCATTCCAAAGTGCTTGTACAGATTCATGGGGAATGATCGAAAGTAATGGAAAAGCATTATGTATTCTGTGTAAGGATAGTGTTGTGTGTCGCACATCAAGTGTTAAACGGCACTTTGAAAGCAGCCATAACGATGTTGAAAGAGTATCTTGAAGGGAAATTACGGGACTATCGTAAGCAGTACGTTAGCTTTAGCAACTACTTTCATGGAAAAATTATCTGACCGCTGCCACTTTTCAAATTTCTTTGTGCATAGCAAAACATGGTAAGCCTCTCTCTGATGGCGAGATTGTGAAAGAAGCCATGTTGTCGGAAGTAATTCACTTTCCCACGATTTTCCGAACAAGGGTAAAATTATTCAACGCATCTCTGAGATGCCACTTACTAGAAACACGGTTAAGGATAGAGTCCAGCGCATGGCCAATGATATTAGTCAGCAGCTCACCACTGACTTACAAGAGGCTGCATGTTATTCCATTTGCTTGGATGAAAGTACAGATGTGAATAATCACGCAAGGCTCGCAGTGTTCTTGCACTATGCTGCCGGCGACGTTATGAGAGAAGAGCTTCTAAAAGTTGTGCTTCTTGCCAGAAAGAACACAAGGAATAGATATCTACAATGCTGTGATGGAGGCTTTTTTGTCAAATGACATAAGACCAGAAAAAGTAGTTTCCATTACTAGTGATGGAGCACCCTCAATGGTTGGGACAACGTCTGGTTTTATACAGCTGTTTATTAAAGAAGTAAAACATCAAATCATTCAATTCCATTGTATTATTCATCAACAAGCTCTTTGCGCTAAGGACAGCAGCAGAAAGTTGGACGATATCCTCAAGGATGTTACAAAAATGGTAAATTTCATCATGGCTCGCGCCCTGAATCGTCGACAGTTTCAAGTACTTCTCAAAGAGTTTGATGCAAAGTACAAATGCTTGCTAATGTACGATAATGTCAGGTGGCTGAGTAGAGGACGAGTCTTGGAAAGGTTTGTAGCCTGCTTGGATGAGATTAGGCAATTTATGAAAGAAAAACGGCAGGATTATCCACAGCTCACTGATGCATGTTGGCTTACCAATCTCATGTTTTTTACTGATTTTACAAAGCACTTCAACGTACTGAATGAAAAATTACAAGGTTTTGGGAAAACAGCAGACAGGATGTTTTGTGATATCAAAACATTTGAGAGAAAATTGGAAGCTTTTGATAGAGACCTCAGTAATGGACAATTAAAATATTTTCCAAATCTCAAACTGCACATAAAAACCTTTGCAGCATTTGCAGACAACTCTACGAGCTGCCAGGAAAAATGCAATGAGTTTTCAAGCATTGTATCAATAGCAAAGGAAAACTTTAGCAACAGATTTTCGCAGTTCCGTAAGCTAGAGAAAACCTTGGAATTTCTTACCTTTCCTGACACGGCTGAATTTAAAGCACTTGATCTTTCCTGCTTAGGGTAGTTTGATTTTGCAAACCTGGAAATGGAGCTATTGGAGTTCCAGGAAAGTTTCACTTGGAAAAATAAATTCCACAAAATGCGTGAAACATTAGAAAAAATAGAAACGACGAAAGAAAGCACACTGAGTTTTGAAAGTGAAATTCTCAAAGTGTGGAATTCTCTTCCAAATAATTTCAAGTCAATGAAATCACTTGGGATTGCCTTACTCACTTTGTTCGGATCATCTTATGCTTGTGAGCAGCTGTTTTCAGCTACGAATTACATCAACTCTGATACTAGAAACAGACTGACTGATGACCTAAGTGCTGCGTGTGTTGCTCTTAAAGTCACAAAATATCAACCGAGGATAGAACAGCTCTCAGCGTGCATGCAGCAGCAAAAGTCAGGTTGCCATTCAAAAGCAAGCCAAAAGTAAAATTTAAATGAAACGTTGTGTTCTGGAATCTGCGTTTGCTTTTTCTTTAATTCAGTTCAGCGTTTATAGACAGAATAATATGTTACAGCAGAACTTTGTTTTCAAAGTACCAAGTAGTTCGTTCAAAATACCAAATTGGCACTAATGGCACCTTGTGATAAATCGGTGGGTTTTGCGTAACAGTTTCGGCTTGCGGTCTAAAAAAGATTTGCCACCACTGGTATAGCCCTTGTTGTATAGTGTTACTGAAATGAGCAGTGGTGCTTGTGTTTATTGAAAAGTAGTACGGTGAGTACCGTGGCTAAGTGAGTTAAATTGGATCGATTGTTATATTCGTTTTGTGAAGAGGGTCTTATTTTTTTGTGAGGTCAGATCTAAGAACGAATTAGTTCCTACGGTTTGTCATACAATTCTTATCAATTGCCCTGTCAGTGAAGTAATACAATTTCCTATTTCGTGACAGAGATTTACTCCTCTTGTGCTGTGACAGCAATAAATTGTCAGATAAGTTATATACATATCGCTCCTTGCTGTGAATTGTCAGATAAGGTAATTCCAGGAGAGATGGCCATCAGTCGTTATTTTCTTGGTTTGCATGCTACGCAAAATCGACCTCGATAGTTTTAAATCAGCACATGGTGCTGCAACATGTCTGAAATTGCTGCCGAAATTTGCTAAATTTGGTGAGATATAGCCGAAATAATTTTAAAATACGGTGAAAATTTTCGGCAGGATATAGATAGCTAGCAATAATGTTTTCTGTGGGCGTTGTTAGCATTCTACAGTGTAGGGATAAAAGAATTTACAGTTCCAAGAATGCAATCACAAAGCAGGTACCTCTTGAAAGCTAGTTATTGTATAATCACGTGGATGGTCATGTCCCTTGAGCTGTGGGACAGATGGACACCCATTTAAGAAGGTTAGATGGCCATGCCTTCGTGCATATGCTTCTGAGTGCAAACTTCACATATGACATCATGGCAACAAGTACACAAGTTTAATGCTACAGTAACGCGTTAGCAAGCCTATGAGACTAGCATGACTGAGGAGTAAAAGCATTTCGATATAACCAAAATTTTTGCTCAATTCGGGTTCCATTTGCAGCGGCACAAGATTAAAGCAGCATTATGACAAACTAAGTGTTACATGCATGTCCATTGTCCATATTTGTTTGTGTTACGATAAATCTTTTTCATTTCGTGAAGAAACCATATTGGTCATCTCACCTACACATCTGACTGAGGTGAGATGGCGAATGGTATCATTTTTAAAATATGAAACATTTATTTTGTGTGAGACAAATTTAAACTGATGAGACGCAGGAATGCAAGTCTGGTCCTTAACCGTATCAACTCACCTTTTTAAGTACGTTTAAAGCAAGTAGGAAGCAAACCACGGAGATTTATAAAAACCATGGCCATCTCTCCCGGAATTACCGTATATACATGCGTTCCATGGTTTGTGTTAATTATTTTTTGTGTTTTTATTATTTTATGAAATGGGGGAGGCGTCATATGAAGTTTGAAACCACTGTTCTAATGTAAATCTGGAATTAATTATAACTATTTCTACCTGATTTCTGTTGTGGGTGTGTTTTTGATGAACTTGTGATGTTATTTTCAGATATCGCAATGGAATTCGCGGTCATATGAAGGATGTTTTGGTTGCACTAATTCGAGAATACCACCGAGTAGAATCTCAATTTCAACATGGCTCTATTGATAAGTGTGTGATTGCTATGAGAGAAAAAAGAAAAGGCAACATTCGCTCGGTTGTGGAAGACGTTTTATCTCATGCCAGTGTTGTGAAGAAGAATGCATTAGTGGTGCAGCTCATTGTAAGTAGAGCTTTATGTACGTTTAAGTTAAAGAACTTAATGTGGCTAACGTGTTACAGAACTGCGTTTCCAGTCATGATCACTCGCTTACTGAAGAGGTGTCTTCACAGTTGGAACAGGTAGCTGTGCTTAGTAAGCAAGAGAATGCCAAGGTTGCACTTCGAGCTCGACAAGTTCTTATTTCTGCCCACCAGCCACGTTATGAACTGCGTCATAATCAGGTAATGTGTGTGTTTTTGTTTGATAGCACCATGAGTAGTGTGTCAAGGAATTTTTGAGCAGTGGAGATTGCCTTTTTCTGCTTTTGGAAATCTGCATTCTTGGTGCGTTTGATCATGAGCTTACACTGCATCAAAGAAAAAAGCGTTTCAGTGTACAGTTTTTTGAGGTTAAAGGTGACAAACTATTAAAAGTGACAAAAACCTGCATCTTTTTAATGCTTTTAGTGGAAACTTTATTGTTTCAACTAGCTGCATCTTAATGTTAACTCCTGAAGCATAAATCTGCGTTGTATGAGTCAATTGCCACTCGAAATACATGTCAAACGCGATCAGCTCCAGCTGTGAATCGAACCTGTCATGTGGGGTGTCCATCTTGCACAGACTACTGCTAGGCATTGCGGCTGACAATAACTGTATTGGTTGCTTACAGCTTTTAATGAAGTAAGAGTTGAAATTTTTAAGGTTGGTTTCCATAATTATAAACCTATGCTGTAATATGATTTGATTGGGATTTCCAGATGACCTCATTTAGGGTCAAAGAGCAAAAAAATGGTTAGGTTTAGGAAAGGTCACAAAATTTAAACAAACAGTAACAATAAAAATTTCAAATTTTATTAGGTGTGCTATGGGGAGGTCTTATCGCTCAAGGACCAGGTCATGTGATGGGTCTCATAAACCAGGGCTCTTCAACCTTTTTTTCTCATATGCCCTTTCGCAAGAATACTTTGTATTTCATGCACCCTTGTGATAAAATTAGTCAAAGTCTAAAAAAGCTTTGCAAAAACTGCGATTTCTATTGTGTATCCTCAAATTGTCATGACATACTGGTATTTATAATACATGAAAAAGGTATACACTAAAAAGGTATACATTGAAAAGGTAAAAGATATTGTCATAGGTATACATTAAAAAAGGAATAGGCGAGAAAGTGATCATGCAGTTATGACCCTATCAAAACACATTTATAAAAATACACAATACACACGAAAAGTGAGCAAAGTATAAAAAAAGAATAATCAAATCCTGTGTAGTTGCGATCTTGAAATTTATATAAATGCTAAATTCAATAATTGTGATGTAAATTTTTTGCACAGAATGCTCGATGATAAAAACCACAGCAAAACAGTAGCATTAAAATCACAGATAAAAATTAAGAAACACAACGGTCTGTTTCGTCGGTAACGACTCATCAGGTGTTATAGATTCTTATTCAAATAGAATCTGAAAAAAATACTAATCTTCAACGAATGAAATCTGGTGCAAGGGTAAAGCATTAACCTTAACTGTCAAAAACTGAAAAACTTTCAAAAATTCATAGCAAAACCACAGAAACAACCTTTTTTATGCTATTACATCACAACTGCATGAAAAACTAAAAGCTGATTATCTCGAAACAAAGAAAAGCAGTGTTGCCAAAAACTTTTGTCAAACGCTCTTGCAGTTAATTCTAGCTGTTGGGCACAAAAAATAATTCTTGACTTTTGGTTTTGTGATAGCATGGAGATGTCCTCTTCGCCCCACATGACCGCTTTGCCTCGCTTTCCCCAATAGGCTATATTTATACTAATGTGTAATAGCAACAGTTGTTCGTCAACTTATCGATGTAAAGTGAAATTTTTCCTACGAGTGTCACCTAAAAAATGTTTTCAATCGTAATCAACCTGCACATCCGAACCCCGATGCACCCTATTTCACTCATGTACCCCAAAGGCAGATGTAGTGAACCCTAGGGTGCACCGTGCACCCTGGTTGAAGAGCACTGACATAAACAGATATTTTGTTTTGCCTTTAACTTATGCTGAAATAAAGATAGAGGGTTGAAAACGTGAGGAATGGTGTGCCGTATTGTGAGCTTGAAAGGAGCAGTAAAGTCATGTCGGGGTTCTTCTATTATGATGCTGGTAGGACTAATCAAACTGAATTTATATTGCACTGAATATCACATTAGGCCTATTGTTTTTCAGCTAGTCTACCTATCCACAATAGAATGCTTTGTTTATAAGGTAATCTTAACCCTTTGCTTGTCTTCAAGTTTTCATGCATCTCAAAAGGAACAACTGTGTTTGCTGGAAAAGAACCATTGCTATAACACGATACCCCACTTTAATTCTGTGAACTTTCTACAATAACAGTTTACAATATCAACGTGCAAAAGCAACTAACTCTCATCAAGTCGATGTAAAATTGCCCGAAATTTGTAGCAAGTAGCTTGTAGCCTGATACCATGTTCATACAAGAAATGAATTAGTTCAAACATACTTCCTATAGCCCATGTTTGCGTATTGACTTGGTCGGTGAATTTTTGTTTAAACTGTATCCAGATTTATTTCTGTCGTTTCTAACGTTTCATTCAAGCCCTCACGTACTTGTTACTAGTCTTTGTTCAAAAACGAATGGACTGAGCATCAGTTGTTTTTTAACCTAATCTGAAAAGAGGAAAAAGGTAAATTATGAGGTCATAAGATGATAGATTCATAATAGTATGCAGGAGCGAAGTGGAAAGCAGTGCTGATTAAAATGACTGCATAAAAAATTTTGAAGTTGTGTTCTGATTTTATGAACACCACGTTCATCGCCTGAGGGTCACGTTCATCTCACGTTTCACTGTAGCATAGTTATAAAAACTGTTCAATTTTGTCAGGTTGAGTCGATCTTTCTTTCATCAATTGGATCTTATGGTAGTGACATCTGCAAAGAAAATTTGAACAAGCTGATTCAATCTGAAACAACGATCTTTGACGTTCTGCCAGACTTTTTTTATCATCGTAACTCTGTGGTTAGAATGGCTGCTTTTGAGGTATGTTGCTCACGCATCCCTTTTTATCTTTTTTAAGTGTTTTTCTATAAAGGTGTACGTGAGACGTTCATATATCGCTTATGAACTGAACAGTGTCCAGCATCATGAGATCAGCGACGATAACTGTGTATTAGAGTTTCAGTTCATGCTTCCATCGACTCATCCTAATCGGTAAGTGGTACAAGACTACATTGAATTTATTTCTTTGAACTTTGATCGATTATGTGTTTTTAATTTTGATTGTAAGAAAAAAATAGATTTTGAATTCCTTTATTCTTAGGTCCCAAGGTTTTCAGTCTATTATTCAAGATATAATTTTACTACATGGACTTAGTAATAGCGTTGCTACTGTGCTTACTTTTGTCTTTTCATACTCCTCATCTCCTGCGTACATGCCATGATGATGTTAGTCAATTTGTTGTCTCCTCCGTTTTCTTCTACAATTATCATATGCCTTTCATTCTTTATTGTGTTGATAGTGCGAAAGTAGTAACACATCACTTTGCTCTTGCAGCAAGTGTATCTTTGTGTATAAAGTGAGGCAAAAAGAGCTGGCGATGTTGCTTAAAGTGAAGCAGTCTCAAAAGTAAGGGAAACTAAAAATGACACAAAGAGTGTAAAAAAATAAAAATGAATACTAAAACGAGAGATGCAAGGAAAAATACCAATTCGAACGAATTTTACTGTCAATGTTAGCTTGTGTAGTGAATCTAGCTACAAAATGGAAAAAAATACTTCAAAATGTGATAATTTAGGAAAAAGTAAAAGAATAAGAATTTAGCAAGAAAGATAATACACCCTTTTTAGCAGGCTTTTGCACAAGTCTGCACTGGTATCAAGAAAGGCTGAAAGTGGAAACTGTTATTTTCATTTTCAAGAAGTCCAATCAAAGTGGCACCTGTTTGTTTAATCAGATGATGATTTGATCGATTTTTTCATTTTTATTCTTTTACGGGAAAGGGATGGGGGGCAGTATGCATAGCACAAATCCAGACTTACTTAGGAGTTGCCTTTATTTCAGGTTTTCTGGTGTAGCTTTTGCTCCAACTTTATTAATTGTTAGATTCCACCATTCGGAGATAGTTGTCGTTAAGTGTCTTATTCTAGGACACAGCAATGAGGCTTGGGTGGGAGTTGAGCAATTAACCTAATGATCATGGCCGTCATAAAAACGGCGCTCCCAACAATTGCTCATGCTGCAGATGTATAGGAATTATCAACTAGAGTGAGAGTACATGGCCATAGAACCATTCTGCCATACAAATCAAAAACACAGTGCGTCCATTTTTTTTTCGTTTTAAAGAGGTTTTGTCACAAAATGGTAGGTAATTTATTGACGCATGTTCCCACTAAATTTTAGGGAAAATTTGCTCAAACAAAAAAGTTGGCCCACAATAAGTACGTCCTCTTTTGTAATACTGTCGACAGTATAATGACTTACTGTGATTTACCTTAAATCAATGTGCTGTTTTTGGCTTAGGAACTAGGCAAAATTACAGTTAGGTAACTTGCTGTGGTTTTCTGCTGTAATTTTGGCAAATTACACTGTTATGACGTAATAATCCAACAGTTGAAAATCATGACAAAACAGTTGGGCGACACAACCAATCAACTGCCTCTCTACCCTGGAGTTCACATTCACGTTGTAGTTGTCGTTTGATTAGTCTCAGCAGTCATGGAAAAAGAATTCTTAACACCTTAAGCATTAAATTTTGACTCGCCACAAAGTTATAGTTAAAAATCTCAACATTTTAATTAATTTTTTAACGATATTGGTAGCCCTACACTGCAGCTGAGTTAAGGCAATTTGAAATTTATGCTGACTATTCAGCAATCACTTATTTGTGCTAGATATGTCCTTGTTGATTTAAATTTTGATCGATTATTTCATGCTGTAATAAAGATGACAAAACGGTCTTAATAATCTTCCTTCTTTACAATTACAAAAATTGATGATGCGTATCTGTTCAACTTTTGTTATTATCCTTTTTTTATACCCACATTGAATTTCCAACATTTGCGGAAATCGAGTTTTCAACATACGCTAATGAAAATAACATAGTGGAACTAGCGTAAAAGACAAGGCTACCTTTTTTCATTGCTTTCTTTTTTGCCATTTTCACCCTAGAACGACCAGACATTTTTTATAGCATGGTGTACCAGCCGGGTCCATTGGACCCGTGTTCGTAATCTGCACTGTAATGCTAGATTTCTCCTTGTTCTACTGAAATTTCAAAGTCGTAATGTAGCTAATTTTAATAAAGAACCACACACAATTGCTAACATCTGATTGACAAATAAAAAATTCAACTGCTTAACTTAAGCAGTGCTTAAACTTAACCAGTGAGGACGAACTCAACGTAGCTCAAACAGTGAGAACGTAGCTCAAGCAGTGAGGATGAATAATTTAGTTTATGCGGGAGCTGTAGTTGCTGGAAAACCGAAAAAGCGGAAGCACAAAACGTGGGTAAGGAAAATATTGCCCAACAGAGAAGAGTATGCCTCTCTCAATTTGTCAGGGACTTTGACTAGTTTGGATTTCAATTCAATATTTTTCGAATATTGATTATGACGTGATAAAACTTTGCTTCTAGCAACGCAACTGACCTAAGTTAAACTACCACAAAATTTATTCCCATAATTTTCCCGGAAAATTTGATCAAGCTTGCTTTGACAAATTTTCCAACCTAATTTTTGCGAAAATTATCAATAATTGGATTCATGTTAATTTTCCGACCCTGCTCCTCCAAAATTTTCCTATCGTAACATTTCAGAATAGTCCATCGCACATTTGATAATTTTTGCGCAAAATATTTGCTTTTTTCTCGTTTCTTTCGAATTTTAAAAAACGCCAAGATAAGAAAATTTGAGGGCGGGCTTCACTGCGATTATTCCAACAATTTTCTTGGAAAATTACGGGAAAATTCTGCGTGGAACCTTAGTCTTAATGCAACAAAAAATCAAGCTGAATTGGACTTACTGTTTTTTTGTCACAATAGACTTACTGTCTTTTTGTCTTGTTTCGCCGTAACAAAGAAAGAGTTGCTTGGACTTACTATTAACGGGGTTGCCACATCCTTGAAAAGTCCTGAAAAGTCCTTGATATTTTTTGTTGTCCTGGAAAGTATTTGAATTGTGTTTATGAGTCCTGGAAACTCCTTGAAAGTACCTGGAAGTTTTACCCGTGCTTCGCTGGGACAGAATAGTTAAGCCACACAGACTTACCCAGTCAGGTGTAAGATCAGATGACCTTGTAGATAGAGCGTCTGCTTCTGAAACAGTAGACTCGGGTTCGAATCCAAGTCTGATTAAGCCGATAATTTAAAAATTGGTACCGGTATTCACAGATTTCCTGCTTGACGTTAGGTAACAAAGGGACAGTGTATAGCAAATCAGCAAGTTCGCTGGTTGTGTCATTTGGAAAGGCACTTAATGGGATTCCCTTTATCTTCGTCAGTACATAGATAGCCGGCAACTTCTGAGCAAGCTCGTATGGCGCTCCGTCGACTTTTCATGATAAGAGGATAAATATTTAACAGCTCAAATGACCGAGTGGTAAGAGCGTATACCTCGGTAGCTGTAGACTTGGGTTTAATTTCGAGTCAGGTCAAACCAATGACTTGAAAATTGGTATTCACAGCTTCCCTGCTTGACGCTCAGCATTAAAGGGTCAATGTGGAGAGCAAGTCGGCAAGTTTACTTGTGCTGTTGGAAAAGGTACTTAGTGGGATTTCCCCATTTTGGTGTGGTAGACAGATGGCTGGCAACTCCAGAGCGAGCTCGTACAGCGCATTGATCGCTTTCTCGTGATAGGAGGATAAATATGCAACAAAAGACCATACAACATGCAAATAAATAAATAAAATAGGAGGTGAAAGAGGAGACTTTCCTTTAGTGTCACTATTATATAATTGATTTCTGCGGTGTGATGTAATGTTATTGGTGCTAAGATGTGTGAAACAATATTAACTGCTGCATCATTACTGTAATAAATTAGGAAGAGCTGTTGATTCGAATATAATTGCTTGCAAGTATTGTTAATATTTTTTTTCAGTAGGCTAGTAGCATATTGCTCGAATGCTGTGTCATTTATTGTACAGTATATTACCAAAGTATCCAGTATCCACTCTTCATTCCCAGTGAATATACTTGTTACTTGGCTGTTAATAAAGTAGGAGAGCTGTTTTGTTTGAAAAAGTTGCAATGTGTTATTTTAAGTCTGTTGTAATTGTGCCTACGCTATTACTGTGATAATTTGCATTGTGACGGACCTTTAAAGCTTTACTGTTAAAATGGCCATAATGGGCACTCTGCTGTAAAGTAATGCATGTATGAACTACTGAAGTTAAGAAGAGTAGGTTCATAGGCAGTAATTTATTGCAATGCGAAACTCTTTTCTGCAAGCCGTCAGCAGCTGGTAATGCAAATGCTTTCTATCAAAATTGTTCTTCAATAAGAACTACAAAAGAGTAGGTGCATACAAGAGTAGAAGCGAAAACTAAATTTTGGGTCCTGTAGAAATGCTCTTAGAATCGTCCTGGAAAAGTCCTGAAAAATGACTTCAAAAAGTCCTGGAATTAAATGTTGCGACTTTTATGGCAACCCTGTATTAATCGTGCCTACAATGCACTCACTATCAAATTGTTTTGCTTTACAGCAAAAAAACAATACATAAAACCAGCATTTTGGACTTTTGTATTCACAAAATTTAACCACAAGGAATTTTTTATGAAATTTGGTAGGAACAGCAATTGAGAGCAATTGATTATTCTCGAACAATTTCAGCAAAATTCGTCAGGATTTTCCGTTTCAAATCAAACAAAAAAGAACCAAAACAGTTTTTTTCCTTTTTCTCGAAACATAGATTTTGGCCTTACTGTGTTTTTGATTTGTATGGCAGCGTTGTGATTATTATCAAATTGTAAGCTTATGGGTTTCGCGTTGTTTGTTTTCACTATAATTCGCCCATCTTGCAATTTTAGTGCATAGTCATTTTTGCATACTGCATTGCTTTCTTTACGCACTGTAACTCTGGTTATACGGATGGCTGGAGATTCTCCTTCAAGATCCAGATGTTGTAGTACTATTACCAAATTGATTCAGAACAGCTCTGCCTGAGTTTTTTGTAAGGCTTATGTTTGAGCGAAATTAAGCAGTGATTCTTTTGTAGAATTCATCAACGAGAGTATCAGATCCCTAGCACGTCATCTTTGCCAAAGGTGGCCAGTGTTGGGGAAGGACTCAATACCCTTGATCCAAGTTTGCTACCGCCTTGTCAGAGAATGGGAATTATGGCTGCTTTTCCCCATTTTGAGTCATTCAAAGAGTAAGTGGTTTTCTGTAGTTTTCAGCTTTTCGCTTTAAAAACGTTGTTTTTGCTTTTAGACATTCATCGCATATTATTCGTTGCTTTCATAATGCCAGTCCTCCGGACTCGCCTGTGTTTTTTGAGTCGAAAGTCTGTGGATCTACTCACTCAATATCAGCGACGAGCAATTATTCTGTGACTATGTCCAGCATCAGCCTTACAAGCAACGGTGGGTGTTCACTTGCCTCATAAACATTGTTTTATGATAGTTTACAATGTTGTTACAGTCACGACATGTTCTATCAACAGCAAAGATGATGATGCAACTTCTATATGCAGTGTCACTGATGAGCCAATTCATATACTCAATATCGCTATAGCAACAGAGCGAGGCGTAGATGACGACACATTGAGCCGACAATTTCATGAGTTCGTGCAAGAACATAAAGTATGTGTTAAATTCATTGTACCTGTTAGAGAGCAGAATATGTCTTTTGCTTCTACAAGAATTTAGCGTAGTTCACAGTTTATTTTTGGACATTTCAAAAAATGAACACCAAAAAAATTTGCTACTTGAATACAACATTGTTTAGTTGATTTATTGCAAGAAGCTGCGAGGGTACCTTGCGGTCAACAAGTCTACTGCTACCTGTAAGCAAGTTGTTGGAAGTTTTCTTGCATCATTCTGATTTTTAATTCAAGTGTAACTCACAAACTCTTCCATTTAATTTATATCACAAATTTTATACGAAAAACTTGTAGTTAGTGAGGTAAAAATCATTCCAGATTTTTGAACCATTGAATTTCAAATTTTTCTCTAGCCTTTGTGTTTTGCATATTGATAAATAAAGATTCTGATTGAATGAGACGAGACGCATTGATCGTGAGTGTATTGAGCTAACAGGAGCAAAGTGTGACTTAAACCTTTGGGGAAGTTTGTCATGGAATTATTTGTGCACCCCTTTAGTTACCTCTTTCACAAATAAATCTTTTAATTTTAGAATTTGCAATTAATTGTAGAATGGAGTAGCGTGGTTCCAACTTTTCCTTGAGCAACTATTTTTATTGCTTTGTCTTGAAGGGTAATCATTTGTTCGTAGTTTTTCCGTAATTGTGGTACTTGACAATACAAATTGCGTAGTTTATTAATGGTAATAGATGCCGAAGTTTACGAAATTTCTGCTGATTTTGTTGATTTGGAACCTAAAATGATGCAGTATTTGTCAAAGTTTTTATTGTATAGTGTGATGCTCGAGTATTTTACAGAACCTTTAATATTCAATGTTCGGAATAGGGTAGAAAGTTTTGGAGAAATTATTAAAGTAGACATTTTTTGTAGATTCACAGTTATTTTATTTACTACAGTACTTCCTCGATTATGTGGTCTAATTCGGACGTCATTTTTTAAAAACCTGAGCAGTTAAACAAGTAAATATTTGATTTCTTTTACCTAAACCAGAAGAATGCAGCTGGTAGCAGATTTGAATGTACCAAAATTTATGCGAGGGTCAATATCAGTTGCTGTGCCGCATTTAGGGGTAATCGATGCAGTAAGTACTTTTTAAAGCAATGTAAACTCGCATGACAATTAGAATGACAGTGCGTCTATTGAAATGGAAAATTTCGAAATTTTTATTAGCGTAGCAATCTAACATTAGCAATGTTAAAATGCACTGTATTTTTTTAAAGCACATCAAAGCGTTTATGCATCTACAGTTGAATTTGGTTAATTTCCTATCTGATAATTGCATAAGTTGCTTGATTGCATTTAGATCATAAATCCAAAACCACATTCATAAAATAATTCAGTTAATCGCACATCAGTTTATTGCATAATCCTCCTATGTGAGTACAACTGAGCGGCATTCTATTCAGTTAAGCAAATTATGCCACAAACGTTTGTGGCAAAAGTACGACTTCCCAAGCGAAAATGAATTATTTCAATGCACAAATAAACTCTCTAGTAATTATCAATGTCTTAAAAAAATTAGAAATAATAAGCGATGCAGTGTTTGATGGGAATATTAATCTGATTACTGATTCTGAGCAAAATCATGCGAGTCATTTGTCATTGATGGGCAAGTTAATGCAAAACATTAGCTTCGTTAACCACTACTTCGTTAACACAGTTATGTACCTCCGTTAACGTCAATGAAATTTACTAGCAACCGACACCTGGTGGTCAGAAATAAGAAAAAATGGTGAAAACTCTGTAACTTCTAAACTACATGTCGTAGAAAGCTGATGCTGGTGTCAAATGATGCAGAACTTAACAAGCTTAACATTTTGTGCTAATTTGCTTAGAAAAAAAGTTATTCTCCCAAAACGTAAATTTGTGGTCATTTTATTGAATAGAAATCGCACAAGCTCAAAAGAGTTGTACAAATTGCTTCTTATAATCAAATTTTTTTATGAGAGATCGTGAATTGATCATCTAACGTATAAGGCCATCTCTTCTTTCAAAACCTGCCACAGTAGGGGATGCTTGAGTGACCAACTTAGTGTGGTGTATAGGGATGTGTCTCAAGGTAAATTACTCGGACTCGCCAAGTAACGAGTATCTATGACATCTTGCGCGATCAGAAGTACGCTTCTGCCTTTGCATTTAGCTGCTTCAAAATCATTGGGTTAATCAGTAACAATGTTATTTGGTTTAGGTATACTGAGCTTACCATCGAATGGCAACGTCTAGGCAATACAATGCGATGAAATAATTGGCAGTGTGGTGTGGTGGTTTGGAGCGTCATTTTTACGACGACCATGATCGCAAGGTTTATGGTTCAACTCCCAACCTAATCTCGTTGTTGCATCCTTGGATAAGATGCTTTACGATGATTATCTCTGCTTGGTGGAATCTGGCAAGCAGCAAATGAAAGAAGTCAGAAGAAATTTCAGCCAGAAAACTTGGAGACAAAGGCAACTCCTAAGTAAGTCCGGATTTGTCCTATGCATAGCGCCTCCGCCGCTTTCTTGTGATAGGAGGACAAAGTTGAAGAAATCAATCAATCAATAATGACAATGTTCTCGACTAGGTACCTTATCAAGCAAAAAAGACGGTAATGTTCATGAATTAACAGTCGTGCATGTTTTGTGCTGTACGGTAAATTACTACCGTTGAATTGGTAACTTGGGTTTAAGTAAAAAAAAAAGCGTTAATTGTTTACAAACTAGTACTTGGTCGAGTATCAATTAATACTAGAGTAATGAAAATGCCTTAATACTCGGCCGAGTACCCGGACTCGACTCAGCACATCCCTTGTAGCGTACAACAGCTTTGTTATGGCCAGGCTGCTTGAAGAACATAGGTTTTTGTCAGACACTTTTGAGCTCATCATTTGTTAGATGATGTAAAAGAGGAGGCTCAGCCTTTAAGCGCAGATCAACTAGCTGGTGATACGAAGTTGCATTTTCGTTTATAAATGAAACCTTGAACTTCCTCACTGCTTTTACTTTCTCGCAGCTTGTTTCTTCAAAGGTGTCAGTGTAGCCAGCAGTGAGTGTTTCACGTAGAGACATGGTATTATCAACAGCGGTATCTCTGGTCGGTTTGTTTTCATCATCAAGCATCGCAATAATTACATGCTCAGGATCAGCAAAAAAGGCATTATGCCATAAAATTTATAGGACAATATCTCTCACTTGTTTATTAGACAATTGTGTTGCTCTCCTAAGCATAGAAAAAAAATTTTTTTGGACCATTCGGAATCGAGTTCTTTGCTTTAACTTCAAAAAAGTTTGGAAAATATACCTTAAGTATGGCATAATGAACTTCCTCACTGCTTTTACTTTCTCGCAGCTTGTTTTTTCAAAGATGTCAGTGTAGCCAGCAGTGAGTGTTTCACGTAAAGACATGGTATTATCAACAGCGGTATCTCTGGTCGGTTTGTTTTCATCATCAAGCATCGCAATAATTACATGCTCAGGATCAGCAAAAAGGCATTATGCCATAAAATTTATAGGACAATATCTCTCACTTGTTTATCAGGAAATTGTGTTGCTCTCCTAAGCATAGAAAAAAAAATTTTTTTGGACCATCTGTAATCAAGTTTTTTTTGCTTTAACTTCAAAAAAGTTTGGAAAATATACCTTAAGTATGGCATAATGAACTTCCTCACTGCTTTTACTTTCTCGCAGCTTGTTTCTTCAAAGGTGTCAGTGTAGCCAGCAGTGAGTGTTTCACGTAGAGACATGGTATTATCAACAGCAGTATCTCTGGTCGGTTTGTTTTCATCATCAAGCATCGCAATAATTACATGCTCAGGATCAGCAAAAAAGGCATTATGCCATAAAATTTATAGGACAATATCTCTCACTTGTTTATCAGGAAATTGTGTTGCTCTCCTAAGCATAGAAAAAAAAATTTTTTGGACCATCCGTAATCAAGTTTTTTTTGCTTTAACTTCAAAAAAGTTTGGAAAATATACCTTAATGCAAATTTCAGTGAGAAGAACAGACGTCACATTTGGTTTTTCTTGTGAAAACGTATTTTCAATTCGACAACCTAAAGTCAGCCATCTTCAATGACACAGAGGACCAACTTCTTGCAATCATTCACGCAGCTTTAAACCCAGATCTGCAATAATAGAAGTTGGTCCTTTGTGTCATTGAAGATGGCTGACTTTAGGTTGTCGAATTCTGAGAAAATACGTTTCCCAAGATAAACCAAATGTGACTTCTGTTCTTCTCACTGAAATTTGCATTAAGGTATATTTTCCAAACTTTTTTGAAGTTAAAGCAAAGAACTCGATACCGAATGGTCCAAAAAAATTTTTTTTCTATGCTTAGGAGAGCAACACAATTTCCTGATAAGCAAGTGAGAGATATTGTCCTATAAATTTTATGGCATAATGCCTTTTTTGCTGATCCTGAGCATGTAATTATTGCGATGCTTGATGATGAAAACAAACCGGCCAGAGATACTGCTGTTGATAATACCATGTCTCTACGTGAAACACTCACTGCTGGCTACACTGACATCTTTGAAGAAACAAGCTGCGAGAAAGTAAAAGCAGTGAGGAAGTTCAAGGTTTCATTTATAAACGAAAATGCAACTTCGTATCACCAGCTAGTTGATCTGCGCTTAAAGGCTGAGCCTCCTCTTTTACATCATCTAACAAATGATGAGCTCAAAAGTGTCTGACAAAAACCTATGTTCTTCAAGCAGCCTGGCCATAACAAAGCTGTTGTACGCCACACTAAGTTGGTCACTCAAGCATCCGCTACTGTGGCAGGTTTTGAAAGAAGAGATGGCCTTATACGCCAGATGATCAATTCACGATCTCTCATAAAAAAATTTGATTATAAGAAGCAATTTGTACAACTCTTTTGAGCTTGTGCGATCTCTATTCAATAAAATGACCACAAATTTACGTTTTGGGAGAATAACTTTTTTTCTAAGCAAATTAGCACAAAATGTTCTCTTGAAGCAGGTATAAGCTTGTTAGTTCTGCATCATTTGACTCCAGCATCAGCTTTCTACGACATGTAGTTTAGAAGTTACAGAGTTTTCACCATTTTTTCTTATTTCTGACCACTAGGTGTCGGTTGCTAGTAAATTTCATTTGGCAACGAGCCAAAATTGATTTTAAAGTTAGTTTTAGCATATTTGGCAATAATCTAGGGGGGCTCATCTTTTGATTTCAGAATTTTTTTTAATTTCGACCCACCCTATTCCACATTTGTGATTTTAATACGTAAGTTAGCATTGTCTGCATACGTGTTTTGCAGTTTCTTTTAACCAAAGCCAAAAGTTAAGGCTTATTGCTAGCAGGACAATTTACAGGTATACAATACATACTTGGGTTGTGTTTGAAATGTTGTGTTTAAAGGCGGGGTATGCTCTAGAAAAATCATTTATCAAAAAATCAACAAAAATATTCTGAACTCTTTGGAAAAAAAACGAACTTCCAACGCTGTCCAGTTTGGTAGAAATCTGTAAAAAACGAAAAAAATTTGAAAATCCACTGCTCGATTTTGATTGGCTATCGTTTTTATGACATACAGTTGGGATTTGATCGAGACGTGTTTCAATACGCAGCAGCTTCGGTAGTCTAGTTCACCTTGGTTAGTCGAATCGTAAAAGCAAAGGAAACGCAATAAACTAAGCAGTGAAATAATTTTCATACGACACTGTGTCAATGATCGGTTCCAAAAGTTTATTAGATGAGTGGTGTAGTAAGAAAATAACTATTGGTGCTGGTATCTAGGCTACAGTGGTGAACAGCTGAGTGAAATTACCAGTAGTATGTGCGGTGGTTCGATTCGTAACTAGGCATGCATAGTGGTTCATTTCCTAACTACGCTGAGAACCAGTTGACTGTTGAAAGAGTAGTAGTGAAGGCTGGGCCTGCTATTCGCATGCAAAAGAGTGCACATCTAGTATGATGCTACGCTAGCCTTCAAACTAGTCAACATCTTTAAGATGACAGGGTAAATGCATTTACCCAGGCTGTAACCTTTACCACACTTTGCCTGCTATTCCATATCTACACTACTCATTATATTAGCCTAGTATGAACACTGTGCAGTACTCGGGTTATTTTTTTTCAAATTATATTGAACCGAAAATTCCACCGTAATTGAGGGAGACTGCGAAGTGAGCTTTTTGCTCTTCGAGTCAGCAGCCACCCAGTACGTCCTATACATACCATACTATGGCAGTTACGAGTTCTGTGCTATGCCCAATTTGCCCATTATGCCTGAAAAAAAAATTATTTTCCTACCGGCCGTTTGCTCAGTTGCCTAGCCAACATGCCATCAGTGCGGGAGATCTGGGGTTCAAATCCCAGGTCGATCAAATCGGCAAAGGTGTTTCTGTGAAGTATTGTATGAATGTTATGCAGTTTTTTGTCCCCGTGCATTTTTTAGTATATGATGCTATTAAACATTTAATACTCTACCTCAATCAAGTATAAAAAGTATTATTGCGACTTGGTGAATAGCTAACCACGAAATAATAAATAGCATGAACACTTAAAATAGCAGTGCTGAAAATGAGGAAGCATGCAGCGACAACACAGTAGGTTAAAACGTGCGATGCAATAGTAAAATCACAGCATGTTTTATGTGTTAATGTAGCTTCTTCTTGCAAGACAACCTCGACTTGATTAATTTATTGAATGCATAGTTGAAGTAACGAGAACACCAGTGACTGTACTGTAGCCGCTAAAGTTGAAGATTGTGGGCACTGCATCACTTTTTCATAGATATTTTTGTTTAAAATTTGTCAGTTCACTCCTTAGATCTCAATTCTTGAACGTTACAGTCTGGTAGGAAGTGATCACTGCAGACTTTTGAGTAAACGGATAATGAGGGATTTTTAACTTCAGTTTAGCAAGCCAAGCTTTCAGCAGTGGTAGCTGATGGAAATAAATTCCTTCTATTTCTTGCAACTTGGAGCAGTACAACCAATGGAGAATTTTAGCTAGAAAGTTAACGTTATGCAATAGGCTTAGACTAACGGTTTTTTATACCTCAAAACTCGAGCTCGCTATGAAAAAACAATGTGGATAAATTTCAAAAGCTCCAAAATCTCAGCAGTTGCTCTAAGCAGAAAGCCCAGCAGGTTGACTGGTCTAAGCTTAATGAAATATTGGTTTTCTACTATACTAGACTACTGGAAAAAGTTGTAGTTCTGCGCAGACTACAGCAACACAGTTTCCGTCATCTATTTGGAACTGACAGGCTGTTGCAGTCCTAGAAACATTGCAATGCACTGACGCACCCAAGTATCCACTGGAAATGTGTATTGGTATCACGTCAAGATAAGACTTTGCGCAATCCCTGCCATTATCATGTTGAATGTCAAGCAGGAAGGCTCTGGATAATCAGTGTCAGTTACCGGTACTTAATCACAGCATTACCTACAATAAACATTAAAAAAACAGCACAAATTGCACAGCTTAATTGGCAGACCGGTGCTGTCTTTCAACAGTCAACTGGCTTTCAACCTAGTTAGGAAATGAACCACTATGCATGCCTAGTTAAGAATCGAACCATCGCACATACTACTGGTAATTTCACTCAGCTGTTCACCACTGTAGCCTAGATACCAGCACCAATAGTTATTTTCTTACTACACCACTCATCTAATAAACTTTTGGAACCGATCATTGACACAGTGTCGTATGAAAATTATTTCACTGCTTAGTTTATTGCGTTTCCTTTGCTTTTACGATTCGACTAACCAAGGTGAACTAGACTACCGAAGCTGCTGCGTATTGAAACACGTCTCGATCAAATCCCAACTGTACGTCATAAAAGCGATAGCCAATCAAAATTGAGCAGTGGATTTTCAAATTTTTTTCGTTTTTTACAGATTTCTACCAAACTGAACAGCGTTGGAAGTTCGTTTTTTTTCCAAAGAGTTCAGAATATTTTTGTTGATTTTTTGATAAATGATTTTTCTAGAGCATACCCCGCCTTATAAGCACCCTAAATCCCGTTCTAACTATTATGCAAATAACTTTAAAAAATTTTTTCAAATTGAAAAATGTTAACAACCTCTGCAAGATCGTTAAACTTAATAACGTAAAATCCTTATAATTGGGAAAATCCCTTGCTTTAAACGAATGATCCCATGGAATTGTGCTTGATTGGACATCTGCAGACGTGATGACTTTTTCTTGCTCTTCAATAGATTTTACATGAAATTAAAGGATCGTGAGTGATTGAAAAAATTTTTGGGGACCATAAAGTCGAAATTTTAAGAAAGTTTGAGAACCACTGCTTCTGTATGGTATGGTTTATGAAATGTACCTCTCTACTGGTATTGTGTTTAAGTGATATTGAACAACAAGTATGTTATCTTTTCATATCTTTGAATTGATGCTGTTTATATTACTTGTTCATGTAGAATGACGTTACTTACTTCGTATTCTACCTTAGTGCCCCATAATTGTAACTGCTACATTAACAAAATGTTATAAAAATTACGGTATCAGTTGATGAAAGAAATGACTTTTGCTGTGATTTCTTTTAATATAAGCAACAGAGTTTGTAAAAATTCATAAGCAACAGGGTTTGTAATTTTGTATTAAAAAGGGAGTGCAAAGCGGTCACTAAGTGAGTGTAAAGTATTACAGCTCAATTTAGAGATAGGGTTCAGTTAATATTGGCACAATTCATTGATAAGTGAAGCAAGGACATCGCTTACAGCAGTGGTTCCCAAACTTTATTGATCCGTGTCCCAAATTTTGATTTAAAAACAGTTCGTGGTCCACCGCTTTTCTAAATAGTTTGTACGCTTGTGTATGGGTACTAGCAATTTTCTAAACTGTTACATTGCTGCAATTCGTCTCTTCACGAGTGTTATCAGATAGAGATGGCTTGGAGGATTTTCTCTTGTTTATCACCCAGCACAATTCTTGTCATGGCTAGCACAGATGGTTAGATTACAGTTTCAGCAACATTATGAGCTTTATTTTACTTAACTACTATTTGGCTAACAACAAAAAGTGCTTTCGTAAGTTTCTAATCAGTTTGTTGCTCGCGCTTTGCTCTTTTCGTTGCTCTAATGTGACTCCTGAGAGCTTATCACTTTTTGTTTTGCTTCGTTTTGTGGTTTTGTTTCTATTATGATTGCTTGCATTTTCGTTGATTTGTTGTTCGTTTTGGTAAATTGGTTTTTAGTTATAATGGTTAATGCATAAGACAGTGGTGGCCTGATGGGTAAAACCTCCTTAAACCAAATCTGGCTCACCAAGGGTTGTAGGTAGGAATGGTAATTAATGTACAATGTTGTAACGAAGAATGCAGCTACATCTATAGGAAAGCAAACTGCATTGCTTGCGCTATGGATGAAGCATTTTTATTTTGGATAATGGCAAGAATTGAAACTGTGGAAAAGCGGCATGCGGAAGGGAAGCTGCTGAAAATATGGGAACAATAGATGTAACTAGAAATAGAGCCTGGCTCATAAAAGTGATTCTAAAGTCAGGAGCTGTCAAGCTGCTTGGAGGAGGAATAAACCATAGTAGATCACCCACTGTTATGTTTCCTACCCTTGCACTATAACATAGCGGTGTTGGTAGCTGCGATGCTTCAGTTGTCTTTTTTTGTCTGACTGTCGTTTTTTATCGCCTTTACTTTATTCTTTTATTTTTTTCGAAATTCCTGCTCCCGACCTGGGTGTTGCAACCATATCCAGTTGCCCACTGTTGCATTCTGCTAACTCCTCTTCTCCTACCTGCATGTCATAACGTCTTTCACTTTGTTGCCTCTTCCCTTTTCTTGTACCATGTTTTATTTCCTTATTCTTATCGTATTCTTTTATTGTGTTGACAATGCGGAAATAAAAGACACTACTACTACTATAGGCAAACGACACAACAAGCATTTGTAGATAGTTTAAATGATGTTTGGGATATTGCCAGTTTCGATGCAATAAAAACCAGTGTTGTAGTAAGGCCAAGGAGCTTAAGGTCGAGGCCAAGGACTTTAAAATTTTTTCGAGGCCAAGGTAAAGGACACTCAAGCCAAGGCAAAGGACATAGATCAAGGACAACTGACATTTTTCTGATTTCAGAATAAAATCTCAAAATGTTGTGGGTCATTTGGTCATGAAATAAATGGTTCGCAAACAATTTATGGCGTGGTATTGCAGACCTACTATGACAATTGTTTCCGAAAATTGCAGGGTTAAGAAAAATATTATAATAGATAACAATCCAGTGCCAGTACTTCTAGGCGCAGGGTGTTAGACTATAAATTGATATAAGGTGCCCCAGATGAAACTCGCCACAAAACTAAAACTAACCCCGATGAATCAAGCTTAACGTTCTTGTTGTTATTTAACGGTAACTTGTTTAATGTAGAAAAAACGCATGCACTAAACCAGTTACATAACATCTGCATGGAAGCAAATATTAATGATGGTTGAAATATTTACTTCTTTGGTCGACACTGTACTGCTTACTGCATACCAAATTGTTCAACAATTTCTGGATTTTGTGCTTACAAGCTAGTATATGTAACCTATAGCTGCATTTTCTACGTCTGTACTCAATCCGCCGTTCGCTTACCTATAGATGTAGCCGCATTCTTCATTACAACATTGTACATTAATTACCATTCCTACCTACAACCCTTGGTGAGCCAGATTTGGTTTAAGGAGGTTTTACCCACCAGGCCGCCACTGTCTTATGCATTAACCATTATAACTAAAAACCAATTTACCAAAACGAACAACAAATCAACGAAAATGCAAGCAATCATAATAGAAACAAAACCACAAAACGAAGCAAAACAAAAAGTGATAAGCTCTCACGTGTCACATTCACACTCAAAGAACTACCTCACAACAAGTTAATTGGACTGAAACTTTGCTAAAATTTCTTTCGACTAGGGTTGATGATGGTAGAACAGTTAGCACTCGATGAAGTAAACAGCTCAATTTGAGCAGAAAATTAATTATTTTACTCACAATCTGAGGCTGCAACGTTAAAAATTTTTGATTTTGTAATCAACTAATAATGGAGTCAAGTTTTGATGGTCGAGAGTCGAGATCAAGATTTAAAAAAAAAAAAAAAGATTTGAGACCAAGACCCAAGACTTGAAAATATTTTTAAGCCCAAACAGAGGCGTCGTGCAGCTGAAAAGTTCGGAGGGGCTCGAGTGACAACTTAAACAAATATTGATTATTTACAACTTTTATAAAAGCCATATTTATATACATATATATATTGAGATTGAGTAACACATGGATTGAGTAACATATTTATATACATATATACATTGAGTAACATCACGAAAAAAGGAATAGGAAAAGATACCAAAATATGTCGTGATACCTCAATTTTTGGATAATAAATCAAAATTCATTTTGATACCCCAAATCGCTTTTTAATTAGGAACAGTAGGCGCAATCAGTGTGGCCCCACGATTGAACAAAAGTGAGGGACATTACATGGGGTTATGGGGCAAAGCCTCAGCCGCCGTAGGCAAGGTGGGTCTGGGGGCATAGCTCCCAGTCGCCAACGGATTTTTATGGTTTTCACATAAAAAACACTCATTTCAGCACACTTTCTTGTGGAAAAAGAACATATCGGTACCTGCAGTGATGTGCAGACTGCAGTCACTACTATAGCGTCAGACAATACAAAAATGTTTTAGTAGTCCATGTCTTAAAACAAAGTGCTTATTAGGCCTTTGCTCACATGAATTTCCTTTAATACTATATTTTTTAAAACATCATTTTTAATTTGGCAATACTAGCATAACTTACGTAAAAGTGTAAAGAATATGCTTGGGTTACTGTGTGTAGAGTTTCAATAATTTTAAGATTATAATCACTGGGAAAATACTTTAAGTGGTTCATTTTTTTGGGACACCCGATATAGTAAGGCGCAATTTGCACATCAATAAATCAGTCGTGTTATAAAAAATATTCAGGCGAAATAACAATAAAATTATCTGCTTTCCTAAACTTTCGCTGTCATATTAAAGTGAGTATGTGCGAAGTTATCTGTGTTCAAAACGAGCGGACATAACGAGTCTACACCTAGTTTTCTGATGCTTTGAAAAAACTCAGGCGCAATAGGGCTTAAAACGATTTTTGGAGGTGCCAGTAGCTTTGTCGCTGAAAGCACTCTGGGACTTTCTTTTCGCCATTTAAATTGCGTGAGCGTAACATTGCGACAAAACATTACTACGATTTTGTGTTGTTGTACTTTGGAACTGTTTTAGCTACTGCACATGTATTTAACTTTTAACATGGATATCAAAACACCTCGGGGGCCAGACATATGTCACCCCTTTTGGTGTTATACCCGAGGGGGCGCCTACCCCCGCCTGATCGACGCTTATGCACGTCTTAATACATCACAATTCAACCAGATTATTTTTGCTGTACTTACACAACTGGCACATAAGCAACGAGTTTTGTGATGATCAATTTTGAAAATAAGCTATCCTCTCTCAATTTTTTTGTTCTTTAGTGAATCGCTGTTGTCCCAAAAAGGCCGATATCGCCCACTTGCAGAATCAGCCTTGAGGCATTGCTCTTAAAATTTTATTCTGAAGAACTTAATGACGCTTTACTCTTTTTTGTTTGCTGTGCTCCGTAAAGTAATTCTATCTTCTGTCGTATGTTCCATTTTGTGCGAGATTGTACCGCAGAATCCTTATAGCTTTTGATTTATATTTGCGAGCCCTGTAAAAGATGCTGTAAACCTTTCTTGCTGTCTTGACAAATTTTTTTTTTGTGCCAAGTCTATCTTAGGTATTTTGAGATATTTTAATGTTGACCCATGTTGTTACAATGAGATTTTGAGTTTCAGCCATTAAGTTGTTAGTGAACTACCACGAAATTGGTTTTTAAATAGCTTGAGAGACATTTATTTTTGTAAAATCACGGATCAATGTTTGTTTTTGTTTTTTTTGCTGGAGTTCTTGAAAGTTATAGTCATTCATCAATAAGATATATGCAAAGTGACGAGTGATTTAACAAACATCAGCTAGGTACTGCATTCTTCCAAACTCCATGTACCTTTCATGTTTTTGGTGGTATTTGTTCGGCCACCGAGTTACATTTTTATTACATGTTTTGGTAATGCTTACCTCTAACTATCTTGTTCTTATGATATCGTTTAGATGGAATTGAGTGAGAACGGACTTCGTCGCATAACATTTCTGGTGCACAAAAGGAAAGAAGTTCCAAAATATTTCACTTTCCGAGCCAGGGATGGGGTGAGTGATGCGATCCTCCAATATGTCAATCATCATGTAATCTTCTTGCTTTGTTTTAGTTCAATGAAGATCGCATCTATCGGCATCTTGAACCTGCTCTTGCTTTCCAACTCGAGCTTAATCGCATGCGCAATTTTCACTTGAAAGCAGTGCCTACTGACAATCATCGATTGCATGTCTATCTCGGCTCAGCCAAGGTTGAAGAAGGGACTGAAGTGATGGATTATCGTTTTTTCGTGCGTGCGATTATCAGACACTCTGATCTTATTACTAAGGTTAGTTCATGCATTGGATTAAAGTTACCAGCGTTTCAGACAAGATCGTTCCAGGAAGCATCATTCGAATTTCTTCATAATGAAGCGGAGAGACTTCTTTTAGAAGCAATGGATGAACTGGAAGTTGCTTTTTCTGCTGCAGACAACAATAAAATCGACTGCAATCATATTTTCATGAACTTTGTTCCGTATGTATTATCAACAAGTTTTTCAATGCTTTGTAACTGCTCAATATCTTGAACATAAATCAAATTATCTTTCTCTGCAGATTTATCTTGACTTTGCTTCTACCCACTTGGCGCTCACATGTTTTTTTTACTGTATCAGTATCAGGTTTGAGAGCGCACTGCATTGCTTCCTTCTTTGATGACGTTATTGCAGCTCTACAAATAATTCAGCCTTACAGAAACTTAGAAAAGTTATTGAAATCAAATGAACTCAGAAATTATTTTCAAGTTTGCCACAAGTTGTGACACTAACCATGTAAAATTGTAATGTAAACCATCAAAAAATTGCAGTCTATTATGTAGCAATCAACCATATAAACAAACTTATTGACCTTGTATGGCGTGAAGCAATTTGTGGTTGTTAGCAACTCCCCTATTTTTCGGGGGCCCCCAAATTCTTTTAGTATGATCCTAACAAACTATCGGTTGTTCTATATTTTCTTAACCCACACAACTTGTAAGCATACAATTTGGGGTGAGTGCTTATTACTTAACATTGAAATATCCATGACAAGAGTACGATTTACAATACAGTAACGCTTTTCAGAAATTGTGTAAAATCTTTAACTCCACGAGGAAAAGGTGACAGAGGTAAAGAGGTTATTTAGGAATAGGCGACCACTTGTTCGCCACTTCGACATGGGTGAATCTTGCAAAGTGATTTTCACAACAGTGTAACAAGTGAACTCTCCTGATTTGTCTCCACACTGCCCTTTCTACGTGAAGTCGCACAGCATAGATATATTTTGATACTTGTATTCGGATAGCAATGAACACATGTATTTTCTCTGTGGAGAAATATGATTTTTGAATACAAGCTCTCATTTTCAAGAATCACAGAAGAAAAAAGAAATTGAGGACCTAAATTATTATTTTTAATAATAGACTTAATGCGGATTTTTGACCAATTCTTTGCTTTACTCACTGTTATTGTTCTCCAGATTCTAATATATCTCAACCCAAACTGTTTGGCGAGACACTGCATCGTTGTCTTGCGTAATTGCCTCGTAGATTTTACATCATTGTCTCGCATAATTGTTGTCTTGCGTAATTGCCTAGTACATCGACCTACTCCTGCGGTATCGTGCAAGTACAGAGTAAAAGTTCAAAATACCTTTTGTTTTGGTCACTAAGATAGAAAACTTTTTCTTTTGGGTGTTACAAAGTATGTCGAGAATGCGCCTTATGAAGTGTACCATGTGCTCACAAGTAGCATCCATTTGACTGGTATTTGGAGAATTAAATACACAGCTATGGCATTTTACTGAATTATATCCTTAATCAGACAATATAAAAATCCACACTAGTCAGCTTTTACCAACTGAAACCTTGCAAGTTAATTTGCAGCGTCGTCCATGGAAATTTTGCCTATATCGCTCACCTACGGAAAATTTTCATTTTTTAATTAAACACCGTACTAATGCAATGACGGACAAAGGCGCTACCCTTTACTGTCGATTGACTTAAGCAGAATTTTGACAGAATGAACTGTGGTTACATAATATTGCCTAAAAGTAAATCATTAAGTGAAGTAGAAGACCTTGAGTTGAAAAATGCTGTGCATCAAAATCTGTTTAGGCATTTTGTATCCCGTTGATTTAAACACTCGTCACGAATGAGTGGGTTTAATTGTTGTAGTAAATGAGGGTGTTGAAGTATCTTGGTCAGTATGAACAAAAACCACGGAAATTACTTTTTTGCACATACCTTAATGCTGCAAGCACCACTGTGTAATATCTCTAATTACTGGTTTTTGCAAGTTTTTTTTTGCTGCAGTGTTTCATTATGCTATGGCAATCATGCTACCAATCTTTTTAACTTGCTTAAAGAAGAACAGTGGTTTCATTAGAGTTTCAAGTTAACTCTTTGGCAATATAACCACCTGGAACTGTTGTTTTGTTTTGCAACCGAATGTCATTCTGCCACAGAGAAGA
This sequence comes from Trididemnum miniatum, assembly GCA_964006365.1. Classification (NCBI taxonomy): domain Eukaryota; kingdom Metazoa; phylum Chordata; class Ascidiacea; order Aplousobranchia; family Didemnidae; genus Trididemnum; species Trididemnum miniatum. The sequence continues at coordinate 23,717,506 of OZ023239.1, forward strand.
TAGGCCAGATGGTTAATGTGAGATTCAGGAAGGGATTTCCGGACCACATGTAAGTTCCACCAGGATTAGTATGAACTTAACAAAATGCCATTGTTCGAGCTCATTTTTTTGTGACTTTATATTAGAAGGTCTTGTTATCGCCGTTTGGCCAGGCATCTACTACAGATCAAGTGCAAACAACTGAGAGGTTGATGGATTATCCTTTCAGCACATCAGGCTGCACTAGGCCCATGCAAGGCCAGAAGCTAACTGCTGTGCAGTTGGCCAGCTTCTGTTAAGGTCATCCAACATAAACCTACCGCGTATTCCTCTGGATCAGGGGTGTGCAACCATTTTGCTATTGCCGGCCACATTACGTTTATCTCTAGAAAGTACAACCGTCAATAATTTTTGAAAACTTGTATGTTGCGTTAAGCCTAATCTATACTTAAACTCATCCGTTTTAAAACCTTAGTTAAAAAGCGTAATGTGAAATAATGTCAATATAAAGAGTTTTATTCATTACCTGGTTTGCAATTCATCGTACATTCATGACTCCCTTGGTTTTGCATACGACCAGGTAAGCTTGCAAAGTCGGATGTCTCATTAGATACCATCAACCTTAGTTCAAATTCCAAATTGCTGTCTTGTAACTGGGTTTGAAACTCGCCAAACGACGAAAACCTTGTGAAGATCAACTAATCAGAGCGCAATTTACAGGCTACTCTTTTAGTGCTTTGCATTAAAAAAGTTGACCAGTAATTGTCCACTACAACATGAATGGAAAACAACACACAAGATTGTTATGACATCAATGATGAATCGACTTAATTTGTTTGACGGAGGCTAACGCAGGTCGGCATAACACAGGATCACACGTAGTCGTAACTTCTTATAATTCTATTTGAATAAGGTTGTTTGAGCCTATTGTGTACATCATCCTCATTTCGTCACAAAACCTATATGAGAGGAAGAAATAGTACGGATGCTAAGCAGCGCGTCCAAACTCAAAAAGTGAAAAATGAAAATCTAATGAAAGAGTTCGTGAATGAAGCGATGAGTTCCTGGAAAATGCAGTATGAGCATGAAATAAAAGCACTAAAAGAGGAAATTAAAGCAATTAATGAGAGTCAAAACTTCATTGCAGACAAGTAAGAAAAGTTAAAATCAGAACATTGTGACCTGCAAATGACTAACAAAAAGCAAGAAAAGGAAATTACTGATAAATCCTTAAACTTGGAAGTTCGTGGTGCGAAAGAAGAAGAAAAGTGGGATGCCTTGGAACAATATGGGAGGAGACAAAACCTAGAAATTGTTGGAATTCCAATTAGGCAGGGAGAAAATACAAATGAAATAGTGAAAGAAGTAGCTCAACTGATTGATGTTAAATTAACAAATGATCAAATTTCTACGTCACATCGTCTTTCTTCTAAGTCAAACCGCACTGTCAATAAAGGTAAAACTTCATCTCAAACTCCCCCCCCCATTATCGTACGATTTGTGAGCCGGGACAAAAGAAACAAAATGATGGCCAATCGCCATCGAATCTGACAAGCTGACTTACTTGAAAAAATTTTCTGTGGTCGGAACTAATGGTATCTATATTAATGAAAATTTTACCCATTACCGTAAAAGCTTTTTTGGCAAGCCAAGCAAAAAGCAAAATCCTGTGAATACAAGTCCTTTTGGACAGTAAATGGTAATATTTTTGTCAAAGAAGACTTCATAAATGCAACTGTTGGTTCTTTAACTGCTAAATTTCAACCCTGTAAATATTACGATATTAATGATTTTCTTACACCAAATTTGAACTCTTTTAGTGTTATTCATCTTAACATCCGTTCTCTACAAAAAATTTTTACTCACTGCAAGAATTTTTGTGTTCACTCCCCCATCTTCCACATATTATTTGCTTATCTGATACTCGACTTAATTATTTACCATTGACAAATATTGAATTGCCGGGGTACAAACTTTTACACGCTGACTCCACTACACGTGCAAGAGTAGTTGTAATTTATCATTCTATCAGTCTGACTGTTGACATTATTTTCAATCCTGGCCTAGATATAATTGGATGTGAAAACCTATGGATTAAAATAAATTGCCCTGATGTGATAATTGGTTTAATTTATGGACATCCTAAAAATGACGTTAAACTTTTTTTACAAAAATTCAATATAATTTTAGAACAATACAACAATAAAAAAGTCTATTTAATAGGAGATATTAATATAGACATCAGTACCTCACTGAACCCTTTAAATTTAACCTATGCTACTGACTACACCAACATGCTTGCTTGCAACAATTTATTCCCGTTAATCTCTCTTCCTACGCGAGTAACTGAGCGATCATCTACCATCATTGATCATATTGTTGCTAATGACCATGAACATTCTATCTTGCCCGGCATCATCAGAACGGACATTACAGATCATTACCCAATTTTTTGCTCTATTAAATTAAGTACACTTTCTAAAAAGTCAGATGAAGACTTTTTTAAACAAGTTCTTCAACAGTGAAACATTTTGTGAAAATCTGCATGAATCTATACATAACTTCTTCATTACAGCTGGTGTCATAAACTGTCATAACTTCAATGAAGTTTTTGCAGGTTTTATTAAAGTCATTGAAAAAGTAATAGACGAACATGCACCTTTTAAAAAGCTATCTCGGAAAGAACGTAAATTGAGATTAAAACCTTGAATCAGTCGTAGCTTACTGACGTCTATTAAGCATAAACAAAAACTGTACGTTACACATTTTCGTAAAGGCAGTTCAGAGCAGCAAATTTATTACAAGCAGTATGCAAAGAAATTAAGTAAAATTAAAATAGCAGCGAAAAAACTGCATTACGAAACAGAACTGAAAAAGGCACAAAATGATTCTTTTAAAACTTGGAACATTGTAAAGTCCCTTCTTTCCTCTTCTCGCAAAGACCCAGCTCTTCCTGAAAAAGTTAGATATTCAAAACAACACAATTACTGATATTAGGGATATTGCAGATGCGTTTAATGATTATTTTTCTAATATTGGTCTAAACTTAGCTAATAAGATCATTCAACATAATGCTTATAAAACTTATTTAACGTCAAGAAATTCTTCTTTATTTTTTCATCCAAGTTCCCCTTTTGAAGTTATGCAACAATTAGTTTCACTGAAAAATAAAAAATCCTGTGGATATGACAACATTTCGGCTTTTTTATTGTTGTGGGTGCTCAAGTTCTTGCCAATCCACTCTCCTATTTATTTAATTTAGCTTTTCAGTTCGGCATGTTTCCACTATGTTTAAAAACAGCCAAAGTAATTCCTGTTTTTAAAAGTGGGGATAAGAGTAATTACCGCTCCATCTCTATTCTCTTAACTTTCTCTAAAATTCTAGAAAAATTGATCTGTGTTAGGACAAGAAAGTTTCTGCACAAACATTCAATATTATCTCCCACCCAGTATGGTTTTAGACCCATGCACTGGACCTCAGATGCTATGCTAGACCTTTCTTCTACCTTTGACAACATTAATAACCATCAATATACAGCACTTTTGGTCTTAGACCTAAAAAAAGTTTTTGATGCTGTCAGTCACGAAATTTTAATAAATAAAATGAATCATTATGGAATTAGGGGTACAGCTGAAACTCTCTTTACTTCTTTTTTAGCAAAACGTAATCAATATGTATCGATAAATAACGTCAGCTCTACAACTAAACCTATTAATTGTGGAGTGCCTCAAGGTTCTGTTCTTGGCCCACTTCTTTTTACCCTTTATATTAATGATATCTGCAAATCTACTTCTTGTAACCCTAGACTCTTTGCTGATGACACTTGCCTAATTTTGCAAGACAAACACCTGTCCTCTTTAAATACTAAAATCAATAATGAATTGAATGCAATTAATAAATGGATAGTTGCTAACAAATTAACTTTAGACTTATCAAAATCCAACATCATTATTGTTAATTCTACTTGTGACAAAAAAGATTCAAATTTATCCCACTATTTAAATGCCAATATTTCTTCTGGTATTGCTGTAGTTGATGATGTCAAATACCTACAGGGTTTATACGGTCAGGGAAAATCAGGGGAAAACATATCTTTTTCGAGATGGTCAGGGAAGTCAGGGAATTCAACGAAAAAGTCAGGGAAAACTGGGAAAAAGTCAGGGAGATTTTTTTGGAAAGTTCTTACCTCCTTTGAATCAAGATCCATCGTTTATTTTAGCAATTGTATGTCAAACAAGCTTGACTTCATATTTTTCTCTTTATTGCCTTTTTTTCCTAATTTGTCGCATTTTTTCTCTCGTTTCATGTGAGTTTGTTTCAGCTCGTATTTTAATTTTTTTTACATTGGGTGGACTTGGACTATCCGTAGAACATACATAAAAAAATTAGCCTAATCGATCACTTACTTCAGCCTGTGCGAATTAAAGTTTAAAAATAACGAATTAGGTAAAATTTGAAAATTCGTTGCAACTAATTCGGAATTCGTCAAGACGAATTACGCAATTCGTACAAATATTGTAGTTTGCCGTTTTTGTAGTTCTCAAAAGTCACGAGTTTGCTTCTTTTGCAACTCCATTCCTCATTTTAATCTACTCCGTAAAAGCAGCCAGAGAAAAGATGGTTTATTGCGCAATAAAAAAATTGAAAAGCAATACTTGATCATCAAGCAATTTTTTTTCCCAAAATACCGGTATTTTCCAACAGCCCTCAAAAATTATTTTCTTTGGTCTCAAATTGGGTTAATTGTCGAAACAGGATTTCTATTTTCAGTCGCATGCTGTTTGAATAAAATGTTGTTGTTGGCCAGCTTGGAAAAAGATAGAAAACAGACCAAACGAAACTGCCCCCATTTTCTTCATCTTTCTCTTTAATTCGTCGTCTCTCTTTTTTTCCTAAACGGATGAACTATTTCCACTATTTTTGAATTCATTAATAGCAGAATGCTCCTCGCAAAAAAAAAATTATGAATCGGTTGCATATATCACTTGCGGATCCGAAATTCGCGCGACTAGTCTGAAAGTTCGTGGGACGAATTAGGAAGCGTATACGATAACGACGCATAAGGGTATTTGAAGGGATTTTTATTTTTGTCCATTGTACGCATTCAATTAGAATAATATTTGCAGGGACGGTGCAGTAATGAATTCACACTTTAGCTAACTATCGTTTTGTTTAAATAAGACTTTCAAACAACCAATAATCTTTTAACAAAATGGACAGACGAATTAGGGAGAAATTCGTTGCAGTGACGAATTAGGAAAATTACTGTGGATATTTTCTTACTATAAAAGTAGCCTAGAATGTCTAAAAAATTGAAATAAACTTATTTCCAAGATGGTTGGTTATCGTTTGAAGAATTCAAGGCATGGCTTTGTAAAGCTTCTACCAAAGGTGAAGCAAGATGTCGACTATGCTGGCAACAAATCCTATGTGAAAAAAGTCAAGAAACGAGCCGAAATCAAAAATTTCTTTGCTAAAAGAAATGTAATTAGACCTGCTAACTTATCTTCTGAAGAAAAGCAGCTGCAATCTACCCTAGATACAGAGGATTTGGTTAAAATTTAACCATCCTGCAGTGCAAATAGTCAAAGTACGATTCTACTGGTCTTTCAAGATGGAGGTAAATTGAATGCCGAAATACGGTAGGTTCTGAAGCATGTTGTTGGTGGATGTAGTGACAATTTTGTTACTGGTTCTGTGAACCTATTTCATTCAATGTTTCCTGATAGCAAGATTGCTGGCATAATGGAACTTGACAAAGACCAATTAAAATATGTTGTGAATTATGGTATTGCACCTTACTTCCTACAATTACTGGAGAGCAAGTCTCTTTATCAGAATCGTTTGTAATTTCAGTGTTATTATTGTTGTGATTTTCTTAGATTTTTTACTTGAAGTAGTGCAGAGTGCTGTGAACTGCAAAACCAGATTCTTGTGAAATATGTCACTTAATTCTTATTTTCTGTATTCAAGCCAAGCTTCTTGCAATTTTCTAAGATGCAATCACGACAGGTCACCTGTAAAATCCTTATTTCTGCTGCTGAATTGATGTTTCCGTGTATGTAGGCATTAGGTGTACATAGTTCTTTTTGCTGCTGGTTGATATTATGCAGTTCGTTTATATTTTTAAAGTTAGGAAAAAAGTATGTTTTGCAGGATTGGGTCAGGGAAAAACATAGGGATTTTCAAACGAAAGTCAGGGAAAACAGGTGCGATTTTGAGGAAAGTCAGGGGAATGTGTCAGAAAAATTCCGTATAAACCCTGGCCTAGGTGTAACGTTTAACAAAAATCTTAATTTTGACTTGACTTATTCACTCCTTGAAAAAGAAGTTATCAAGGCCAGTAGGGATTTTAGCAAAAGTGAAACCATTTTTAAACAGTAAAACCTTGTTACAGCTGTATTCGCCATTTTTCACTTTCACTTAAAATATGGAATACTAGCTTGGAGTTATACATACAAAACTTTTTTTTTTTTAAATTAAGTGTTTTACAAAACAAATCTGTTAAAATAATTGGAGGTGGAAGTTGTTATGATCGAGCAACACCATTCTACGTCAAGCTTGACATTTTGAAATTGGCTGATCTTGTGAAATTCGAAAAAGCATTATTTGTTTTCAAATTCAAAATTAAAACTCTTCCTGCACAGTTAAGCAAATGTTTCTGTGAGGTCAGCAGTGTACATAAAAGGTCTACCCGGGCTCTTACGCAAAATAATTATTTTATGCATTTCTTGAAAAAATCAAAGCTTCAAAATTCTATCAGGTATCAAGGTCCTCTTATTTGGAATTCATTAGATTCAACCATTAAAAACTCCAAGTCGATAAAATCGTTTAAATCTAACCTCAAAAGAACTTTACTAGAAAAATGCAGTCTTGTCTAATTCAGTAGTATAAAAGCCAGCATCACATATATTTCTTAAAAGTGTGTTTTATTGCTTTTTTGTTTTTTGGCTTGCTTTTCGTTCGTTTGTTTGCTTTTCGTTTTCACTAAATTTGTACTATTTTCTATGACGACCAATTTTGCAAAGGTGGCTGCAGACTAGAAGATCTAACGATCCCTTTGCAGTCTCCTTGATGTCTGTTATCATTTTACCACATTTTACTGTTGATTATTTCTAATTCCTTGCTGTGTACTTGACACCGAATAATAAATCGGTTCAGTTCAAATGAGTAAAAGAAACCCGGTTTAATCCTCCAAAAACCGCGGATTAAGTTTTAACGTGTTTAACCCTCGGTTTAACACGCTGTTGTACTTAATCGTGCTTGTTACAGACCAAAATAGGGTTAATTCGAACATAAGGGTTGGAAAAGTTTAATCTGAAGATAATCCACTTACGTGCATTTCGCCCTAAAACTGCGTTTCTGCCAAACTTCTCGAATTAAGTTCTCACACACCCTGCTGACAAATATGTTTTTGCAGTTTTTCTGTTTTGCGCTAATATACGCCAGCATCTGTTGCTACATTGTGTATTTTTAAATGTACGTCCCGGCATTAGGTTGCACACCGTTGTTCTAGATTCATGATGTATTGGGTGCAAAGAGATTTCACATCTAATATTTGTTTTATGGCACTGCACTCGCGATTCCACGTCAAACGCAAAAGTTTGTCGTGCACCACCTGAAACAACCTTGCGTACCACAGGTTGAGAATCACTGCTTCACTGCTTCTGTTACGTATAATTTGCACTATGTGTTTGCCTGGCAGAAAGCGAAGCAGGTTCACATAGAAGGCTACAATGCCAGATGGCACCAGAGGCTTCGGTCAAATCTAAGGTAGTGCCAGCTTGCTGTTTTTTTTCGAGAAACTCTCCTTGATATTCTGCGTCAGCAGAGATCTAGCGCCAACTTCTCCTGTCAAAACCCAGCTTTTCGCCAATATTGTGAAGGGTCAAGGATTTTTTTTTTCAATATGGGCTTGGATAAGTCGTTTTGACAGGACGCAGACAAAAAGATAAGACGATAGTTCTTTGGGTCCCAGATAGATTTATTCAGCTGGGAAGATACGGCTACCAGTGACTTTTCAAGACGATACTTCCTTGGGTCCCAGATAGATTTATTCAGCTTGGAAGATGCGGCTACCAGCGACTTTTCCCAGATTTTGAGATAGATTTATTCAGCTTGGAAGATGCGGCTACCAGCGACTTTTCCCAGATCTTGAATTTATGCAGGCAGGATTAAATGACAGCAAGTAACGAGGACTTTAGAGTAGCACTGGCTTGGAGTATTGAGTTGCAAACAATTAGAGAATCGTCTTGGAGCTTTTCTTTACTAAAATGTTGCAGAGTTCAAGAATGGAAACTTGTTTACTGGTGAATGTTCTTTAATGCTGCTTTTACTTTTTCAAAAATTTCGCGTTTTTTTCACGAGTTTGGAATTGTGTAGCAAAAAAAGTTATCACATGGATGATTTGCGGCAAATTAACGTCTTTTGTGATTGTGTACTATCGTAAAAATAACAGGCTTAATGGCAGGAGTTTCGATCTTTTTACCAGTTCAAAATTAATTCACTTGTGGAGGAATAATATAACCGCTGTAAATCTCAAAACTAGACGTTTCGACAACATAAATTCAGCTGTCATCATCAGCAGTGTATGCAAGGCAGTGCAAAACTGTAAGAACTAGAATTTACAATTCTAACTACAAGTAATAGCATAACCCAGGCAACGGGTCAAAATAAGTAGTATAATTATAACGTCATAAACCAAAAGCTAATAAAAAGACTGACGGAGTTAAATTAACAATTAAATTCGTAAAGAGAAGCGGATTTGGAGTCAACGTTAAGCAATGGCTCATATTTTTGAATAAAAAGTGACTCAAGAATTAATAAGCGTGCAGAATCACCAGAACTACTAAGAATGTTCGATTTGGCAAAGTCCACTTTATGGTCAGGATTGTCCATTAAATGTTGGCACACCTCGGATTTATCCCAACTGAAATGCTCCTTAAGTCTGTTAATAAGATGACGTCTAGTCTGTCCTATGTAGTTAGAACCACAAGAACACGTTAATTTATATACAACCCCATGTTTCATCAAGGTCTTTTGCTTATCTTTCAGACGAAAGTTGTGTCCTATGTTCCAGGTGGTGTCGATAATCCGTAGAATAACTCGGTTCCATGTCTGCTTTTCCACTAACGCAGACAGCTCTTTGTTGAGTTGCATTGACATGTCATCTAAAGAGGGCAACCGAGCAATAACTGTTCTACAATTTTTACGTTTTTCAAGGTGACTCAACATCTTGTCATATTTATGATTAAAAAATCTCCTGACACAACTATCTAAAAAATAAGCAGGATAGCCATTGCGACCAAGCATAACCGTGATATTATCCACCTCTGAACAAATGCTTTCATAAGAACTACAGATCTTGTAAGCACGATCGAGCAAACAATTGATCAAGTTATATTTATAGCGGCATGGTACAAAGCTGCTCCATTTGGAATATAATCCAGTGTTGGTCGGTTTGCTAAATGTACTGGTTGTAACTGTCGTTGAACTGTTATCTACTAAAACATCCAAAAAATTAATACATTTGTTATTTTGAATTTCAGTGGTAAACTTTATGTTAGGATGTACTTCATTCAAACTGTCACAAAATATTTTAATGGAATCAAGGCTATCAAAAACAGCAAAGCAATCATTCACATACCGGTAAAAAATTGATGGCTTATGATTTGAAAGCGTTCTCGACAGAGCTTTGTCCACTAGATGGTTCATAAGGACATCAGCCATAAGACGAGATAAACTGCCACCCATAGCCACACCGTCAGTTTGCTCAGAAAGTTCTCCATTGAATGAGAAGGCACCTCCTTGAACTGTCTATAATAACAATTCCTGATGTTATTTTTATCTATTCCTTTAAGAACAAAATCTGTGTTATTGTCGAATAATTTATCCAATATTAAATTAGTAGTATGATTAACCGGTATGTTAGTAAAAAGTTATAATTATACTACTTATTTTGACCCGTTGCCTGGGTTATGCTATTACTTGTAGTTAGAATTGTAAATTCTAGTTCTTATAGTTTTGTACTGCCTTGCATACACTGCTGATGATGACAGCTGAATTTATGTTGTCGAAACGTCCAGTTTTGAGATTTACAGCGGTTATATTTTTCCTCCTTAAGCTAGTTCACTTGTGCAGTTGAGAAAGGCATTCTGCAGGATTTCCCCACATTGTAGCGGAAGATAGATTGCCAACACTGGTGGATAGAGAATGTTCAACGAAGGAAAAAGCTAAAATTAGTCAAAGATTGCCAACGCTGGTGGATAAAGAATGTTCAACGACGCAAAAACTAAAATTAGTCAAGTTTTTTTATGTTGCAACCTCACCACTAAAAGCAGACGTTTTTTATTTTTGTTCCTGCTTTATACTCAATCTTAAAAAAGATAAAAATGTAACCATCGTCTTTCATTCAGTACTTACCCTTATTGTGGCATTGCGTTTCCACAGTGGAGTTAGGAAGGAAGCTCATTAGCAAATCAAAACTGTTCTAGAGTTTCAACAATTTTTTTTTCTTCTAAGCGTAACAAATGACATCGTTTCAAAAAATTTTTAGGAAACAGGTTCTACTATTGTGTTATATCCACTGAAATAATGCTAATGCTTTTTCTCAATATTGGTTGCAAAGTAATTGTGGTTTTACTGCAAGGTGTTGTATTTTTCACAGGAATGTTATGATCGATCCAATGAAGATAGAGGAGAGCATTCGTTCAATGGTGCTGCGATATGGAAGCCGATTGTGGAAGTTGAGAGTTCTTCAGGCAGAAATCAAAGTCAACATCAGGTATAAAATAAGGATGATTTGCTCCTTTCATTTTTAACTGAAATATTTTGATTAAGACTGAAAGATGACTCTGATCCATTTCCTTTTCGAATCTTTCTTACAAAAGAGTCTGGTTATTATCTGGATATTAGCTTGTACAAAGAAGTGACCAATCAGGGCACTGGGCAGGTAAACACGTTGTGAATCATTCATGTGATGTTATCTACACTGGCGCAGCCAGAAATAAAAAAAGGAAGGGGGTACAATTTTTTTTTCATTGAATTATTGTACTGCTACTAAGAAGGTTTCAGCCAGGCCTATTAGTTTATATGCGAAAAATAAGTGATTTGATTCATTGTTGCGCCAAAGTCAGACCGTAATTCAGAAGTTTTTTTGCTTCTGCAAGACTAGAATTGTTACTGCTAGCCATTGTGCAGTGTGCACACTGATTAATACGGGAAGTAAATTGCCCACTTTTTTTCTTCTTTCTGCAAGTGTGCAACCAATGACACGTGCAAATGAGCAGTAGGCACGGTAGATAGCTTGATGACACTTTTTTCAGGGGCAGGGCGCTAATGCACTCAAAGGAGTGCTACAGCGATTAATTGTATGTTGCGTTTGGTTGACTGAAGTATTGGGGGCAGTCAGTTCAACGGAATGGCAATACAATACTAGACACAGTGGCATTATTCTTACTACAACCTATGTTTGTGTACGAAAATCATATTTAAACAGATGATTTAACAAATTATTTATTGACCTCCTTCTGCATTTCTGGCAATTTCATCACGCTCAGACTAAGAATATTTTAAACGGATATACCATAGTTTAATAACTTTTTTAAAATCTGTACCTTGAAAAGGGGGGACTGGTCTTCCTAGTCCCCTCCCTTGGCTGCGCCGGTGGTTATCCATCATGTTGTGCTGCAATATTTTGAGTGCATTTTTATTTTCCTGCTGCATAGAAATAAATTCAAATACTGTAGTTTGATTGTTGCTTTAACTTTTTATCAAAACTTGTTGCTAGTTTGATTTGCTGTTAATTCAAATTTTCCAAGTTCGGTTAATTGTTGGAAGCAAAAGAGAAACAAAATCGAAACTCTGGAACTTTTTGATTTTGAAGATTCGTTTCAGCTCACTCTTAACAGTATTGTGTTTGATTAATGTTTTTGTGTGGTCAGACAATGTTTCAAGCATACAACCTTTCGAAACCGGGTCCTCTGCATGGAATGCTGACCAGCACACCTTACGTCACCAAAGATCTTCTCCAAGCAAAGCGATTCAAGGCTCAAAATCTGGGTACAACTTACGTGTACGACATTCCCGACATGTTCAGAGAATGCTTGAAAGAAGTTTGGAAAAATTATGCAAGCAAAGGAGATTGGGGCGTCGCAATTCCAGAAACTGTGGTAGGGATGCGTTATGTGTTTCCAAGGTATAATCGTAGTTAATAATGAATTTTATGTTTAAGCTTTTTGCTGAGGAATTGGTGTTGGATGGACAAAACCAACTGATGAACATCAATCGTCCTCCTGGGGAGAATGAGGTAGCACTTCACTTCAATTTACTGCGATCATTTTTGTTGCATTGTTTGATGTTTTCAGATTGGAATGGTAGCATGGAAACTAATCCTTTACACTCCTGAATACCCGGATGGAAGAAGTATTGTGTGCATTGCAAATGACATCACCTGCAACATAGGATCGTTTGGTCCTGAAGAAGATATCTTGTATCAACGTGCTTCGGAAAAGGCAAGAAGAGAGGTAAGGCCATGGTGCAATTGATGCAACGTAACATGGCTTTTATGAACATTGGATAACTTGTTTTTTGCTATTGAAACAACAATTCTTATCTGATTCTAGTTTGGCTATAATAAAAATTATGAAAAAATGTGATACTGTTTACTGCCCATCGCTGTATGTCGCGAAATAGCTGAGTAAATTTCCGCTTTGCTGATAGAAAAGGAGGAATTTCCGCTTTGCTGATAGAAAAGTCGCTAGATGTTTGCACATTCTGGGAAATACCTTCTCTCAGCTGACCTTACATAAGGATAAGTAAATATCCAATCACCTTCTCCCAATGAATTTAATTCTACCACCCTAGCTTACTAGACTTTAATTTCCATGCCAACTGTTGACTGATGTATCATCAAACAAGAACTCTTTCCTGCTTATGAGCAGCTCAAGGCATCAGTGCAATAATAGAAATATGCAAAACTGCAGACCGTGAATACTGTTTCGACCTATCAGATCTCATCAGTGCAGTTGTTGTAGTCGACACTTACTTAAGATTATATATACCTGAGAAGGACTTTTTTGCTTGTATTTATAACTCGCCCGTGAGAAGACGGGGGACAAGGCAGGCACTGTGTCTGTGCATGCAGCCCAGAAAACACAGTGAATGTCAGCGCTAAGGTCACAATTTGTGACACAAATGCAAACTGCTTCTCAGGCATATATTGCCATGAGTAAATGTCGATCACGCCGACTGCACTGATGAGACCTGTTAGGTCGAAACAGTGTTCACTGTCTGCAGTTTTGTATACATACTTGCGCATTTGCATTCGTGTCATAAATTGTGACTTTAGTGCTGACATTTACTGTGTTTTCTGGCCTGCAGGTTCTGTTAACTGGTATGATTACAAACCTAAAGCAGAAAATTCCTTTTGAGGTATATATTGCCTTGAGTAAATGTCGGTCATACCAACTGCACTGACGCACACCTACCTTCGTTTATATCTCATAGGCAGCTCATGGTCGTATACAGCCTTGTTCTGACAACTTCTGCGATGTCGCTGGAACCATGTGTACTGGCCCCTACCTTTCCAGTGGATCCTTCCTCAGACGTGGAGAGGGGAGACCTGTTGCATGGGTAACAGCCTGTCTCCCATACGTACTCACCTAGGCCTTCGTCTGAAGATGTCACTCTAGCTTCGCTTGACAGCGCAGACAACCACGAGAAGTAGCAGTTATCAGTTATAAGTTTATTGCTCAACTGGCGCAGAGTTTGACACCAGGGGTTGCTTTTGATGGTGGGAAGGGCCATCGTGCCCCATTGAGCAGCTATTGCCTGCCTCGATCTGGGAAGCCCGCAGCAAATAAGGTGCTGTCCCATCACGGTTTGCTAGCCCCACTAGGTGCATGGGACATGATACAAAACGCGAAAAGCGGATCGTAAATTGTGCACCTAAAAACAAAAAACATTTCCACTCTTAAATTAGGTACTTGGAACGTGAAAACACTGACACTTGGCTTCTCCACTGATCTCCATGACATCAGGGTTGTTCAAAAGACAGCAGTGATTGATCAGAAACTGCACAGGCTATAAATGGATATTGTTGCCCTCCAGGAAACACTACTGCCAGTTCCCGGCTCCATGAGGGAAAAACATTTCTCCTTCTTTCGAAAAGGAAAGTGTGCAGATGAGACAAGAGAACATGTAGTAGGGTTTGCCATAAGAAACTGCCTGCTGAGCTCCATCATTCCATTCTCAGATGGAAATGAGTAAGTCATGACCCTACAAGTCAACACTTCATCGTTTCCCGCAGACCTCATCAATGTCTATGCTCCAACTTTGACATCATCATCTGATGCAAATGACAGATTTTATGACGAACTGCACTCAGTCATAAATTGGTTTTCAAAAGAGGAATCGCTGTTCATTCTTGGCGAATTCAATGCCAGAGTGGGTGCAGACCACAATTCATGGTCAGCATGTCTTGGCAAGTTTGGAACTGGAAAGTATCAACATCAATAAGATGAGCAATGAGATATTGATCCAAGAGTTTACAACTGCAATTAAGGAATATATACCAGGTCCTGCAGCTCCAAATGCACAAGCAAAATGGGGAGGCTTAAGAGACATCGCATGCACCGCAGACACATCGCATGCACCGCAGATTGGCACACTTTTGGCAGAAAGATGGAGAGATCAACAAACTGGTTCAGGTTTCATTCTTAACGAAATAGGAGTCATCATGATGAAGAAGAGAAATGCTTTAGTGCTTCCAAAGCTAACGCCACTCAGCGGAACTTACAACTTCTCTGTACGGCTCATTCTGGAGTTCATTGAACGAACCACAAGGCGTTGTTCAAATGATTACTGGCTACATCTCTGCTCCAACATACAGCATGCAGCTGCAACGAGTAACATCAAGGGAATGTACGATAGGGTAAAGTAAAAAAAACTTTTTTTGGTAATCGAAAAAACTGTAGTTCTCAAATCCGGCCAAATGGTTAAAAACTTGTTAAAAATTTGTTTTTAGGGAGTTGCCCCATTTTCCAGCCTGCTACCCCCCACAATGTTATTGCAACCGATGACGCAGGGAATAATTCACATATCTTGGTAACCACTGGTCATATAGTCATGGTGTATAGCTCAAAATCTGCGGAAACACCGTGTTCCTATCTGTGCTAAGAAGAAAATTTTCTCTCAACCGAAATACGAAAATTGGGACCATTTTTGGTAGTTTTTGGAAAATTCACCTACAAGCAATTGTGTAAGAAGCATCGTCATTTAATTGTGATCGGTGAAACTAATTCCTCTCATATAACTAACACTGTATGTGATTTGATGCATCAATAAATGGACGGATGGTGGCTTCCGCTCTTGCTCAAATAAGATGAGTAGTAACAATTGCTCAAATCAGCAGGGCATATGCATCAAGCGGAAGTCACTAAATTAAGCATAAAGCAAATTTAGCGAATTTAGTAAGTTGATCTTTGTTTGATGTGAAATTGGTTTTGAATTAAACACAAAAAAATTGTAACATATAAAGACTGTGTGGTGTCAAAACGGACTTCACCACAAAATAATAAATGGCTGTTTTTGGCAGCCAAAAAATGCTGTTAACCTCATAAGGAATATTTGTGACAAGTTCGAGAAGTTCGATGTAGTGGTAAAATAAAAAACTCCAAGCAAAAAAAATGTTTTGAGATCAATTTGACCCACCCTTCCTGTAGAAGAGATTACACGGTTTACTAAAGCACTGTTGGAGCTGCGTTGTGTTGTCGAACGTTTTCATAAGATAGCGAGATTTAATTTGTTTGTTGGATCACTCTCGTCTATGCAGATGCTTGCGCAACCAGTTTGATGTGCTGCTCCACAGATTGGCAATGAGATAGGTGGTGTAATACCACTGGTTTCTTCAGACATTCTTCTATTTCTGTATCTGCAAGGTTTGCAATTGCTGGAGATTGTTATTCGTAAGAATCGAAATTGGCTAATTCGTAGTAAGCGTTTGCTTCCAAGTTCAGAGTTGATACATCGAACAAGTGAATCAAACTGTTATTCATTGCAGGTGGGCAGTCATTATGTGCATTTTCTTCAACTACTTGTTTCCGACGTGCTAGCACTTTCACCCCTCCTACATTTCTTACATTTTCGTAATCATCCCCTACCATCTCAATCAAAACATTTTCTTGGTGTTCAAAATGATTGTTCGTTGCATCACACTCTAAGCAATTTCTTTAACACATTTGTTGAAAAAATTCTTAATCCTCTGAACTAAGTTGAAAAAGTTGCTGGGCCCATGGGTTACCTGATTATGTGATAATGTTAGGGGATGATAATGAAAACGTGAGAAATGTTGGAGAGGCGAAAGTGCTAGCACGTCGGAAACAAGTAGCTGAAGAAAATGCAAACACCAATGACTGCTCCATGCACTAAACAGCACTTTGATTCGCTTGTTTGATGTACCAACTCTGAACTAGGAAGCAAGTGCTAACCACAAATTAGCCAATTTCAATTCTTACCAGCAACAACCTCAAGCACTTGCAAGCCTTGTAGGTACAGAAATAGAAGAATGTCTCAAAACACTTCTGGTATTACACTACCTATTTCATTGTCAATTTGTGGAGCGGCACATCAAACTGGTTGCGAAAGCATCTACACAAGATGCAGGATTTGATAGAGGAGTGATCCAACAAAAAAATTAAATCTTGGAAACTTCTGAAAACATTTGACACCAAAAAGCAGTTCAAATAAAACGTTTAAGTACCATGTAACCTATTCTATTGGCCAGGTGGGTTAAATTTGATCTCAAAACAGTTGTTTTTGTTCTGAGCTTTTTATTTTACTACTGCACCAAACTTCTTGAGCTTGTCAAAACTATTCCTTATGAGGCTAACAGCATTTTTGACTGCCAAAAACAGCCATTTATTTCATCTTGTATCATTTTGCGATAAAATCAGTTTTGACATTACACAGAGTTTATATGTTACAATTTTTTGTGTTTAATTCAAAAACAATTTCACATGAAATTAAAACCAATTCACCAAAATCACTAAATTTGCTATACGCTTATTTTGGTGACTTCCGCTTGATGCATATGTCCTGCTGATTTAAGCCATTGTTAATTTGTATTGATGCATCAAATCACATACAGTGTTAGTTATATGAGAGGAATTAGTTTCATCGATCAAAATTAAATGACTGTGCTTCTTACGCAATTACTCGTAGGCGAATTTTCCCAAAACTACCAAAAATGGTCCCGATTTTTGTTTTTCCGTTGCAACTTTTTTCGTGATGAAAATAGAGAAAATTTTCTTCTTAGTACACATAGGAACATAATGTTTCTGCAGATTTTGAGCTATGTAGTATCTTTACCATGTACCATTACTCTACGATCGTTGGTTACCAAGATATGTGAATTGCCCCCTGCGTCATTGGTTGCAATAACATTTTGGGAGGTAGCAGGCTGAAAAATGAGGGCAATTCCCCAATACCAATTTTTTAACAAGTTTTTAACCATTTGGCCGGATTTGAGAACTACAGTTTTTTCGATTTCCAAACACTCCGCTCTGATGTGTGATGGCTTTAAGGAAGTATTGGGTCCCACACCAAAGAAGATCGCACCAATAAGATTCACCTCAGGCGACATAATTCGGGACTGCAACAAACAGCTGGAGCTGTGGGTAGAGCATTATAATCTCGGATTTGTACTCCAGAGAAAATTTGGTCTGTAAAGATGTAAAGTAGTAGTAGTGTCTTTTATTTTCGCACCGTCAACACAATAAAAGAATGCGATAAGATTAAAGAAATATAATGCAGTACAAGAAAAGGGAAGAGGCAACACAACGATTAACGTTATGGCATGCAGGTAGGAGAAGAAGAGTTAACAGAATGCAAGAGTAGGCATGTTCGCAACACCCAGGTCGGGAGCAGAAATTAAAAAAAATAAAGATTAAAGTAAAGGCGATGAAAAACGACGGTCAGTCGAAAAAGACAACACAAGTATTGCAGCTACTAACACCGCTATGTGATGGTGCAAGGGTGGGAAACATAACAGTGGATGGTCTGCTATGGTTATTGCGCATCCCAGCATATCAACAAAAATAATTTAAAAAAAAGAAAAACAATAAGGTTGAGATAGACTTGAGGTGCACTCAGGACTATGAGAACTGCTTCTACAAAATCAACCACAGAAGACCTGACGGACAGAGAAACTTACCAAAAGAAATCCTGCACAGTCGGACCACAAGTTTAACAATAATCAGCACAATAAGGAGTCCAGACATTTGAGAACTCGTGAGCTGAACCATTTCGGGTAGCATGTGATCTCCAAGGTGGCAAGGGCTAAAGGCTATTATAAGAAACAAAAGAATAAATAAATGATAATAATTTCGAAGTAATGGCTCCTGGAGAATTTTGACACGGATAGCTCCTGCCATCTCGATCAACGTGAGCGAAAAAAAAGCACAAAAGACGCCTATAAATTAATTTTCAAGATCAAGTGCAGAGACGATAAAAGCGAACAGAAGACCAATTCAGATTTGCACACTTACTGCTGAGGAGCACTGAGACGATCTAAGATAAAACCCTGGGAGAGAATAAACCAATTCAGAATTGCACGGTTGCTGCTGAGGCGCGTTGATGTACGAAGGTAAGACCTGAAAGCAAACAAGAAAGCAGTTAACTGTTCGAGGCATGTGATGATGAAAGGCAGGGAGGTGTTTTAATAACTAGAAAGGAAGTGAGTACTTTGCCAGTTGGGGTGGAGCGGTTACAGTCAAAGGCACAGCAATCGCCAGGTCGCAAGTTAATAGGCTCAAGAGGTGTTGTTTCAATTTTTGTTTGAAGGCGCCAGGAGATTGGGATTTTGTAATGGGAAGGGGAATAGAATTCATATTTTTGGTCCAATGTACCTGATTGATTGTTGACTAAAACAGTATTACGGCAGAAGGAAGGAATAAAGCGGCTATTTCTTCGAGTAATAATTGCAGAGGTTTTGGATTGGAAATTATGATCAAAGGCTGGTGGAAGGGAAATGGTAAGACTGCCACCTCATGTTTAAAAATATCCTCTATAGTCAGCAAAACGTTTTTTTTTTACTTCTTATAGCCGTATTACCAAAAGCCCTTTGTGATGCAATATCTTGCGTGACTCGCAAATAAAGAATGATGTATCACTAACAGAGAGTTTTTGTGGAGGCACGGTTTCACTCTCATTACAGCTCCCAAGGTAGCTCGCAGTTTACTCTTTACCATCAACATATGATTTTTCCATGATAAGGTCTCATGGACAATTGTTATTAAAACGCGCACTGAAGAGACTCTTTCAATAGGCGTGTTTTTGATAGTTGGAAATAGGTCGCTAGAGAGAGATCTAAAGCTAGCGGTTCTGAAGTAAATGCATTTGGTTTTGTTGGCATTAAGTGATAGTTTGTTAGCAATTAACCAATCGTTGATGTTGCCGAGTTCTTGATTTCCTTTGGCGAAAAGCGAACTAGGAGTTTTGCAACTTGTGAAAATACTGGTGTCGTCTTCAATGAATAAGCTTGTGCCATATTTCAAACAATTGGAGAAGTCATTTACATAGATAACAGCTTAAATCGAATAAAGAACGAATGTAATTTTTATAGACGATTTTTTTTGAAATTTTCGAAAAACTAGAAAATAAACTTATTGGTCTATAGTTGTTGAAATTCGTGACGTCATTTTTTTTTGTGTATGGGTACTACCTTTGCATGCTTTAGTACAGATATAAATTTACCCTGGGAGAGTGAGACGTTAAATATATTGGTTAAGACTATGATAACGTTATCAGGTGAATGCTTAGTAGCAACAGAGGCCTTAACCATCGACACAGGCAAGTGAGGACACTTGCCCAAGAAGGAGCATCCTGGAAAAAAGTTGTGAGCAGCTGTCTTTTCAGTTTTGAGGAATCACGTGCCAAACAGTCAAAAGCCAAACGACAACAAAAGAAGCGAACCAGATCTCCATCAACATTCACCTGTGCAATCTGCTAGAGAGATTGCCGCTTCCGAATTGGACTTCTCAACCATAGTCGGTGTTGTTCACTGGCCGTAACCGAAATGACAGAAGAACTTGTGGAACCATGATTTCTCAAGACTGACGGTTGCCCTAAGAAATCTCCGTTTAGCAAATAGCTATGCTATCTTTTTAATTTGAGAGTTGGTCAAATTAAAAAACATAGCTATTAACGTGACGGAGGTTGGTCAATGTTTCATTTGTTTTTCTCCAGTAGTTCATTTCTTAGTATGTCCCCGACTGTGTACGAATTGTTGCACAGTATGTTGGAACTTCACTACACTTTAATTTTTGCTGTCTTCTTTCAGCTGACGATTAATAGTACTTTTAACCTTTCATCTTTTTTTTTCATCCTAGAGATTGACTGGTATCCGTGCAAGCAGGAACCTATTGATTTTATCAGTCTGCTGACAAATCAAAATTTGATGTTCATTTATATGTTGCTCCTCTGTTGATTGTGTTGTTATTTAGGGAATTCCCCGCATTTATGTATCAGCGAATAGTGGAGCAAGAATTGGATTAGCTGAAGAAGTCTGTGGGCTCTTTCGTGTGGCTTGGAATGATGCGAATAACATATACAAAGGAATCGACTATCTTTATCTGACTCCACATGATTACAAAAAAGTAATTTTAGATGCTGTATATTTTTTATTATTTTTTCAAAAGTTTGGTTGATGGGCTCATGGGCAAGTGTTTTTTAACATTTACGCACCGTTTAATGATCAGTACCTCTTTTTTTTAAGAAATTATTAGTTCATTACTATACAAATTTAAACTGTGTACATTGTGCTAGTAAAGTTTAAATTCCAGGGTGCCCACGGTCATGGAAAAACCAGGAAAATCCTGGAAAAATAAATTTTCCTGGAAAGTCCTGGAAAACTTGCAAAAAGTTGAAAGTCATGCAAACAAAATTAACAAATTGTCAAAAAAATTTACCAAAGGTCTTTTAAAAATAATTCCTTAATGCTACAGACACTTACAAGTTATCATATTCGTAAGGTTTTTCGCTTTATCTAATAGGACTTGTCTGCTCTGGACAAAGACAATCTGAGGTAATTTTTAGCTGTTTGAGTCTTCTGCTCTTCGGCTTGGACTAGAAGTTTGAGGGGGAGGGGGGGCAAGCGATTGCTGGAGGCATAGCAGCGACACTGAGCGGTAGTCTGTATGGAGGAAGTGGTCACGCTGATATTTTACTGTGAGAACATGGTTTTTGGTATACTAATGTAGGAAGAAAGACGCTCGAAGTAGGATGAGATTTTTGATGGCTAAAGTCTGGGTTCATAATAATGCCATCCCACATAAAAACACGCTTACAAACGAACGCGATGCAGAGCATAAACAAAACTAATCCCATGAGCATTGTTATATAACAAAGAGAGTGCTCAGTGCATTCAAAATCAAGCGTTATTTCAACACAGTGCGATGTTGTATAACAACAGTAGGCTATACGAATCAGCTAGCAACTGAAGTTTTACAAAGCTCAAAAAAATTGTTATACTGCTGGATAAACTGTTGCACGAAGTGTTAAGATGAACCTACTCTTAAGCAGCTATCTGAAGGGCGAGGATTGGTGTTTAAGAACACGGATCGTCTTGTAACAATAACATTGCATTTTTTTTCGTTCTTCAAACTTTAAAATAATTCGATCAATGAATTTTTTTATCTTGCTTAGTTTTGACTTTGTGCACGCTGACTATTTTCACCATCATGCACGAGCCTCGTTTCTCAAACGCGATAATTTTGGCTGCTTCGCTTTTGCATAGTGGTAGAATATTGTATCATGGTAAAATATACCAATTGTTCTAGCAAATTAGGGATGGATCAAGGATGTAACTGTTTTATACGTTCTTGAGTACCGTGCATCAGGTTAATCTAGATACCTACATTGATGGCTGTGCTTTCTCGAGTGATATGTGGTAAAAGAATATAGAATGTACTACTTTTTCAGCACTGAGGGTAAAGGAGTTGTTTGAGTTGGCGCAGTTTTGTTTTTACTGTTTCACACTACTGGTGCTGTAAATCTCAAAACTGAAACAAGTCTCTTAATCTACTCTCTGATGCTAATGAGCAATCCCTAAACTACAGTAACATTAGCTATCCTTGTACCGAATGTCATATGCAGTTCAACCTTTTTGATGGTGCCTATTCTATAATTTATTAGTTAGGATTCCTAATTTATTGGTGAATTTAAATGATCGAATTTCGTGTTGAGATCAGGAGAGTTGGGGTCCCAGATCGTGACACCACACTTCCCCGCTACCCCAGATTACATCACCCTTTTCCCTCGACACTTCAGCGCACCCCCACTTCCCTTTTCCCTACACCAACCCCATCCCAACACCCTTCCCCACCTTTCCTCACTCCCCAAACACATTTCCCCACACCCAAACACACTTCCACACACCTACTCTCTATCCTCCACACCTCCCTATACTTTTCCATACTTCCCACACCTCCAACACATTTTCCTTTACCTCCCCCACAACATAACACATTTCCCCACTCCTTCCCCATTCATACTCCCCCAAATTCCCCCATTCCCCCACCATCCATTTTCCCCCAAATTTTCTATAGTCCCCCATGCTCCTCCCCCCATTCTTCCCATTAGTGCTGTTATGCCTATTAGTCCTATCAGTCATTTGCGGACTGCAAACTGCATGTAAACAAGTAGTCGCAGCAAATTGAAAAGCAAATAGAATTGGCCTACGTCACAAAGCGCTTTGTAGCAGACCATGTAAATGGGCTTATTAACACATAACACGCCTTCAAGTGCGCACACCATCATTGCAATGAGCTTGCCGCGGTTGAGCCAAAAAACATCAAATGAGCAGATTGTGCGTATAATTACCGCATAATTAAACGTAGGAAGTTATCGATCCAATTTTTTTAGGAAAAAGAGGTCTATGCAATAATGTATTTAAAGGTGCGTTTTCGTTTTTTTTTTTTTTTCTTTTAGTGTAAAAGAAGCTACACCGTTTTTTTCAGAAAAGGCATGCACATTACCTCTATTGACCATACGTGGTTGGTTTTATTTGAGGCTAAAAAGATTAAAAGCAAATTACTTCGTCAAGAGTTTCGCCTTGCCAATATTCGTGAGTGTTACAGCTACTGGTACCCCTCGCCCTTTTCTTGGCTTCTTGCTTTGTAGTGCTTAAAATTCTTTATCTACGTTTTTGTATTTTGCTGTAGCAAACCGTACGCCACTGGTCATAAAACTATAATTCCTGCTCCAATCCTTTTCGTTTACCCTTTCTATGTTTTGCAGCTGAGTGCGACTAACTCACTAACTGCACATCATGTAGAAGTCAATGGTGAGTCACGCTATCGTATCGTTGATGTCATGGGCAAAAGTGATTCATTTGGCTTAAAATGTCTGCGCTGGAGTGGAACAATTGCCGGTGAAACGTCACAGGCCTATGATGACGTAAGTGTAGCTGTAATCCATAGATTAGATTTGTTCCTTCACTGTTGTATATTGATAAACTTTGAGCTATTGTTTTTATTCTTGTTGTTGTTTTAGTTGTTAGTCAGTGCCATGGCCTAGCAGTACGTTGCACGTCTTGCATCGCGGGTTCGATTCATGGCTGGAGCCAATTGCATTTGATATTTGCTCTGGGTTGCTGCTGATTGGAAGAGCTCACTTTGCAGTCTCCCTCAGTTACTGATATATTTTCTGTTCAAATCCATTTGAAACTAATCTCAAGTCATTTTTATTATGTTTTATTACTGATAGATTAAAACATTGGTTTAGATTGTTACTATATCTCTCGTAACCTGCCGTTCTGTTGGAATTGGTGCTTATTTGGTGAGGTTGGGTCAGCGAGTTATTCAAGTCGACAATTCATACATTATCCTAACTGGTCAGAATGCTTTGAACAAGGTAATTTTAATTGGTGACTATTGTGGATTAATTGACTCAAGTTGGCTTTGTTGAAATGAATGTCAAGGTAGAGAAGTTTCATAGTTCCTCAATGTTTTTTGCCTAGTACGTATTGATTGCTGATAACCGACAAAGATATTAGCCAGAGTTCTCTATCTTGCTATCATTAAAGTTTCGTACTGTAGATCACCTATTCAAATAAATGTCTGCAACTTGCGCATCATAAATCTGTTATCCTTTATCCGGATGCGGCCTGCAAACACTGTAGTGAGACTAGTACTCTTGAACTTTCTTTTCCCCGTCTAATCTTTGCGATGCGATATCAAAAGCTGAGCCCCCAATTGAATCGTGCGCATGTCATACAGGAGTCATACGAACGTGTCTGTGCAAGCCTTTCATCTGTTTCAGGATTCAGCAGTTCATCCATTGTTATGTAATATTAATAACACAACTCGTGGTTCAGCTTCAGTATAGTGCAGTACACGAGAGTAACTATTTGAGTGAGAGCTTAGCTTGCCAAAAATTAAGTGAGTTTGCAGAAGTGAATTGGTAAGCTTATACCGTATATGCAAATTCACAGCTTTTTAAAGGTATTTGTTACTCTGTTTTTCAATCAATTATTTAATTAGCCATTTATTTCGAGGTCCTCAGCAAAGAAGCAAAAGATTGTAGATAGATTTTTATGCTATCCTATTTATACTTTCGGTCGTTTGTTACTGCTGATGAACAATTTTTTCGTTTGTAGCAGGTTTCATAATATGACTAAAAACTTACGCAGCCCGCTTGCTCATTGCTAAGTGACAAAGCGGCTCGTGATAGCAAATAGGTTCGTCACCCCTGATCTAGAATCTAAATTGTGAAAACAAATTTAGAAACTTAAGCGTTTGGAATGTTTGTGCATGATTGCATTGCACGCTATCAGGCACCTGTGACTCGATGACTTTAGGATCCCTTCCAGTTGCCTGGTCGTGCGTGTTCTTTTTAGTATTTTTTTTTATGAATCACGTTTCTGTGTTTTGCGCGCAACAAATAAAAATACGACTACTAACTACTTATGCAGCTGGCCTAATTAATTTTGTTCGTGTTGCTCTTTCAATTTGGTTCGGTTGTGGGCTTCCTAAACCTGGGCCTGAGTTATGCAACAACATGATTCGTTTAGCGATTAAACAACGTTACTTAAGCGTAAATTCACCACATTTGATTGCTTGTATGGCCTACACAAAATAATAAAACCTTGTGATACCAGTCTGGAGGCAAATTATAAACTAAATCGGAAAATGAGAGGTTGTTCAAAATAGTTTAAAAAGAGTAGAAATTAATGGACCAACCAGTTAGCGTAGCGTTCAAGATATCGCTTTTGGTGCGGGAGGTGTGAGGTTTGATTCCTGGGCTGGTTGAATCGGACGCAATTTGCTGCAGCTGCAATATTTCTTCCGAGCTGCATTGCCCAGTCACTCAGTCCTGACACTCATTACCAGCTTCGGCGTAGTACCACTAGTATAATGAAGATTTGATTTAAGAATATTTATGCCTCTCCCCCGACTATATTTTTTGTTTATAGGTTCTTGGCCGAGAGGTTTACAATTCTAATAATCAGCTAGGAGGTGTACAAATCATGTTCAACAACGGGGTATCTCACACTACAGTGTCTTGGGATTATGAAGGAATTGCTGTGATTTTACGGTGGTTGTCATATTTTCCTTCTTCAAAACATGCTCCTCTGCCCATCCTTCTCAACACTCGTGACACTATCGACCGTGACATTGCTTTCACTCCGACCCGTACTGGTTATGATCCTCGCAACATGCTTTGTGGTGTGAAAAAAACAGGTAGTGCACACATAATATTTTATTTGTTATGAAATAAGCAGAGCTTACACATTATGCAAGCTTACATATAAAAATATACGAAATGTTATAGTAGGCTTCAAAAGACCGAACTACTTTCGTCAAATCAAATCGAAAAGTTTTATTTTCGCAGTACGCACGCCAAAACGTACCATCATTCACACTGTACAATAAATACAGGCATTGTCACGGAAAAAGCCACATGCAGCAAAACGAGTAAGCATTGAAGCAAGGACTATATACTCAATGACTGGAAACTCTTGTTTGATTTATTACGTCACTGCATCATTTGTGTACGCAAGGTCGTTCACTCCGTTCCGCTCTGATGCATATGAAAAAAACCGAGATGCCTAGACGTTTTGCATGCATTTTTCACGCCAAATTCATTATTTTTGCACAAAATTGGTCATAAAACGTTAAAAAATCACAAAAAAAACGAACTTGAGTGTACGTTACAGGTGCAAGAGAGAATTACGAACTTGAACCAGGCGCTTTTAATCAGACGAAGACAAATTTAATGGTATTTATCCTGTTGACTTAGCCTAAGAAACGGGAAAGCTTGAAACTTACAGCTCAGAGTTTTGAAGAGGCTAGAATGCGGTTAAGTTAAGGGTGCAGCAGTCTCGGGAATAAAAAGGAAAATCAGAATTTGACGTTTAAAAATAGGCAACACGGTATTTTGCAACATTTTAAGTTGATTTTGACTGCTAAAGCTGATTCAACTAGTCCAGTTGTTTTCCGTAAGTTCAAGAGATTGATTAGCCTAGTCAGTGCCTACCGTATGGTTAATAATGTACCGGTAAACGGTTTGCCACATAAAATTGTGTTAATTGAAAGTTTTTGCAGAAGTTAAATTATTTGCATAAATTTTATGAAGGCCTGATAGAAGCTTACCTTCTTCTGTGCCTATTCCTGGTAGCCTACTCTTTTTGGCTGTTCGCTAGTTCATTAATTGTTAAAGGCACTTAGATTTAATAGGGTGACTTTATGAACTTCTTTAGCAAATTTTAGCAGTCTGTGTTGGCTTTGTTTTTATCAACAGACTACTAACGTTGGCTATTGTATTAATTAGGCTGCTCGGATTGCCGAGTGGTAAGAGCGTTTACCTCAAGAGCTGTAGACTTGGGTTTGATTCCGAGTCTGGTCAAACTAATGACTTTAAAATTGGTATTCACAGCTTTCTTGCTTGACGCTCAGCATTAAAGAGACAGTGTGAAGATCAAGCCGGTAAGTTTACTTGTGCCGTTTGGAAAGGCACTTAGCGGGATTCCCCCATCTTGGTGTGGTAGACTGATGGCTGCATGGCAACTCCTAAGCGAACTCGTTATATCGCTTTCTCGTGATAGGAGGATAAGTATGCAACAAAATATGGAAAATAAAAAATAAAAAAAAAACAGATTGGCAGCTAGCTAAATTGTTGGTTTTCATTGGTAAATTTTATTGTGGTATCCTTATTTTGCATTTAGCTTTCAGATTACTGGTAGCATAAATGGTGTAGTTTTTGTATGTGCCAATTGAAGTTGCAGTTTTGATAATTTCATGTCTCGAAAGACCCCCCAAGGTATCTGACATTTGGCCTCAAAAAATTTTCTCTGCAAAACTGAGCAAAACGCCTTTGCTCATGTTAAAGTTATAGCCCACTATGTATACAAACCTAACCTGCCAGGATGTGTCGTTTACCGTTGCAACTTTAAGAAACATTCTCAATGACTAACATACCGCAAAAAATGCAAAAACCGATTTGTCAGATGCAGGAAAAGAGGACAAAAAAGTGTTGTGAAGAGTTTGTCAGATGAAAGAGCTTTTTTGTCTTGTGATGCATTACGAATGCTGGTGAAGATATGCTTGACAAAACAAGAAAAACGTAAATCTTACCAAATGACTACTATGCAAAAAGTGTTAGTTTCCGACAATGATCTCATTTTGTAATGGTTTTCTCCCCCAGGCAAACCATATCTCCGCCAACCATTTGAAGTTACTTTTAATCGGCCTCTGAAAGTAGAGTGGAACCTCGTGATATGCATGTTTGGAAGAAAAGTAATTGCAAAAGGAAATAAAACAGACATTGGTAACCCACTTAATACTTCCCGTAGAGCACTTACCGCTCTAAAAATTTTTTTGCTGCTGATTACATGTATTATGTGTAAGATGATAGGCCTGCAGTTTAATAGGCCATGTTATAGTGGTGAATAGTGACGTTGTTTTTTGTGTGCTTGTGTTTGTGCGTAATTTCCTTGGCCTTTATGAAGTAAGAAAACAATAAATTTTAATAATTTCCTTTTCTATTTGTTATTTCATTTGGGCAACAGTTGTGATATGGCTGGATAGTGGATAATATACAGTTAACTATCTAGGCTCGTGCGATTAGAGTGCCCCATGTTGACCGCATATCATTAAAATTCGTTCAATACTGGGTTGTTTTTTTTCTAAATTTGACTTCGGTCAATTGACCTAACTGTCTACAAAAATTTTGGTCATTTCAATTTTTTTGGGTCATGTTTGAAGTAACATACGTTGAACGAAATGTACACCTTCTACTCCTTTGTAACCACAACACAAATAAAACCGACTTTGATCAGTTTGATGTCCGTCAATGTGGGGGGACACATCCCCCAACATCTTCTCGGCCCATTTTTGTAAATCGTGCAAATCCGTTAATTTTTTTTTCTGGGCTAAGGTAGGGGGCAGACGTGGACCCTCTACTGGTTTCCTGTCTTTAAAACACAAAAATTTTAACAAATCACTAGATAAAGCGTCAAGGGAACCCAGAAATATATAATTTGACCGCAGGATACTACCTTTTGACCGTCATACGGTTCTCATATTCTGTCAGTGCCATTGCTTTTTTAACATTTTCAGGATTTCGTAATTTCGTTTTCATTCTTTGCCGTGATACTGCAATAATACACCATATCTAGGGTTACCATATTTTCACTATGCAAAAGGAGAACAGGTTTTTTGAGGGTCATCACGTCCGCACACGTTCATTTTTCTGCTCAAAAACAAGCCGTGAAGACCAAAAAAAAGGTCATCACGTTCGCAGACCGTAGTTTGCACAGAAACTTTCCAAAATTTTTCGTGGAAGAATGTTGTGACATGTTTTCACTGTTCGTAATGTCGAAAAGGAGGACATTTGGCAATTTTTTGGCGTCCTCGGAGAACAATTTTTTTTGATCAAAAAGGAGAACATGTCCTTCGAAAGGAGGACGTATGGTAACCCTACATATCTTTCACTAAATTTGGTCGAAGATTTGCAGGGTGGACCGTTTTTTTTAATAGACTACTTAAAAGTGCAGTGGCACACTGTACTGCAGAATCGGGCTATGGAACTACTAGGCACAATAACCGAAGGCAATGTCAATTTCTGAACAATTACGCTTACTAGTATCCTATTTTTACTTCGTACTAAGTCCCCATTTCGACGAAAAATCCTCCTGACTATACGCTAGAATGCACCAAATTAATTCCAAAATTTCGAAATTTTTTGGGTGAGGCTTTCCATGCCATACCTTCTTGAAAGAGTCTAAATTTTTGCAAATTTTCGTTGCTTGATTTGTCCTCCCCCACTTATTTCTAACTGGCGTCGTCCCTGATGTCTGTTAAACCTGACACCGGTAGTCCGTTTGTAATTGTTGCTCGCATATTGGCAAAATATTTAGTTGAATGGTCAATTCACCGAAATGGCTTTAATTTTTATCTGTTTTTACAAATTTAATTTGGACTGTGACCGAAAATTTAAAATCGAAAAAAAAAAATTAACTGGCCATTAGCTCAGTTGCTTAGCGCACACGCTATCAGTGCGGAAGGTCTGGGGTTCAAATTCCGGGTCGGTCTAGTCGGTACAGTGTCTCGAACAGCTCGCCACCGCTGCGACGTTCTTTCGGAGCTGTGTAGCCCAGGCACTAAGCCGCGATGATGGACCACGACACTCGTTACACAATACACGCTTCGGCGTAATACCGCAAGTATGATGAAAATTTGATTTTTTATAACCGAAATTTTACCGAAAAAAAAAGCAGGTTTGATAGGCCTACCGGGTATAGTCTAAAGCAGGAGTGGGGAACCGGCAAAGCACAGCTGGCCACGTTGACTACATAATATTTTCAGCGGGCCACATTTACTTTGAATTTGTTAATTTTGTTTTAAAAATAAGCAATATTACGTAGCAAATTTATTAAACTTTCATGCTGAGTTGTTTTTTGGCGCAAAATCAGAGATTTTTGCGCGTTTTTTATGCCACAAAATATAGCACATAGCAAAATGTGAAGCAGTTTTTACAAAATCTAAATACTTCCTATTCTACCAGTGTCGCGAAATAGGAAATGGTATTACTTCGCTAACAGGACAATTGATAAAAATTGTATGACAAACCATAGGAATTAATTCGTTCTTAGATCTGACCTCACGAAAAAAACAAGATTTTTTTTACCAAACGAATATAATAATCGACCCAACTCAACTCAATAATCGTACTACTTTTATATATACACATGTCCACTGCTCACTTCAGTAACACTATGCAACAAGGATTTCAGCATACCCTTCAGCATACAACTACCCTTCAGTTACTACCCTAAGTTTCTTCAGCATTCAACTACCCTTCGGCATACAACAATATTCCTTACTCTACGCACACTAAATCTACACTCGAATAATAACGCTCGAAAATTCACGCCTATTTATACTGTAAACCCAAGCTCGAGAACGTTCTACAGCATTCTCAGAGAAATCACATGGCATGCAAAAACTCACTCCAAATCCTAGTAAACACGATTGTGACATCAAGAAAAATCATATGACATGCAAAAAATTCACACCAAACCGCAGTCACTACAATTCTGACGTCACAAGCACAAATTTTAACTCAGTGAAATTACTTAACGAAGAGATTTGTCGAAAATATTCACGAGAGAAATTACGTCAGTAGAAATTTATGACTTCATAATGCAACTTTACGAAACAATCGCATGACTAAAACTTTGGAAAAACAACGCATCAGTCCAAATCATCGTCTAACCTTTCTCCAAATTCCTTCCAGGCCCTTTCCTTAGACAGTTTAACTTTTGTGGCTGCCGCCTTATGTGCTTCAGAGTACTGTGAACGAAGTTCAAGTGATGACTTATTTGCAAGCCAGGCCTTATAGGCCACTTTTTTCGCACGAATAGCTTCTTTGACTTCTTGGTTCCACCAAGGACTTCTTGTCTCACTAATCTTAGTCCCTCCCAAACGCTTATGTCCACAACAGTTAGTAGCGGACGTAATGACTGCTGTTCAAAACAAACACCACTCAGTTTCAATGTCTTCAGTAGAGGTCGGAAGTTCTTTGAACTGATTAGTAGTAGTAGGATTTTTTATTTTTAACCATAAAACAACGCCATCATCAACACAAAAAACAGCTTGGTTAAAAATAAGGAAACAGCGACAAAACGTTATACGTTGAACATGCTCTAGATAAAAATATAGAACTAAAGCGTTTAAAAAAAAAATTAGCACGGTCGCTGCACCTAAAAAAACAACACGAAAACAGAAAATCAAAAACAAAACATACACATTACACAAGCAGTGCAAGATTTTCATGCCATTAAACCAAGAACCTTCTGTATTAATAATACTACTAGTATGCAAATTCTTATTAAAAATAAATCATCCTTAATTGTCCCTTCCGTTCGGTAGTCTACAGAGTTCTCTTTTAGCAATACAAAATTTAATTTCTGTCCATATAATGTTCAACTCGTAGTATGCTATTCCGGAATATAACGCTGTTTCGTCATGTGATTCTCTACAGTATTCTTCCAATGATTTGTCAATTGTTACTACATTAATTCCACCGAATTCAGGTTCTGAAAAAGAAAAAAAGACGGAGCAGTATGCATTCTCGATAAAAAAGGAAAAAAGTCTTAGCGAGTGGAGTGGGAGTTATTTTTGGTTGAGGGAGATAACATGCGAACGAATATGCTTGCGGAAGTTTCGATACGATTTTAGCTGCTTTATATCAAGGGGCATTTTGTTCCAGATTACGTTCCCTTATATTTCATTGATTGTTTCGTAACATTTATTCTACAAAATTTAGGGTAGAGATTAGAGCTGCTTCTGGTACTTCTAGTGATATTTTCTGCTGAACTATTTATGCTGTTGGTTTGAAAAAAATCATCGAAACAAGGTGGCAAAAGGCTTTTATTATATCTCTTCATAAAGCAAGCTATCTCAAATTCCAACGTTTGCTCCACAGACAATAAGTGACTTTGCTCTATTACTTGTTTGACTGAATCTCTAAAATTCAATCCATTAATTAGCCTTATAAATTTATTTGCTGAACGTTGTAAATTTAGTATGCCAGTTTTATTTTCGAAACACCATGTCGTTACACAATAGGAAATATGGCAGTTAAACATAGAATGATACAACATAGTGAGAGCACTGCGATTAAGGTATGATGATATCTTTCTAACAACACCCAAGCTTATGCGAAGCCTTTTAAGTACTGTATACATGTGAGATTTCCAACTTAAATTTTCATGAAGAATTACACCTAAAAACTTGCTTGAGGTTACCCTGTTAATGCGTTTGTTTCTTATAAGTAAGGTGAGGTTATTGGAAGGGGGCTTAGAATTTGGAGTTCTAAATATTACATGGTTCGTCTTTTCAACGTTTAGTGACAGCTTGTTGGCAATGAGCCAATGATCAATATTACATAATTGCTTGTTTGCACAATCATATATTGTTTCGTAGTTTCTTCCAGTGAAAAATATATTCGTATCGTCTGCAAACATTATCATATCACCAGCGGCTATGCAATTGTGAAAGTCATTGACATAAATT
Organism: Trididemnum miniatum; assembly: GCA_964006365.1. NCBI lineage: Eukaryota > Metazoa > Chordata > Ascidiacea > Aplousobranchia > Didemnidae > Trididemnum > Trididemnum miniatum. Next base: position 23,750,062 of record OZ023239.1, read on the forward strand.
AGAAATAAAAGGGGACCTAGTATTGAACCTTGTGGAACTCCAAATTGAATTGATTTAACTTGGGAGCAAGCGTTTTGTTGCTCAACCATTTGAGTTCTACCACTTAAATAACTTTGAAACCAATCATTGGCTAATCCTCTAATGCCACAATGTTTTAACTTATGTAAAAGTATGTTATGATCTATAGTATCAAAAGTCTTGGAGAGATATAAAAATACACCCAAAACTTTCTTGCGATTTTCAAACGCTTTAACTATGTACTCAGTAAGCAAGTTGCAATGTTGTCTGCAAATGCAGTTCGTACCTCTTTGTCAGCCAATGATTCCCGCTTGATTCAATAAGTTTCTCGTTGTGGAAAAGTTTTTCGTTTTTTCAAGGGTTTCAAAGTGCAGACAACTAGGTGGTGATCAGTTGACAACTCAGCCCCTCTTTTAACACGAACATCAGACACGGTAGAAAACAAGTCCGCCGAAACGATACAAAAATCAATCAGGTAGCGTTGTCCCAGAGAGTCTCTGTACCAGGTGTACTTATGAATTCTTTTGTGCTGAAAAAACGTGTTCATTACGCACAGCCCATTGGTGGCACAGAACTGCAATAAACACCTCTCGTTGTTGTTAATTTCAGGGTCACCATGTTGCCCAATAACACCTTTCCAGGTTGCATTGTCGATGCCCACATGTGCATTGAAATCGCCCAAAAGAACTAGGGATTCTGATAAAGTTGCTTTTCCCAATGCAACTTCAACTCCCTCCAGAAAGGCTTCGTACTGTGATTCTATGTTAGGTGCGTACACGTGCAAGATACACAGAGATCACTCCTGCAGCCTTAGCTTTAGAAGACAAATCCTTCCTCCTAGTGGTACCCAGTCAACGACACATTCAGCTATGTTGGGGCTCACAAGTAAGCCAACACCAGCTTGAGCAGACATTGCTGCATCAACACCTGAGCAGAAAATTTTCCACCCACCGTTCAACTTGACAGTTCCAGAACCCGGCGCTTTGTTCATGAAATTCCCACAACATCAAGGCAATACTGTTGGGCTTCGTAAACAAGCTCCTGCTCTTTTCCTGTCAGTGACGAAACGTTCCAGTTCTCTATAGCTAGATCCCGGCAGTTTGATCCAACTCGAGTACATTTTCTGTGCGCTGCCCCCATTTGCCTCCCCAAACGCTTAGCTACTGCGTTGGTGGGTTGTCGGTGAAGGTCAGCTTGTGGGGGAGACTGTAGCTTATTTTTTGAACGAGTCCCTCTGCCTAAAACTCGAACGCAGACCTTTTTATCGTGCGCGCCATCCGATGCAGCATGAATATTGTTATTACAACTTTTCATTTAGCTACAGCATCGGATTGCTACTTGGTCTGTTTCTCTCCTTCGACCTTACCGCCATGGGTGACCCTGATGGAAGTGATTAAACACTACCGACGGCATTGCTCTAAGGATCATTGAAAACTCAAACCTCCCCACCACGTTGAGGTGGCAATCCATAGGAGAGGGCGAGATATTATTGTCTATGTTAATAAACGAATGCAATCTGGTGTAAACAATTTTTTCGAAAATCTTTGAGAGTAAACTAATAGGTCTGTAATTTAAAACGTTTTTAGGGTTGTTTTTTTGAATACTGGTATGACTTTGGCCTACTCAAACTCAGAAATAAATTTTCCTTGACTCAAGGACTGATTGAATATGTGGGTTAGGGCATTAAGTGCATTATCTGGAAGATATCTCAAAACAATTGAAGGTATATGGTCAACTCCAGCACTCAGCTTAGGCTTAAGTTCAGATATTAATCTTTTCACTTCGACTATATTCGTAGGGGTGAGAAACATTGAGGAGGGATTTGACGGTGATAAGTAGTAAATTTGATTAGAGATGAGGGTAGTTTATCAATAACTTTTTTAACTATTGTAGAGAAATGATCATTAAAACAGTTAGCAATTTCAACAGGTTTATTGATGATAATATTATTATAGCTGATAGAAGTTAGATTAAACTTATCACGAACTTTACCCAAGAGATTTTTCATCAGTTTCCAAGTTTTTCGAACGTTTTGTTGATGCTTTTGAAATTGATTTTGCATGTGCTTTTTCTTTTTTTGGTTGATCGTGTGGAAATAATAATTTCTAAGTTTATAATATTTATCTTAGAAGATTCAAGTTTCTTTTGAGATAAGTATTGTAGAGTCTGTCCTTTTTGCATGAGAGAAGCAGCAGTTCACGATCGTACCATACACGTTGCACAACGTTGAAGATTTTTTCTTCGTCTCTTTTTTTCTTTTAAAACAACCAACTAGTATGGGTTAATTCAAGTCCTTAGTTTTGAGCATTTCATAAAATTTTTGGAGATAAAGTTCACTAAAGCACCATTCTCTGTTTTCCGTTTTTAAGAAGGGTGTGCCAATTCTAGAAACCTGAATAATGAGAAAATGGTCAGCTATTTATTTCATGAGCAAGAATGGCACTGTTTATTTGCGTTCCGATAACACTTGTCCAAATATGGTCAATAGAAAAGCATGATTTATCTTTTGTTTTATGAGTAGGTTTATTAACCCATTTGTGCCTGGTGTCCTATATGCAGGACGCCTGCTTAATTTAGGATTGCACTTTGTATAATATATTTTTGAGTATAACCGAGGTTGGACTACGTTTATGAGTAAGTTTGACACATATGACAGCAGTTTTTTCAAAATTGCTTGATCAGGTGAGACGTGACGTCGTTTTGAAATTTGCCTATTTCGCGTTTTTGAAAATATTCAGAGTGCATACAGAGTTGAGCCAATAATTACGCATTTCCACAGAAGCACCGAAAAAGTTGTTAAGTGTATTTATAAGTAATTTTCCTGTTCCATGGTGAATGTTAACATTTGTCTGAACTTATAGTTTTCGAGAAATTTATTTGAAGTATTGGCATCCTACATATAGGTCGCTAGGCACCCGTGATAGCAAAATGTACGTCACTGCGATACCACTACAGCGTATGTTCAGGTAAAGTTTGCAAGTCGCCATTCTCATGCGCTATAAACCATAATATCCAGCAGCAATCCCACGCTATTGTATTTATTAAAACAAATGGATAATTAAATTTTTAAGCCGATAAATAAAACTTGCAAGTTATCTAATCAAACTCTTTCATCTGTTTCTACTACTGAACTTCTTTTTTTTTTAAGTCCTATCTACGCTTAGCATCAACAAGTTTATCAGCCTTGCAAAAGGTAGCACCGCTTTTTATCTTTCCGCTATAGAAGCCATCAATCTAGCGCTGATCATTGACGCCTACTCGTCTAATCAGCTCTCTTATAGTTTCAAAATATCGAATTGCTATGAGAGGTAAAAAATGGTACTGGTGTCTAATTTTATATATGCTCGATGTTTCCATCAACAACGTCTTGATACTGCAGAAAATTTGCAATATTGAAAATCGAATGGATATGCATTAATTTTGACGACATACTCGTATTGTTAGAACGTATTTGTTTCAATAGGGCAAGTCGCGTGAAAAAGGAATGCGGTAAAACCTCAAAATGTTTTATCGGACATTCGTTGTGATCAATATAAGCATTGGGTTGGGTAATAGCGCAAAATGAACAAACGAAATGTTGCCACTGTCACATAAAAACTGCAACAAGATGTGAAAAATGCGATGCTGGCCTGCATATAAAATGTTCAAAGATTATCATAGTCTGTGATGTCTTTTCTGTGATTTTCGTACATAAAAAATGGTTTTGTGAACTTTAAAATGCTCTTATTAATTTCATGTTTAGTAAAAATTTGTTATGCTTATTTCGGTGCTTATCGAAATCAGACCAATAAAATACTCTGATTTCGTTGTAACGTTAGTACTTGGAGCGAAACAGATAAAGCAAGCAATAAAACGTGATTACACAACAGGTACGCATTATGCTTACGCATCTTCAACGGATTTGCCAGCGTCCTACATGTAGGACGACTTTTATCTCCAAAAGTACGCAATAAATTTTTTTAAAAAATCAATCGCAAAAAATTTTTATAGATGTTCACTAGTTTTTACAAAAATATTTCTAGTTTTTATAAAAATATTTTAACCCATGATAAAACATTTGTTTTTTAATTTGTTCAAGATTGTCAAGGTATTTTGAAGTTGACTAAAAAATTTCGAGGAGGCATCTTTAGAATGCTATAAATCGTTCCGCAAGTTATTTCTTTTTTCATAAACTGAATATTTGTAAAAATTAATTCAAAGATTTTTTCATTCAATGTAGTTAAGTCATTACAGACATGAACGTTCAAACTATTTTTGACATACAGTCCGACTCCCCCTTCCTTTTGCAGCATTGTTCTATTAGATATAAAAGTATATCCTGATAAGCATTTGCACTGTCCAAATGAATTAAGTTGTTCCCAAGTTTCATTTATCCCAAATACATTAGGTTTATGATCTAGTGAAGCTATCAATCCTTCTTTTTTAAGTAAATTGGTTGAGTTCACTATTGATCAGGCATTTATATAAAGGGTTGAGAATCTATATTTATTGTTTATATTTTCTCCTGGGTTTTCTAAAAGATCTTTTACTTTGTTTGCAAAAATATAAACTTCTTTTATTATGTTATCACTAATTTCCTCATCATGAAAATCTACATTACAATTAGTTAGATGACCAGAGTCTGTAAATATTTCACGGAGCAGCGATGCATTAGTCTCAAAACCAGAGAAAAACTCTTCCATGAATTCCTTATCAGAAAGAGAATGAAAGGGAAAAACTGCAGTTGCACAGTTCTGGCAGGTATAGTTGTTGCTAAAGACAAAAGTGTACTCATTCATCGACTAATCACTTGCAAGGCATTTTTGGTGAAAAGTTTAATAGCAGAGGCTACTCGCTGTATATCTTTCATTACTAGTTGCAATTTTTTTGCAATGTTAACGATTGGACTTATAACTGCTAGGAATGCTGCTTGTATACAAAAACAAAACATTCAATTAAAACAACTTGAACGTTTAGAAATGGATAAGCCTTATTGGCAAAAGATGCAAAATGGTAATACCAGTGTTACTAGTACTTTCAAGCAAAAAAAAGTTTATATATTCAATTAGCATCGCCCATTTTTTACTTTTAATACCAAATGGCTGAACATTTCTCAAAGATGCTAAATTGCTTACAGTACTGTACATAGACTAAGGCTGTGGCAAAAATTTATGAAATTACATTACATTTTTAATTTCAACAACATGATTGACACTGTGAATTATTTGTTTTTTTCCAGCTGCAAATGCAAAAATGTTACCGTGAAAAGACCATACCGATTTAAAGCCAAATACTTCCCTGGCAGCATCCAAGAGTTGCAGTCTCCGTCTGGTGAGCAACTCTTTAATCACCATATGCTTTCCCTTCATTAGCTTTTTTTTGGAATTTATATAATTTCTTTGAATGCAGCGCAGAAATTGGATAATCACTGGGCAGCCTTTGTTGTTCTTTGAGAGAAGCGGATGGGCGACGTCAATGTCGTTCATCTGCAAAAGGGGATTTAACTGTAAATTTTGATCCAATATATTGCAAACATATTTTTCGTGTTCCAAATCTTCCCCCTATTTGGGACTTCTTCGCATCTGTGAACAATTAGGCAGTGGGATCTGCCATATTGCTCAAGATCATCTAGTTTCCTCTCTTGCTCTTCAATTCTATTGTGGAGTCTGTCAACTATCTTCTGTAAATTGTTGAATGCTGTTTTCATTTTTGCCAGCTTCACTCTCTGCTCTTTTCGATCTACATCAGCAGCACTGGCAGCAGGACTAGTTTCAGCATTAGGCTTGCCACCAGTGCTGGCATATTCAGCAATTTCACCTCTCATCAGGTAGACTCAGGTTCGAACCCAGGACCTTGTTTATTGGGCCTTTGGATTTACAGTACAGCATTTAGAATGCAATTTTACGTTCCTAAGCCCCTTTCTGGCGGCTTAATCATTGGGAAGTACTTGTAAAACATCGTTAATGACAAGTAAAATTAGCCCTATCATTGCCTACATATTATGCAAGCTAGGCTAACTACTCAATGCTTAAGCCTGCATTAGCTGGGGCTTGGGTAAGTAACTAAGTATAGCTAAAATTGCACTCTTAGCTCTGTAAGTCTGATGGTAGGGTAGTGAGACATCTTAAGTTTCAATCACAAGGTCCTGGGTTTAAAGCTGAGTGTGCCTGTTGAGCGATCAAAGAGCGAAGCTGGTCGCAGAATTGGTTTTTATATCGATCATGTAGTATTATTAGGCTTTCCATAATATCTCTTGACATGTTTTTATTATATTCTATCATCATCATCCAGTTTAAATCCGGTTTCTTCCTCGTTCCCAAAGGTGGCTGGATACACCTCATCCCCTTCACGATTGCTTTCATACCTTCCTTCCATCTCGTTCGATCTGCAGCTTCCTCCATCTTGAACCCGACTTCCTTCACACTTTCTTCCATCTGCTTCCTCCATATCATTTTTGGCCGTCCTCGCTTTTGCTTCCCATTCACTTCCAGCATCATTGCTTTCAGTATATTATCATCATCTCTTCTAATCACATGTCCATACCACCTTACTCCATTCGCCTTTGCCATGCTATCCAACGTTTCCTTCAAACCCAACATCTCCATCAGCTCCTCCATCTTCTTTCTATCCACTAATTTCACTCCACACATTGACTGCACCATGGCTCTTTCAGTTTTTCTCAAAATTGCCGTTTCATTCTTCCTTAAACGTCTCTTTCACTTTCATATAGCATTGCTGATTTTTACGCAACTGCGATAAACCATCTCTTTCATTCTCAAAGAAAACCTTCTCCCTCGTAACAACTCTCCGCATTCTCTAAATTTCGTCCATGCAATCCTAACTCTTGATGTCACTGCAGTTTCACAACCACCACTAGCATTCAGCCTGTCTCCCAAATAACAAAATCCCTTCACACTCTCCACTTCACCGCATAATACCTCCACTGGTTTTCCGTACCATCTTCAACATCTGTACATCTTCTACAAACAAAATGTCTTGCAGAACTACAGGTTACCTTTTTCATTTTCGTGCATCTCCCATGTATCCACTTCATACACTGCGTGCAGCATATGGCGTTAGACCCAACCCTTTTCCCACATATTCCACAAGGATTTATGTTGCTCAATGAAATTTCTCCTTCTGTTCCGCTCACCATCATCTTAGTTTTTCCAACATTCAATTTCAATCCCTTGCCTTCCAATGCACTTCTCCATTTTTGGAACCTCTCCCTTAAATCATCCATACTCTCACTCATCAGCACCAGATCATCCGCGTACAAAATTTCAATTTCATTCAGTAATCCTTCTTTTGCATGTTCTGTCACAACATCAACCACAATAGCAAATCTCAGTGGTGATAGTACAGATCCTTGATGCGCACCAACGCTAGGGTGATGCAGTTGCCCCACAAAAATATTTTTTTACGTAAAACAGCTGAACCTTTGTCAGGTACTGTGGTTTGATGATAAAAATATCTCTGTAAACATATTTTTTGATGCGGCCAGTAAATGTTAAGAACAGTTAATTTGCTAATCTGGCGCTAAAACCACTGATAAAAAACCAACGTTTCGACAGTATAAACTACCTGCCTTCGATCAGGGTACAAAAAACCAATAAAGACGAGTCAGCACTTCAAATACAGCAAAGTCACGTGTTTAGAACAAAAACAAAGTCCTGTGATTAAATTTAAATGCACCAATTGAAACATCAAAACCAAGTAGATCAGCAGGACATCGCTGCGTCAAAGCAATGCCAGAAACCAAATTAATTAACAAAGCAACTATGAAGTTTCTCATGCAGAACTGGAACGAACAATTGGAGTTAATTAACAACGCAACTGGAGTTAATTTCTGTAGCGTTTCCTCATGTATATCAAAAATTGTTCGCTCCAATTGTTCGTTCCAGTTCTGCATGAGAAGCTTCATAGTTGCGTTGTTAATTAATTTGGTTTCTGGCATTGCTTTGATGCAGCGATGTCCTGCTGATCTACTTGGTTTTGATGTTTCAATTGGTGCATTTAAATTTAATCACAGGACTTTGTTTTTGTTCTAAACACGTGACTTTGCTGTATTTGAAGTGCTGACTTGTCTTTATTGGTTTTTTGTACCCTGATCGAAGGCAGGTAGTTTATACTGTCGAAACGTTGGTTTTTATCAGTGTTTTTAGCGCCAGATTAGCAAATTTACTGTTCTATACCTCTGTAAAGTTTGGTAGAGTTTGGTCAATGTTTCAGTTAGGCAGAGGGACCAGCTCTCACAAGTTATCATGTTTCAATGCCATATCCTAAAACTGGGCTTTGCAGCTTCTTTGGTGGGTCTGCAGAATGCTGGAATGAGCAAATTAACTTTTGCAAAGTGAGGCTCTTGATTGCTTTGGTCTGCTCAACTGTTCAAATAACCCTTGTTTTGTCACAATACAAGTTTGACGTCATAATTCATATTCTAAGCTAATAAAGTTTGAATGATACTAAAGTTCCCTTGTTTTGTCACAAGCAATGATTTGTCGCTGTTTAACACACTATTGAACTATCAGTCCAAGATGATATATGTAAAAGTGCTGCTATTAAAGCATTTACTCTGCACATGTGGTATTTGACTGAAGAACTTGTACCTTTGGCCTTGTTCAGTAGTAGTTTGATTCTCGCACCAAGCAGAAAATGGTTGAAAAACTGAAAACACTGCCTAAAAAAGTCTGCATCAAGCGATTTGGTCATGGATATGGAAAACCACCTTACCTCAAATCAATGGTATAGTGAGAAAGCAAGATCTGTCACACTTCATTGGAAAAGACTCCTGGTCTTTATTTAGTCATCATTATCATCATCGTTTTACTCCAGAGTCGTAGAATTTTTTTCTTGTTCTGGAGCTCGGCGAGTCATCTCTGCACGCATAGGTCAGCCGGTTTTTGCAGCCAAGTTTCCAGAAATCGCGGTCTTGTGCATCTATTTTTTTCAACTCCCTTTTAATTATCTTTTTTCAGTATCTCTACCACCTATTTTTAAGTCTTCCCTTTTTTGAGCCATCCATTTGAAAATGCGGAGCTTTTGCTGGTCCTCTGTTTTCATCCATTCTCTCCACATGTCCTAGCCAACGCAACCTTTGCCCTCGCAGGAATTCTTTCAATTCATCCGCACCAGTTAATTCATGTCCTTCAAGGTCTTCCGACATATCAAGTGCAGCATCCTCATTTCTGTTGTTATCAATCTTCTTTCATCTTTTATTCTCAAAGCCCAGCATTCACCCCCGTAGGTAAGAGCGCTTTTGTATAAGGCCCCCCAATCTTTAGCGACACAGATTTGTTTCCTAAAACACTTGAGACTTCTTTGAATTTCATCCAACCAGATCTTATCCTTGAACGCACAGCTTCTTGAGCTCCTCCCTCCGTGCTAAGCACATCGCCTAGATGTGCAAATTTATCTACAATCTCTATGTTGTCTTGATTTAACGTAATATTTTCTTTCATACTTGTAGCCACCAAACCTAGGCATCTTTTACAAACAAAGCCATTTATGCTTGCTATTTTTCCTTGAATTCCAGAGCACTTTTTGTGCACCCAACGTTGACATTTTGTACCTAGTAAAGAATTCCTTCCCACTCTGTTTCCACACACCGAACAAGGATACTTTCGGGTTTGCATTCTCACAACTTTTCCGCCTGCAATAGAATCCTTTCGTTTTTAAAAGAACTAGGTTATGTTCTTTTAAAAACGAAAGGATTCTATTGCAGGCATTGACACAAGCTTTTTTGAGGAATCGGCTGATTTATGGAAGGACAATGAAACCTTCAATGACAGCGTAGAGATTATCTCACGCCTGGCTGTTGTTAATGACGGTGCTGAAAGGGGGGTTAAGTTGTCCCGTGACTACATTTGCACGGCCTAAAAGGAGGGCAGTCTGCAGAGTATCTTGCAAGTGGTCGAAAATGAAAGGAACATCATCCCAAATCAGTGAAAGGAACGAAGTCAGTCAAAGTGCTGATTTCTGAAATTGTAACTGATGCATACCTGAATACATTGTCAACTGTTTTTTTGATTTCTTCATTCTTATTCTCCTATTACGAGAAAGCGGCGAAGGCGCTATGCATGGGACGAATCCAGACTCGCTTAAGATTTGCCCTTGTTTCCGAGTTTTCCGCTTGAATTTTGCCTCTGACTTCTTCAATTTGATGCTTGTTAGATTCCACCAAGCAGAGATAATTGTGAAGCATCTTATCCAAGGACGCAACAACGAGGCGTGGGTGGGAGTTGAACCATCAATCTTGTGATCATGGCCGTCGTAAAAACGACCACTCGGCCACGCTGCCTAAAATTTTTAATTTATCCTTCTTGAGGTGAAGTTGAGTGCTGCATGTATTTACAATCTATAGGCTGAAAATTTTATCATGCATGTATGTCCTTCAATTCCACTTACTTTTTAGCTTATAGTATATCAAAAATTATGTTAAAAGTAATAAAAAAATGGAAACCCTGCTAGCAAAAAAAAAAAACATTTCATCAGCCTAACCTACACTTTGATAAAATTCAACCTAATTGCTTTAAATACACTTGCTTTTAAGTTTAGATTATACAAAAAAAAATTAAAATCTATGCGACAGGCAAAAAAATGGAAACCTTGCTGGCAGTACAAAAATGTCCCTTCTGCCTCACCTAAATGTTGATAAAATTCAACCAAATTTTGCAAAGATGCTTATATGACCAAACCACAGTACCTGACAAAGGGTCAGTTTCATTTTATCACATTGGGGCAACTGCATTACCCTAACCAAAGTCTACCCCAAATTTTTCCGATGTCCCTAACCCAACTTTAACTTTCGTTCTTGAACCCTCATATTAACTCATCACTGCTTGCACCAACACTTCTGCCAATCCTTTCTTTCTTAATGCCCATTCCGTCACTTTTCTCGGTACCCTATCAAATGCCTTTTCCAAATCCACAAAACACATGTACAGCTTTTTCTCTCTTCCACGAAACTCCTCTTGCATTCTCCTAAGAATAAATAATGGATGAGTTGTGCCCTTCCCAAGCATGAAACCAAACTGCGTGTCATCTATCGTTACCAATCCTCATATTCTGTTCTCCAGCACTCTCTCCACTATCTTATGGCATGCTCCAGCAGCTTCACTCCTCTGTATGCCCAACAACCCATCACATCCCCTTTTCCTTTAAAGATTGGAACAACAACACTTGTCTTCCATTCTTCTGGCATACCTTTCCCATCACACACTCTCTGACAAAGCTTCTTTATTACTCCAACACCAAACTTTCCACTCGCTATTGTCATATTCATATTTACTTCTGAGGGTCCAGCTGCCTTTCCCAACTTCATCTTATAGCATCCATCACCTCTTCATCAGTTACTCCTTCAACTGGTCCTTCAGCCATATCTGCTTCCACCATCTGATCCCATTCATTTTCCACATTCATGATCTTTTCTATGTGTTCCTTCATAATTTCCCACGATCTTTCTCAGTGACAACAAGTCTCCCATCTTTATCCTGCATGCAACATCCACCTTCTATGTCCCTTCCCTCCTTTCTCATGAACTTCACAAACTTGAATACGTCGTTTGGTTTGGTGCATAGCACACTCACCACTCATCTCTTCTTCCGCTTCTTGCTTCATGGCTGTTGCAATCACTTTCTTCATTTTATTTCTGGTCTTCCTATGGTTATTTTTACTTTTCATTGATCGATTCGTGCACCACAATTTAAACGCTTTCTTTTTCCGATCTATTGCATCCCTTACTTGCTCGTACCACCACCATGTGTTTCTCGATCTCCTCTCCCTTTCGTCTTTCCTAACAAATTATCACAAGCCTGTAAAACTCCATTCTTATAAGATTCCCACAAATCCATTGAATCAGTGCCCACTAATTCTACTACTCTTTTTTCAAACTTCTCTTTGATCTCTTTTTCCTTCAGCTTCCACACCCTCCATCTCATTCTTGTACTCTTCTTCACTGACTTCTTCAATTCCTGCTCCTCCACATCAATAACCACTAGTCTGTGTTGCAGTTCCCCAGGGATAACTTTCACATCGCATAGACACTTTCTTTTTCCCTTTCCAACCAGAACGCAGTCTATTTCTTTATCATTTCCGCTCAAACTGTAAGTCACCTTTCTTTTGTCCTTTTTCTTGTACCACGTGTTGGCTACACACAACTCTTTCTGATCACAAAAATCTAGTAACATTCTTCCTTCAGCGTTTCTTTTCCCTATTCCATACTCTCCACGAATACCTTCAAATCCTTCCGCACATTTCCCAACATGACCATTAAAATCTCCCAATACCAATTCATTTGCGTTTGCCATACTCCACTCACGCGTCATTTTCTCAGAAAATTTCTCCTCAGCATCTGGCTTTTCACTTTGTGGTTAATAAGCACATATTACTCTCACCACCTCTTCTTTAAACACTAATCCAATGGCCATGACTCTTATCACACCTTTTTCTGACCTCTACCACGATCTTGCCAAGTTCTTCTATTACCAATATACCTACGCCTCTAGTCTTATCATTTCCACACCACCATAGTTTGCACCTTCTTCCTGTGACGCCAAAAAAGCGAGCCCCTTCACCTCTCCATCTCACTTCCTGCAAACAACATACATCCACCTTTCGCTTTCTTCGTTCTTTGCACACCTCTGTTCCTCTGCCAGATATACTGCCCACATTAGAGCTTCCAAATCGATCTCCAACTTTCTCTGTATGAATTTTTAACCTGGGGATTCTTAGCACCCCCTGCCCATTTAAGAAGGGGTCTGGGGGCCGAAACTTTTCTTTGCATCTTCATTGAGGTTTTATTGGAGCATGTATTTTATGGCCTCATATGCCCTTGCTGACACCAACCACAGTTGTAAGCAGTGGGCCTAGCCTTTGCCTAAAAAAGCATGCCCTGCAGGGCAACAGGGTTGCTGAGTAGTTTAGCCAGCCAGTCGAAACGGTTGCTCGTGTGGTGCCCCGAGGAGGCACTACCCAGCGAAGCATAGACATTGGGACTAGTATGCCATGTACACCAGATTCCTGTTCGACTGTACAAAGCATAAAAGTACTATCCATATGTCTACACTAACCACACAATTAAAAATATTTCTACGTAAAACATTTTGCAGATGCTAGAATTAAATTACATTGTTATTATTCGCTGTAATGTGGGTATCGTTCATTTAGGGTCAACTTGTATGTACTGTATGTCAGTGTACCTGGTCAGAGCCAATTGAGCATTTCTTTTTAATAAAGGAAAAAAGGTAATTACGTACGGAAAGGTAGCTTGAAGGAAAAAAGGTAATTACGTTTTCAACTAATATGTCACCTAGGAACAAAGTCGCTCCCACAAAGAAAGTGCAGTTTAAGAAAGAATTTGGTTCCCAATTGGGTACATGGTGACAAACAAAAATCAGCATTAACACACGGTTATGGTAGCAACCGTATAATTCAAGTTGCCTTAACAATAAAATTTAATTATTCAACGTCCAAGCAGAAAAACTTATTCTTTCCTGAGTCTGATGTTTGCTTTTAAATAAAATGATTGTCATTGTTGTTCCGGTATTTGCAAAATGCACTTTGTCATTTAAGATTTTTTAAATTTGTAGAAAGAAAAAAATTTCTAAAGTTTAGTTGAATAGAGTTCCATATTTTAGGGCCAACAAATTTAATTGATCTCTGCAGTCGGTTTGTTTTGTTCATCTGCTTAAACTGACTGTTTTCTGAGTGGTAACCTTGCTTGTCTGGCGCTGCCATGGACCCATGTATTGCGATCACACATTTAACTGGAATCTATTAACAGTCAATTTGTCATTCAAGTTATTTATTTAAGAGCTTGACAGTTACATCAATTGCTGCAATCATCAGGAGCAAGGTCTAAACACAAATAATTTATCGTTAATAATGATAGAAGATTATACTTGCGTATGAATTGTTGGCTTGTCCAGATAGTCTGCGACAGAATACCGTAGGCTCATTCCTTTGTGTGAAAATGAGTAAAACCTGCCGCTGCCCTGTCACTGCCTATCCAGACTTTATACTGGTTTTTCATGCTATTAACTGGTAGGGTAATTTTTTCTTCAAATTTTCATGCAATAAAATATTTTTTCTTCAGAAAAATTGTTGTTCATGTGGCTATTCGCTATGCGATGAAATCAGTTATGATAATACGCCAATTGTATAACAAGATAAAGAGAGAAATAAACAATATTATTAGTGCAGTCAAATTAAAACTTTTATACAAACATATATCAGTGCGAAAAATTGCGATAAGCCTATAAAGTGCGAGGATAAGCAAATAAACGAACTAAGTGGGTATTAAATGGTAATGCTGATGTAATTGAAATATTCATTAGCCATGCTTAAGATATCAGAGTTTATATTTGTTTTCGTGCCGGCATTTGGATAAAATTTCGGATCGTTTGTTTGCGGAACCTTTTTTTTTTGTTTAAAATTAAACTTTTACAAGTTACATCAATTGCTGCCGCATTGGTATAGTCGAGATTTTGCTTTTACAAACCATTTGGTTTTCGGAGTGTTGCCTTTGGTAATTGACGGAAAGAGGAAGTATGGTTGTTTGATCTTGTTTTGAATTCTGTTTCGCAACAGTCATAGTATTTCATAGTTTCGTTCTCTTGGCGATTTGGGGTAATCTTATTCCTTGGATTTGGGTTGGTTGGCATACTTGTTCATGGTTGGGCTATGGTTTCTTTCTGTACTTCAGTTGTGGATGCTTCATAGACAATTGAATTTATTCTGCAGTTACCGTTTAGTTGGCAAAGCGATTTATTTCTACAGCTACACAAACTGTTTTGGTTCATTGATCATTTTCTAGGATGTGCTTATGGTTTATTATTATGTTTTTAGATTTAGCATGCAGCTGCAGCTTAATTCCAAATTGTTGCGATTACAAATTTTTCTCAGTATTGTGGTTTTTACCAAAAAAATGTTTGTCAACCAGTTTTAGAAATTGTTTCGTAATATCTGTTTTACATGATTGTTAAATGGGGGGTTAAGCAGATGATATTTCTTGTTCTGTTTCTTTTAGGTGATGTAGATGTTTCTGGCGAGTATTCAAGTTTGACTTTGTATCCAGTTTTGTGTAAAGCATTCTGGCGAATTTAACTGAAATCTATATATTTTGCTTTTATGTATTTGTTCGTCTTATGCTTGATCAGAAGTTGATCAATGGGCCAATCGTTCTTGACCACTTAATCCATTACTTGACTTTGACTCGAAAGGGTGGCTACGTGACGCAAAGACTTTTGTGCCTTCACAGCCACCTTGTGGCTGTTTTGTGAGTTGGCCTGAGGTTTTTTATGTGCTGTATTGTTTTCCCGAATTTGGTCTGATGTTTATTATGCAGTGTCTATTAAAAAACTGAAAATTCACCTTGCGGTCAAACATAGGTGCGGAAAGTAGGGGCCAGGAGGGGCTCACGCCCCCCCTGGATATTTTCAGCCCCACCTGAACTTCTTTTTTTTAATTTTAACTGAGGTTATTTTCATTTTATATTGAACTGAAAATTCAACAGTAATTGAGGGAGACTGCGAAGTGAGTTTGCGCTCTTCAAGTCAGCAGCCACTCGTTATGTATGTCAAATGCGATTGGCTCCAGCTGTGAATCGAACTCGTCACGTAAGATCTGTCACCTGCGCGTGGTACCGCTTGGCCATGTCGCTGACATTTGAGCCCCCCTTGACAATTGAACAAATTATGCACTGAATGCGACGGGGTTAATTCTCGCAACGTACATACTTAATGAAGCAAATATTTTTTATAGCGCTTTTAACTAAACAAGAATCACTATTTTATTGAGAATCATTCAGTTATTATTCACTAGGTGAACGTAAAATCTAGTGAAATTTTTATTGTTTGAGGTTCAATTTTACAATTTTAACAGTGTTGTATATCAGCTACAGCAGTCATGGACGATGGATCAGTAAAAGTATAATGGTTTATTTGGCCGACGACCAAAATGACGTATGAAAAAAAAAGGTGCTGTAAGTAGGGGCCTATGTGTACAAACTAGCCTACAAACACAAATCAAAAAAATTTATCTCAGTCTCACGTTGGCAACCACTGTTTAATATTGTACAATAAAACTTCAAAAAGGAAAGTTACGTTTGTTGTTTAGTTTTGACTGTATTGTTTAAAGCGATTAGCCGGATCAACAGCTACAACATTCGTTTTCATGCTAAAGGTAATGGTTTATGGCTCAGAGGTGCCAACCTTTTCCGACTCAGGATCTGCTTTCGCTAAAATTTGCCCAAATTTTAAAGAGTATGAGAGCCACTGGTCATTGGAATGACGCAAATCGTAAACAAAATTGCAGTAAAGTGCAAAAACACGGTCTTCAATCTTTCTGATGTTTCGAAGTCCACCAAATTATATGTGAAGAGCCAAAAAAAGGTCTTCACGGCCCAAACGCATTCATGAACTGGAAATGTTGGTGGCCAACCTGATGTGTGTGCATCCCAAATCGGCCCGCGATAGACAGCCAAGCATTGAAGGATCGACCAGTAGAATGTAATCGACTGGTTGGGCACCCTTGATCTAGCTTTTATGAGCTTATGCAAGTTCTCTTTACTGGTTGAGTTTTTAAATGGTTTTGAATTTTTTTCTACCTACCTAATGAAGTGGCTAAATCACTTTTTGCGGTGTAACTGTAGACTTCAAAGTAGGAATGGGGAACCGGTAAAGCAGAGCAGGCCATAATCAGTTGCATACTATTTTAAGTGAGCCACATTAACTTTTAATTTTTAAATTTCGCTTTAAAAATACCCAACTTTGCGTCGAAAATGTATCAATCATTCACTGTGAGTTATTTTTTGCGGTGAGATTAAAGACTTTTGCACAGTTTTTGCATCACAATTGAAGCATGTTGTTGAAACGCGAAGAAGTTTTTAACAAAGATTAACATTTTCTAAACTACCAGTGTGTTGTACATTTAACAAAGCTATGACGTGGGTCATATTCAAAAGCTATGCGGGCTGCATTTGGCCCGTGAGCCGCAGATTCCTCTCACCTGCGGTAGAGCAAGAAAAAGTCTAAACATAGCTTTACAAATATGCAAAAGCCCATATGTAAGTCAGTGAATCAGATGACTGGGTGCTATTTTAGTATGTGATCTACCAAACCTTTCTTTCTTTAGGAATCACGTGACACATACTATCTTATCGTATTGGGATAAAGTATAGAAAAAAGATTAAGTTTGGACGTTCGGTAGATCACATACTAAACTGGCATCGATGATTGCTATTAAAACTAATAAACTAGTATGCCAACCTAAATCTATATACCTACACATTTCATTATGTTGAAAAATGGTTCAGGGCTTTATCTTGTGTTTTTTGTTATTTTTAAACCTTATTGGGCTTAAGGCATTGTTTGTTACGTGTATTTCTGAACAGCAAAGCAAGAAGTTTGATCCGACAAACTTTGTTTGCCTACTTTTTTGGTGTTGTCGTTGAGGCATTTGCATTTTACAAATATATGCACTCAAAAATGCTTAGTTGTAATTCGTGCATAGTTAGAATAGCCTACTGGTAGTAGGCTAAGCAATCTTGTTTTTCATGATAAAAATTATCCTGAAAAAATTCTGGTCACTTGAGCAGGCATGCAATTGATTTCTTTCAAGACAGGTTTGTTGTGTGTAAAAACATAAATTCGAGAAAAGATGTAGATACGATCTTACCATTTTGAGCTCCCCGTTCAGCAAACGTTCCCGCGCCACTGCGGTGAAACTAGTTTTTTCGTGATTTTTTTAAAATATTGATTGCCAATAATCATGATACCACCATGTATTTAATTATGTGCACTGTTTCGCTATTTTTTGAGGCGGTGACAAATAAGCAATTTTAAATCTGAAACTGTATATAATGGAAACCGAGCAAACAGCATTTTATGTGCTTACTGGCAGTGTGGCGCTTTGACTGACAATTTTCGGTTATATTTACCTTGCCCAATATTAAATTTGGCAAGATATGTGATAGAATCTGTAGAATGTGATAAGATTGGAAACAAAATAGCATCTAATATCATGCCCTTCAGTAAGTAAATGTGCCACTCACTCTGATTGTATAGTGAGGAATCGATGAAAGTTCTAACAAAGTAGCTAGCGACCCACATTTGTAGCAAAGTAAGCAATTTGCGTCAGTTGTTAAAAAAAAAGGAATCTCGCATTATGTAAGGACTACGGCTAGCTGGCTGCGTAGTGGAGAGAGTATAGGATCGATCCGTCCTGAGTGAAACCATAAAAAAAATTTTAAAAGGCACAAGTACTACTGCAGTGTGCTCCGAAAAATTCGATTTGTCCATTGCTACTTTTGATAAGAGAAGTGTGATTTCAGGAGACGCTTTTACATCAATAATTTTTACTCTCAATCAGTTTATGCATTGAAGAAATATTTAACAACTACTGTAGGGCGTAAGTTTCCTATTTAACTTGATCAAAGCTTGAAAATTATTAGCCTTAGCAGAAAAAATGTGGAACAGAAACTGCCTAAATAATGAAATAGCAAAATAAAAAATTATGTTGTTGTTTTGGCCGATTTTAAAATCAGTAAACCTGACTATTGGAGTAGAAAATTCTTACTACCATGCGCTTGTTACATTTAAAAAATACCTCTTATTTAGGTCAAAATCAAATTAAAAAAAACTATGGCTGAGTGTGAAAAAAACTGCAGCACTACTTGTCAGCCCATACAGCGTCAGTTTTAATGCTTGAATTAAGCATAATAATCCTCGAGACGTTATTTTTATTGGACCTGTGCAGGTACTTATACAGCTACATGGCCAAGTGGTAAGAGTGTCCGCCTCGGGAGCTGTAGACTTGGGTTTAATTCCAAGTCAGGTCAAACCAATGACTTCAAAATTGGTATTCACAACTTCCCTGCTTGATGCTCAGCATTGAAGGGACGGTGTGGAGAACAAGCCGGCAAGTTTACTTTGTCGTTCCGTTGAAAAAGGCACTTAGTGGAATCTCCCGATCTTGGTGTGGTGGATAGATGGCTAGCAACTCCTAAGCGAGCTCGCATAGTGCATTGATCACTTTCTGGTGATAGGAGGATAAATGTGCAACTAAATACAAATACTTTATGCTAAAGCTTCGTTTTGGTCAGGTACTAGTGAATGGTTGAGTGGATTTTTCGATCTGGACTCATTTGACGAAATCTTGAATGGATGGGCCAAAACTGTGATTGTGGGACGAGCTCGTTTAGGAGGCATTCCTGTTGGCGTAGTTGCTGTGGAGACACGATCAGTTGCAGTTGACATTCCAGCCGACCCAGCCGACCTGGATAGCGAAGAAAGAGAGATCCACCGAGCAGGCCAGGTTGGTTTTGGACTGCCATGATTCTAATCAAATATTATAGATGTTTGTATATGTAGGTTTGGTATCCTGACTCTGCCTTCAAAACAGCTCAAGCTATTCAAGATTTTAATCGCGAAGGGCTTCCTCTAATCATGTTTGCCAATTGGAGAGGTTTTTCTGGTGGAATGAAAGGTGAGTCGGGATAATGGGATGGTTTGGTTGCGAGTAAAGTCACATCAAGCTCTCTAAAATTGGTGTTTCGAGTATTTTTACTTAACATTTAGCATTAAGCTAGCAAGTTCAGTTGTTTTGGTGTTGAATAAAGACAACTTCTAAGCGTGTCATTCTAGTCCCTCCATCGACTTTTTTCAAAAAAGATAATAATGTGACTGAATAAGGATAATGCAGATGCTTTAATGCTCAATCACCAACCAACCCCCATTTCGACGAACGGACATCGCATTGATTTGTAAAATCTCTGTGGTATTAATTGAAAACAATGGTCGTATGCATGGCCTACTCTAATACAGGCCTAACAAACATGCAACGGGGGGCAAAAACTGGAATCCATTCATTGCAAATCACGTTTTGACAATCTACTTCGAAAAATAGGTTGAATGTCACCTTAATTTATTTACTACTCAAAGATAAGTGTAAAAAAAAAATTAGCAGTATAAAAGAACGAAATTATACTGATGTATTAGAAGTTTCGAATATCAAATCGTACAAACACAGCATACGAGGCCTATATACTGTATATTGCGTTTGTTATCCAATGAGAAACAAAAAGTTGAAAATCAAGTTGCTGAGTACAGTTTACGCTGCACTTGAATTTCACGGAAAAGCGCTCAATGCTCTGTTTGTTGCACAAAATATATATTAGCAAGCCTAATTCACAATATAATTGATGTTTCTTAGCCAACAAAGAAAGTAATGGTCGGTATGGTATATAGGCCATATCTAAGTATTTAGCTCATGTAAACATTAAGTTAACTGAAAATAAAATAGGGAAAATCGGCTAGCCTATAGGTATAGCCTCAAACAGTCGACTACAACAGTATTAATAAGAGCTGAATAAAAGTTCAAGGTTAGTGACAGCATAATAGATACCGGTACCTAAGAACAATCTTAAACACATATTGTTTGCCAAACACAGTACTGGTATCTAAATAACACGGTAGTAGTTATTGTAGTCAAGCTGACAAAATACAACGACAGGTAAAGCGAAGGATATGATTAGCATGAACGCAATAAGTCAATCTGGATTATTTTAAACATTAAATTTCGTAATGAAGCGAGTAGGCTATATAAGATCTCACGCGGAAGCAAATGGTAACACCTTATATTGGTGAAATTAGTTGCCTAAATGCTATAGAATAGCACAGTTGATATTAATAAAATGTTCACTGGCAATATAAAAGCACAAACTATTTAGTTGTACCATGTAAGAACTGAACACTAATACTATGTTGGTATAAACATTGTTAATATTACAAAAACGCTCAAAGAAGCATAAATACACGAAATTGTTCGAAGTTTAACAGCATTATTAATTAAACTAGAAATTTTTGAATGCAACAGCAAAGATTGTGCAACCAAATTGGTATAATGTTGCATTCGAGTAGGCTACTAAACAATCTCAATACAACTTAATGGCATTTCACCTA
The DNA here is from genome assembly GCA_964006365.1 of Trididemnum miniatum. Lineage (NCBI taxonomy): Eukaryota > Metazoa > Chordata > Ascidiacea > Aplousobranchia > Didemnidae > Trididemnum > Trididemnum miniatum. The sequence continues at coordinate 23,771,019 of OZ023239.1, forward strand.
TTGATTGATTAGAGAGTCATTATCGACTTTGACACAGGCAACATTACTTTTGCTTGAGTTTATTAGTCCTTAGCAATAAACTACACAGACATCTTTAAAACTTTCTGTTTCGGTTCCTTTGTTTAATGTAATTTGTAAATTACCATACTTTTGTAACATGAAGTGATAAAATAGTAAAAATACATTACAGCCACAGCAAAAGCAAAAATCAAAAAACTTTTGATGTTCTATCTTTTAAAAAGCTGGAAGCATGCAATTGCATGAATATAATTTTAAAAGAACGAGCTGAATTGCTCAAAACTGAAACTCAGTCAGTAATCATTACATGCAAACTGATTCTCTTTTAACAAAAAGGAACACACTGGTACTTAATTAACAATTTTTGTAACGCTGACAATGGTGATATATGTCGGTGGAGAATCGATATTGGTTCTGATAATTTGATTGAACAATGTTTCACGCGTATCAGAGTTACAAGAGCTTGCTTCCGCTAATCGCAAAGCTGTTTGTACTTTTTGGCTCTGTTCAGAGTTTTGCTTCTCTTTGAACTGCAATGTCGGTTGTAATGAAAAAGGGCTGATTAGCTGGTACGTGAATTAGATGCTTTTTGTGCAGTTGAAATTTTTAGTAACTGAAAAATTGTTACAAGCATTGAATAACTTAGAAATTGTTACAAGCAGTTCATATATGAATTCTCCTTTATGAGCTATTGCTCTTATAAGCTGCTGCTGCGAATTGACTACGAAATAGTGGATTATATTGCCGTGTTTGATCCTTGTTATGAAACTTGTCGGTAAGTGCATTAATGCGTTGATATGGTTTATAACTGAATATGTGTTATGAAGCGATTGGATTTGCTATGATACTGAGGCTTGAGTGTTGGTTAACTTTACTTGCAAATTATGTTTGCCAAACCTGGTTATTTATTCTGTTAGTATTTTTTGCTGTAATAAAGACAAAGATCTGGTAATCATTAAGGTCGTTACAAAGTTTCGACAACTTCAACAATTGATTGTTTGAAATTCTTTCACCGTCTATAAGTCAACCAACCAGCGGGATTCATCTAATCTTCATTGAAGTTTCGATTTTAATTAAAGGTTTGGATTTATAGTAATAATTTGCTAAAGAGGGTGACGAACAATTCTTTTCTTGGACATTGCTTATGTTGAATCGGTCCAACAGGACTTCCAGAATTGATGAGAGCGTTTTTTCACACAGCGGTGCTTCGCGACAGCGCCGATTTGCTCGAACTTTCGCATTACAACTGTGTTTTATACAGTTAATGTGTGAACTAATTGTAATTGTTACTTTTGATATGGACACGAATAAAACTGACTGAGAGGTTCAGTCAGTGATTGAACAGCTAGAATCAACCTTTAACGAAAATTATCTAAAGGCAGAACGGTTAATGCCTTTGCGCACCCTTAAAACTAATGATTTTAATGAAATCGTGGGGAAAATTTACCAATGGCATGGTGACCTAATTGGGCCAATGGCATCGACAGGACTGTGGTCACCGACTATTGTTTCTGCCCCCAACAACAAACAAGAATTTGATACACGTAGAGATAAGTGGTTGTCTAAAATATTTTGCTTACCTTCGGTAGAGCCGAATATGCCCTCGACTTCTATGTCACAAGGTCTTCAAAAGCCCATAACTACAGGGTTCCCAGCCACTCAGGGAAAAATACTTTTTGCTTTTCCAGACAGGGAAAAATCAGGGATTCTCTCGAAAATGTGAAATATCAGAGAAATCTCGGGAAATTTAAAAATTTTGAAGATCGGGGAAAAATCATGGAATTCTTTCAAATAGACTTGCCTTTTTTTTTTGAGTGTCTGGGATTAGTTAAATTCATTTTCATTTTCGGGTGCTGCAACCATGTTTCTCGTGTTACTTTTCTTGATCTTCTATTCTCCCCTTGCATGTTACAACGTTTATCATTTTGTTGCTTCTTCCCTTTTCTCGTGCTATCCAATTATACTGTATATTATTTTTGTATATTATTCTTGTGTTGACGGTACGGAAATGCAAGACACTGACTAACTAACTGGTGACAAAATGGTGGTGATTTTTTAGTATCTGTAGGCTTAAATAACGTCGTACTGATTCGGTCGTACCTATTATCAAAAGTTTAAAACATCATAAGCCAAAAAGGGAGTTGCGCCCCTTGTCTCCAGAGCCTAATTGTTGCTCTAAATTTTCAGTTTTCAACATCAAGCGGATTCTAATTTCCATGCTTTATAACTTGTGTAATATCAAAGTTATGTGTGGTATGTGGTTGTTATTTAGTTATAACACCTTTAATGTTTTTTCTGATGTTAATATTTTTAATTTGATAGTGCAGTTACTACTGTATTACTGCATATTTACGTATCGCAAGTTTTTTAAAATTTGCATGATGTACTTGTACAAGTTTCAAAAAGAGTGGCCCAAAGCATGGTTGCAAGAAGTGGATACAAGAGCGTACAGCCGATAAAAAAGCATATTGCAAGTAGGGATGTCCATTTCGAATCCTTAATCGAATCCTAAATCTATAAAATGGCTGTTGGTGCTATTTTGATATCAGTTCAGGACGCAACCGCTCGACTACTGCAAAACCAAAAAATTAACCATAAGTTTTATTTTTAATGAATTTATAGCCAGCTCAAGGGTTGCAGCACTATGAATTCGAAGCATAGTCTATATTAGGGGTGGCCAACCTTTCGCATACATAAGTTCGTTAGTTAGTCGCACATTTATCCTCCTATCACGAGAAAGCAATCAAAGCGCTATACGAGCTCGCTTAGGAGTTGCCAGCCATCTGTCTACCACACCAAGATGGGGGAATCCTGATAAGTGCCTTTCTCAACGGCGCAACAAGTAAACTTGCCGGCTTGTTCTACACACTGTCCCTTTAATGCTGAGCGTCAAGCAGGGAAACTGTGAATACCAATTTTAAAGTCGTTGGTTTGACCCGACTTGGCATCAAACTCGAGTCTACAGCTCAAGAGACAGACGCTCCATACCACTCGGCCATCCGAGCCGTTAACTCGGCCATCTGAGCTGTTGTATGTCCACTTCTTGTTGAAATTATTATGTCCACTTCTTGTTGAAATTATATAAATTTATAATTCATTTGGGGTAAGGGTTGGTGTGCATCAAGGGTCTGTGCTATCACCATTGATATTTGCTATTGTGGTTGATGCTGTGTCAGAACATGCAAGAGAGGGACTATTGAATGAAATTTTGTGCGCAGATGATCTGGTGCTGATAAGCGAAAATTGGGAGGATGTAAGGGAGAGGTTCCAAACGTGGAGAGATGCATTGGAAAGCAAGGGATTGAGAATAAATATTAGAAAGACTAAGATGATGGTGAGTGGTGCAGAAGGGGAGGTTGTGTGTAGCAGGGTGGATCCGTGTGGAATATGTGGGAAAAGAGTTATGTCTAACACGGTGTGGTGCACGCTCTGTAAGAAGTGGATTCAAGCGAGATGCACCAAAATGGAAAAAGTATCTTGCAGTTTTGCACAACAGTTTGTATGTAGAAGATGTGAAGATATTGGAGACGGAAAGGAAGAACCAGTGGAGGTGTTGTGTGATGAAGTGGAGACTGTGAAGGGTTTTTGTTATCTTGGAGATAGGCTGAATGCTAGTGGTGGGTGTGAAACTGCAGTGACTGCAAGAGTAAGGATCTGATGGATGAAATTTAGAGAATGCGGAGAGTTGTTACTTGGGTGAAGGTTTTCTTTGAAAATGAAAGGGATGGTGTAACGTTGTTGTGTAAGATCAGCAATGTTACATGGAAGTGAGACATGGTGTTTGAGGGAAAATGAGATGGTAATTTTGAGAAGAACTGAAAGAGCTATGGTGAGATCAATGTGTGGAGTAAAACTAGTGGATAGAAAGAATACTGAGGAGCTGATGAAAATGCTGGGTCTGAAGGAAACTTTAGATAAAATGGCTAAAGCGGGGTAAGATGGTATGGACATGTGGTTAGGAGGGATGATGAGAGCATTTTGAAGAAGGCAATGATGTTTGAAGTGAATGGACCACGAAAGCGAGGACGGCCGAAGCAAACATGGAAGAAACAAGTCGAAAAGAATATAAAGAAGATTGGGTTGAGGGTGGAGGAAGCTACAGATCGCGCGAGATGGAGAGAGGGAATGGTAGCGATTGCTGAAGGAATGAGGTGCATCCGGCCACCTTCGGACATGAGGAAAAACCGGATTGAAATTGGATGATAATACACACACATATATACACACGTATACATAGTTTTTACAATCAACAACTTCAAATGAATAAAAATTAAGCAAGAAAATATAATGAATGAAACTAAAAGTATCGCCTTAATGAGAATTTTTTTTCGCACTATGTTGGGTAGCAGAATATATAAAAAGAAAGCATAATGTTTCATTCTTGAAAAGTACACTACTGCAAATGTTTACAAACAAAAATCAACCTTAATACACGCCTTACACACGCAAAAAGAAACTTTACCAATTAATTCCTCAGAAAACCACTCAATTAGAGAATTATCGAATCACTAAATTAAACACTGAATGAATAAATTTCAATGACAGCCGCATATATAGGTAACTCAACAAAAATTTTCGTATCCACGCAAAAATTCGAGCAGTTTGCGACAAACAGATTACGATTGATTACGAAACAGGTAATTATTGTGACGTCATGCTTCCAGTAAAAACTACAACCTGCCTGAAAGCAGGAAAAAAGCATTCTGTCTTTTGAGCGTTGCGTAATAAAGCTGTTTTTGACAATGAAGAGAAAAAGTTTCGATTAAGAAGTAAAGCTAGGCGTAATATTGTGACAACAGGCCTTTAGTATCAGTATTTAAACTTCATTTATTTTTATGTTAAAGATGCAGTGCGCCACCTCTAATCATGCAATGCGCCACGTTTGGCTCATGCGCCATAGGTTGGCCACCCCTGGCCTATGCACATCACGCAGTGGCATGGTCATGGAGCTAACAGCGGGCATGTATTGAAATTTAAAAACACATAAAAAATACTGCTCCAGTGTATCTACAGGATTACAGACGGTGCATACCATACTCATGGTCTTTCACAAATTTTTTACGGCCTCCGACGTACACTGCATCAGTGGTGTTAAAAGTAGTCCAGAAATCTAGTTAAGTAAAAGTATTGTTACTGATGGCGGAAACTGCCTGAAGTAGAGTAGAAAGTAGGGGATGTAAAAAGTAACCAAGTAAAGTAAAAACTACCAACAAGTTGAAGCTGCTTAAGCAAAAAGTAGCGTTTGCAAAACCAAGAATATAAAACTTGAGCTCTTACAAAAGATAATTTGCTCACTTCCAAACTTGACATATATTTTACCGATGCTTAAGTATATTTAGGATAATTAGCCCATTTATTTGACGAAAATAAAAAAGTGAAGTGTGTCATAATCTGGAAAATGCAACCTCATTGTCCAGGCCAAACACAAACAACAAAAGACCACTTAACATCACGAAATTGTAAAACTTATATATTAAAATAAAACAATACACCTAATACTGATGTCACCAATTTTATTATCAAGCATGATTTATTTATCGTTTGCATGATACATTGCTTAATATTAACTACTCATCATTTTTAAGGCCACTTAAGTAGCGTTACTTTCTGATTAGACTACGTAAGTAAAAATAGAAGTAGTCGAAGTTTAAATGAGTTAAGTAAAGTGGGGGTAGTCTACTTACATAAAACTACTTCTACTGCATTAACCACTGCACTGCATGACCACACACGCATGAGGCCGAGCGTGCACTTGCGTTTATGCACAACATCGGAAAAGATTTATCACGTGCAATTATTCTTCACAATTAAGCCGAATCCTAAAAACGAAATCGGTTCAAAATAGGAACCGGTGCCGGAGGATTCGATATTCTGATATGGACATTTCTAATTGCAAGGTGTGTAGAAAGTCTATCGATTTGAGCAACATGGGCCAAAGAGCTTTGATATCACACATGAAAAGCAAAAAGCATTCTGATTCAGTAGCAGTACGATCAGGAACAAGTGCACAACAATCTATTGAAGCATGTTTTAGCACTAGCAGTACTAGCAAGCCGTTGATAGTACATCTGTTACTGATAGTCACATGGATAGCTCAGAAGATAATAATTTTAAAAGTTTAGTACAGCACATGTGATTATTGACTACGCAATTACAGCGGAAGTTAAGAAAGCTGAAATTCTTTGGGACATCAAGACTGTTTTGTTTCATGCAAAGCTAACAGTGACACTGGTGATGTATTTCGTGTTATGTTTCCAAACAGTGCAATGGTCAAAAAGTTAAGTTGCTCATCAACTAAGTTGGCTTACCTCATTACTTGAGGTATTTCTCCTTACTTTACGCTGAAGCTGGTTGACAAAATTCGAGCATGTAAGTGCTCCGTTGCTAGTTTTGATGAGTCTATGAATGAGGTTTGTCAACAAGCACAAATGGATATTAATATCCGCTATTTTCATCAGGGTAAGGTTTTGTCCCAATATTTAGATCAGTGGTTCCCAAAGTGGGCGCCAGCGCCCCCCTCGAGGCGTTTGCAACTCTCAAGGGGGCGCTGGCTACCAAATGGGCGATTGGGGGTTCGCTGAGAATAAATTGAGCAGTAACAAAACCAGTGCCTCCTAAATATTTGTGCTGTTGTTATTTGGAGCACTCTAGAATAGTTTTATGCTTTTGTTATGGTAAACTTGCTATCTCGCTTTGTCTCTGGTTGAATCGAACAGCAAGTCCAAGGAATGTATTGCGTAGAACAGCGGTTTCAGTGTGTTATTCATCAGTGGCATTTGGTGGCCAAGAATGTGAGCAGTCGTTTAGGCTTTCCAAGGGAAACTGCCTTGCACGATTTTACTCATTGTTAGATACTGTCGTGGAATCCTACAAAGCTGTGACCCAGGCCTTGCGAAAGAAGTTGTTGCTGTGAAAAATGGTATTGCATATCTTGCTAAGATATATTTGCCAAATTTAACGCATTAAATCTATCCCTTCAAGGCAACGAGGTCAATATTTAGGTAGAATCAGCACTGTCTGGGTTCAAAAATAAGCTTGAGTTGAATCAGCAAAATTTAGCTAGACGCGAATTTTTCCAGTTTTCCAGTTTGCAACATCTTGAAAGCAGCAATACTGGCATTTCTAATGTTGATGTTGAGACATACAACAAGCATATTCAGGAATTGCATGAAGACATGAAAGTTCGAGTCCAGGATGTATTTCAGTTGGAGATTCCTGACTTGGTAATCGACCCATTCGTTAATATTTCTGAGCAAGGGGTTCTAGCAAAGGAACGTGTAACCTTGCAAAATGATTTTGAACTCAAACCAAAATTCAGTGTCTCTTATCAATCATTTTGGCTACAAAGCGGAATTAAAGTGAAATATCCTTGCAGGTGGGATCGGTTAAAATTTTTTTCATTGCATTTCCCAGCTCATACTTAGTAGAGCGTGCATTCAATGCCGTCACAGCGCTTCTGGATAACAGAAGAAGCCGCCTCGACATAATGAGATGGGGAAATTTACGACTGTTTTTGACCAAAATCGAACCGGAAATTAAGAAGCTGACAAAATTGCACCAAGCTCATCCTTCTCACTAGAATTAAATGCCGCTCTAAGTGATGATTGTCAGAAATGGACAATAAAAATTCGCTTTTGCTTTTTTGTGAGGGGGGCGTTTGATAGTTAGTAAGTTGTTCAAGGGGGCAATATCCAAGACAAGTTTGGGAAACACTGATCTAGATAGTCGGTTGTTGGGTCATTCAACAGCCATTGATTTGCTACAAGCGTTTAAGAAAGGAAATTCAAAGCTAAATCCAAACAAGTTGCAAGTCAGTATGTATGGCCCTAACGTCAAGTTAAGGTTTGTGCACGAACTTGTTGACAGAAAACGCTCCGATCCTGAACTACTTGGAATGTTGCAGCTTGGCACTTGCTCCTTGCATACTATTCATTTGGCTTTTTCTACTTTTATTAAAGATAGTCAGTGGGGTTTATCAAAGTTGTTTCGTGGACTGTGGTATATTTTTCGTGATTCTCCTGCCAGACGTGAAGATTTTCTATAATTTAATGTTGTTCTACTAGATGAGTTGAAGATGTAGGTGTTGCTAAAAGGCTGTTGAAATATGGCCCAATGCTGTAAAGTATGACAATGAAACTTTAAAAAAAGCAATAAGCACATTCCTACAGTGACTTCTTTTCATACTGTCCACGAATATATCAAATAGGAGCGTATTTTGACTTCGCCTTATAGTAAAAAAGAACAAAATTAATGGTGCCAAGTGACTGAAATATGTATGGTTTCTGAGGCTTATGGCCTCAGAACAAAATGCATCATATTTGGCAAAGCACTTAGAATTGGGGTCAAAAACTTTAAACAAAATTCGCTAAAAATTATTCAAGAAACACTAAAATAGCCATCACAGCATGTAAATTTCCAAAAATTTTCCGGGTGAGCATGTCCCCGGACCTCCCTAGAGCCTTTTTTGTTTCTCAATCAGCTTCAAATTAGTTCTGCCAAAAAAAGGACGCTTGAAAAAATGTGGAAATTATGCCACCCCTCCCCCACCCCCCTTTTAAAATTTCTCGCTACGCCACTGATACCAAAGATCCGTTAGAGCTAATGAAGCTCCAAGTGTTCGTTTCTGCTGCTAAGATAGTTAACCATTGCTACCTTTTTTGTCTACTGATTTTTACAAGGTGTTGTGGGATCTATTGTGCAGATTTGTGAAGGGGTTTGTTTTAACTCCTCTCAAAGCTCCAAGAATCTTTGGAACTTTTAATGTGATGGAAAAAACAGCAAGGTTACTGCTTGACCATATTGACTGTGGATTTGCTGCTAAGCGTTCTCTAGAACATCTCGTTGAAACTAAAAAAGTTTTTCCACTTGTCATAGCAAATTTTCGTCGACTTGTTTAAAGCCTTACTCCACAATTGCTTGTAAAATTCTTGAGAGATCTTTGTTTAAATATTCGTTTGTGTGAAACCTTCAAGCTCATGATCCTTCTTTTGCCATACGTAATAAAAAGGCTGCAGTTTATGAAGAACCTGTTGATATGTGAGTTTAATTTTTTTTATTCAATTGTTGCTATGTTGTTTCAATTCATTTTCTTTTAAAAGTTCAATCAAATGTACAATAGAATGTGATTTCGTTTTACCTACGTTAGCTTTGAGAACTTAAAACCATCTCGCCATCCTGAATGATGTTTGACGGACCTCGAACAGTATGCTGCAGAATTCGAAAGTGAACATTATATTGTGTGGTCCCAACACAACAAAGTGTCATCTAATTGGCATCTGGTTGGGTGGCTTACGTACACGTATATGTTGCAGTAATAAAAGAAAGCGGTCGTAGTAAAAAGTGGTCTACAGGATTCTGCACTATAGATTTAGTGAACTTGATTGTAAAATCTAATTTGAAATTTTTATGCGTTTTTTTTTTTTTTGTAAGCTTGGTGATCGATCTATCAATCAATCAGGTTTGTTTTGTGCAACATGTTAGTAAAAATGATGAATATTAATTGTGAATTGCTTGATGCTTTGTATCTTGATGAGCTCAATTGTATGTGCACACATTGTTCTGCACTGGTGGCCAACCTTTCAAGTTTATGCGCCATACTGTTATCGATTAATTCAGATGTGCTGCATCAACATTCACTTCCTCTTACTTTTTCAAAACGTGTGGTTAGAGATACATTATTTTGAAGTTATAGGCACACATAATTTATTTGTAAATATATGCTTCATGACTACCTGGTATGTGTACATAACAAGCATTACCTAATTAATTTATTCAATGAAGATGGCAGATATAAATTTTGTGGAGGAAAGCATTCATTTGGAAAGAAAAGCTCTGCCCTCTGGTAGTTTTGGAATAAACTTATTGGGTAGTAATAAGCCGACAAATTCATCGAGAAAAAATAATAATTTTTTGTACTTTATAATGTATAGTAAATTGGTGAGCTTTGTGCTTTTATATGGTGAGCTGAGTTTATGTCGAATTTTGTTTAATGTGGTTTACTGATTAGCTTAGCTTGCTGATGCCGTGTAGCATCGAAATGTTTTTCTTAACATGGTATCAGGTATACGTTGGTCTCGTATTTAATTCTGAAATACGTTGTATACCTTTTAAGGTTAATTTACTGTTTGTCAAATCCAACTTAAACGGCTAGTATTGTGTACTAGGATTGACTTGAATGGCTCAGGAAAAAATCAGGGAACACTCAGGGAATTTGAAATTGAGAAAATGAAAAGAAAAAAACACAAATTCTGTCATCAATCAACTCAGATGAAGTGGCAACGTGTTTAGAGCAGACCGGAAGGCTCGCTGAATATTGCCAGTAATCCACACGAACAGATAGTGGTGAAACTTGTAATGGGCCTAAATAATGGCCAATGTGCCAGAGGAGATTAAACCTAATTGTTAGTTTAAATGGCAGCATTGCCCATAGTAGTAATATTTTGGCGAGGCCATAACCATTAAAAGAACTTTCAAACATCTTCAAAAGCAGCGTTGATGGTTGCATGATTAATTGATATTTTATCCTATGTATTATATAATTGTGTAATGCATCTCCCTAGACCTTTACCTTAGGAGGATTTTTAATTTGTCGCTGTGTAGCTTGAGTCCACATCAAAATACAGTATAAACCAAACTAATTTCATCAACTTGCTAATGTATGATGTCACGCTTCTGTCGTAAAACTTTAGTGCAGGAAAAGTGTTAATATTTGAGCAACCTGTAAATGTTTTTTGGAAGTGAAATTTGGTCTGGAAGTTCAAATTATACAATGGAAAAAAAAGAGCCTTTTGGAGAAGGTAGATTCTACGAAAAAAATTTTGGACCACCCTAAAACGAGTTATCTAATTTATTGCAATGGCAAAAATAGTTTCAAACTTCAAAAAACTTTTAGGTAAATGACATTTTTCTTGTTGACGATCTGCAACAACGGTCTAAATGGGTGTTGGGACGGGTGTTTAACACATTGCCAGATAAAAGGGGGTTGGTGTGTATTGCACATGTGAAAACTCAAAATAAAACGGTTAGTAGACCAATTTCTATTGCTTAATTCTGAATAACCTTTCTAAATAAGGCTATTATGCAAATTTGTCGTGAGGATTTCTTGCCACGTGATATTTGCAAGTTAATCTGTCGTAAATTTAAGTTTATTGTGTGTAGTTTATGTTCATATCATCTAGACTCGATTTATGTTATGTGAAGTTATGTTGTCATTGTTTTGGAGTGACAATTGGGGGGAGTGTGCAACGCTGACAATGGTGATACCTCGGTGGAGAATCGATATTGGTTCTGATAATTTGATTGAACAATGTTTCACGCGTATCAGAGTTTACAAGAGCTTGCTTCCGCTAATCGTAAAGCTGTTTGTACTTTTTGGCTACGTTCAGAGTTTTGCTTCTCTTTAAACTGCAATGTCGGTTGTAATGAAAAAGGGCTGATTAGCTGGTACGTGAATTAGATGCTTTTTGTGCAGTTGAAATTTTCAGTAACTGCTATAGGGTATACTGATCATGTTAATTTTCACTCTGATTTTATATAGGCAAGTTGTTGCAATCAAACTCTTAACTAAATCCTTCCGGATATGTAGTTTAAGAATAGGCTACAAGGCAGGTCAACTTCTTTAAAAATTAAGCTGTAACGTACATTTGATGTAGTCCTAGTGTTGCTGCAGGTCTGCCGTTTTGAAAACGCGCTCTTAAACACAATGTTTGTTTGCTATTTCCATGGACGGTCTAGTTGGAGTGGAGCATGGAGGCGCAGTGGCGTAGAAGCGGTTTTCCATTAGCAATTATAAACACAGATAAGAAACGTGCAAACGAAATGATATGCAAATTAAATACGAGACAATACATAATTAATTATTAAATTAAAAGTAAGGAAATATCAATAACGCAAATAGTTTATGACAATTCCAAGAGCCTCTGATCAGCTATATCGTAATATGCAAAGAATCATATTGAGCAAGATCATAAACTACAGAACCAGATCAAACTACAATTTACGCTTCACTGAGAGAATGGGAGAAAGTACGTTTTGCCGGCATTTGGTCACAATCACAAATAACAAATTTACACTAACCGATTGTTTTGCACCATATATCCTTGTAAGCAACACTAGTCTACAACTCATTTGAAACAGTAACAGTAATCTAAACAATGTTCTAAACTATAAAAGTCTCGTTAAATGTAACCTACTACAATGCACCCTGCAAGAGTGACGTCTTCTCTCTATCAAGCCGTTAGCTGAAACCCAGTAGAACCCCCCGCTAACCAACTTAAACCGCCCCAAATAACATCTACAAATTATGCCGTCACTTTTGTGCTCTCCCATACCAAAGTAATTTCACATACTTGTCGCTAACATATACTGTAACGTAATTCATTAAACTCAACACTTCTCTTGACAGTATTTACCAAAGTAAATTATTCGTTAAAACAGTAGATTTCTATCTAATAGTCAGAGTCTTTAAACTCACGACCACGCCCAATATTTAAGTCTCACACAGTATAGCTAAAACACATCCAAATCTCACAGCGTGTACATGAATCTGATTTGGTGAAACAAGTAATCGCGATTCCTACGACGTACTATACAACAATTACGTTCTAAATAACGTGCACAAAAACAGCTTAAATTTGTTACTAAAAAAAATTGTTTGCCAGTGGCAAGGAAATGTCGATATACAGAGATGAGGTTGCAATTCTTTAGCTTAGTACTTCCACTCCAAGTCAAACACCAAAGACTTGGCTTCGATTCTCGACGCGATTGTTCACTGTAGAGTTGTAGTAACATCTAGGCTTACCCTAAACCTTTAAAACTTTTAATCTACAATAAAAGCGAACAAAACAAAAATTTGCTTTTTACTCTAGGCTAACTTTATTTCTGATTAAATTTACGCTAGATGCTGCACCATTAATTTGCTAACCATCTTTTGCAAGCCTAACAGCAGTTGAGCGGACTCTACCATACAACTTTTGTATGTGCCAGTACATGGTTAGGCAAGGGTTTTTCGAAACGATGGCCTCCAGTTTTCCTGACACTGCGTATGTCTGTTGTTAAGCCTGTACTAGAGTAGGCCATGGTCGTATGACGTAACAACAATCCAGTTTGATGCTTGTTGACTGTTTCAGGCCTGTATCATATTAAGCCATGGTTTGATTAAATTCATTATGTAATGGTGAATGATTTTGTTACCTCAGAAGTAGCTTTTTATAATGATTGCTAATTGCTTTTTCATATGGTTTCAGACATGTATGATGAAGTTTTAAAGTTTGGTGCTTATATCGTCGACGCTCTTCGCAAGTATGAGCAACCAGTGCTGGTTTATATTCCGCCATATGCCGAGCTGAGAGGGGGAGCTTGGGTGGTGGTTGACCCTACGATCAATGCTGCGTATGTTCTCATAACCACACGCAGTCTCGTAGTGCAAGTATGTTAGGATTGTTTTTACTGGGCAGGCACATGGAGCTGTATGCTGATGAAGAATCAAGAGGGGGAGTATTAGAACCAGATGGCAGCGTTGAAATCAAATTTCGCAAGAAAGAGCGACGAAAAGCAATGCGAAGATGCGATAAAGAATACTCATCGCTTTCTGCCCAACTGGGTGAGTAAAAAACAATGATGTCTTGGGTGATTTGCTTCTGCTTGAAACTGGGCACTGTGGCAACAGCGAGAGTAGAACTCGTGAATAAATACAAATGCTCCTTTATTAACCTAAATTAACCAAATTGAATTGTTTTAAATTGAGTAACTGGAGATGCACCATACTCGTATAATTAAAGTATTGCATAAAATAATGCAAATTGAATTTTTGCATAGAGACGGATCCCGCCACTCGTTACATGCTTCGACGTACTACCACAAGAATAATGAAGATTTGATTTGAAGTTTTGCGTGATTCAGTGATGCAAATTTTTCGCTTTTCGGCGAATTTCGCCGATTTTGTTGCCAAAAAAGTCATTTTTGCAAATCGTCTAAATCCGTTGAGACAACTCAGGGGGGTACGGGAGGGGGTTGGGGGTGCAAAATGCATATTCAGCTTGTTTATATAAAACTAATTGATAATTTGTAATGGCGTATTTTTTCTTAAGTGTCGTGTTTTTGATATCGAAGAGGGAAATGGTTTGTGTGACTCATTAGATCTAGCCCGCACATTATTGCTCTTAGACAGAAAATTGTTAGCATGGCGTTTGCATCACCCAAACACATGATGTAAAATCTCTGCCCCAAATTTTCTCATACCGCAAAAGCAAAAATTGAATTATTTTACGACTCTTGGTAATAAAGAAGTAGCAGTAATAGTGTTTAAATTTAATCCATTTCTAAACTTTTTGATTGCTAGAGTCCAATCAAATCTTCATTGTGCTCGCAGTGTTACGCCGAAGCGTGTAACGAGTGGCGAGGCCCATTTCCGCTGCTTAGCGCCTGGGCAACACAGCTCCGAAGAAACGTTGCAACAGTGGCGAGCCATTGGTGACACTGTGCCAATTTGACCAGCCAGGGAATCGAACCTCAGACCTCCCTTATCGATAGTGTGCGCATAACGACTGAGCTAAATGGTCGGTCTGATTACTAGAGTACTCTTGATAATTTTTTTTAAGCATGGGAACTGCAGTCCTTGACGTTTTCGTACAATTGGTAATTGAAATTTGGGAAATTGAAAAATTAAAGTTGCTTGATGCCTTGATCACAAACTGCATATAGCTAGCTATTCATCTTGCAGCGCTGTTGACTGGGCTGTTTTTTAAAAAATCGCTCTGTTATAAAATAAAATCAAAATTACTTAAATTAGTAGTAGCCTACTTGCTTTGCAATCATAGGCGTTTGATGTAGGGTTCGTAAGCGCGCTTCTCAATATGACTGTGACACATACTTATATGGTCTGTTATGCAGCAATAGTATTGCTTTATAATTGACCACATCATTACAAATGACATGTCTCACCGCATATTAGCAATCACAGCATGATCATTGCAAGGGTTCTCGACAGTAAGTTTCAACTTAAAAATCAAGTTTACAAAAACATTTCGAGATTTTAACCAACTTCTCTTTCGAAATATTTATCTCGAATATTGAGCAATTTGTGAGTCAATATTTGGGATAATTTACCCAAACTTACTAAATCAAATTTCAATCACTTGTTCAATTACTTTACTGACACTTTCAAACAAATAATTGACAAACATGCACTTCTTTCAGCAATCTCGTGAAAAAATAAGAAACTTCGAAGCAAACCGTATATTGAACATATTTTCAATCGCTGCGCCATGGAAGCTTCAATTGCAGTGTGGTAGCAGCATAGGCGCATGCAAGGGGAGGGGGCACGGTGCCATGACTTCCTCTTGGCCCTGTAATAAACTGCTAAAACCTAACTGTCAGTCTACAAGAACTTAAACTAATAGTGGATGCAGCTTCCTTTGATTTGTTTTAGCCCAGTTAATGCTTTTAGACACAGGCTACTGAATTGTTTTTGCATTTTTTGTTGTGACTACACTCACTGTAGGTGCGGGTATGTTCTTGTTTTATTAAAAAAGTTTGCTAAAATGAGTGTTTTTACATGAGAAAATCATGAAAATTCGTTGGTTGCTGGGGGGTCTGCAACTAGCTAAACTTCGGTTGCGGTAACCCAGTGCACACATCGAGGATCGTAGCTATGAAAACATTTATTAGATTGGAGTAGCTTCAAAAGTGCAACCATGTTGACATTTTTAATGCAGAAAAGTTGTGCTATGGGCACATGCAGTTTTTTACTCGAACTCCGTTTGTATGCGAAAAAAGTTTTGCTAGCAAAGTAGCCTTAGAAGACAGTTATTTTGACTCTCCAGTCTTCACTTACTAAACTTTGCTAAAAACGAGTTTCTCCTCCCCATAAATTCAAGACTTTGGACGTATAAAAGTAAAGCACCCGTTGGGGGGGAAGCCTTTAGCGTTTTTTTAAATCCTCGCCGATTTTTACGCCAGCCGTTTGCATCACTGGTTATTATTACCACATTACCAAAATTCACTTTTTGAAAAGGTTCTTGTAGTATCCAACAATCACTATTATAGTTCCTGTTCCAGTGCTCCTTTTGTTTTTTAGGGTGCATATTTAATTCTCTGGTACACTACCCACTCTGTTTATCCTGCTGTTTTTGTTTTTTTTCATGAATGAACTTGTCCAATGTAACAGGCAACTCCTTGCATCAATGCTTTTTACTGGCTTTTTAGCTTTGTAGTAGGCCTGATTCAAACTTTCTGCATCTGCTCTGTTTATCTTTTTTTTTTGTGGGGGCGGTGTCTTTAGATGAGCTCTCATGCCTTATTCGACTTAAACCTTCTTTAATCGATTTGGTTTCTTAATTCGTTAGCCAATGGGCACCTTCTCTTCCAACATTTATTTCCTTGCCCCTACCTTCAGTTTTTTTTAATCTATTCCTATTCTCAGATCTTTTACTCATTTGAGCGAATATTCTAGTTAGTGATATGATTCACGATTATTGTAGAAAATCAGTTGCTTACTCGTGAAGAAAGGAAGGAACTGGAAAGAAAATTATTTGAAAGAGAAGAGTACTTGGATCCAATGTACCACCAAGTGGCAGTACAGTTGGCGGACCTTCACGACACCCCTGGGGTGATGTTGGCCAAAGGCTGCATATCGGTAAATGTTTTTTGTGATCGGATTTTATTGTGACATTGTTTCTTCTGGTGGTTAAATAACACAAGTTATGTTTTTAGCTTAGGGCGTGTAGCTAGTGAGCTGAAGTTTGTGACCAACTACATTGCTGATATCGATCAAATGTTTTTACTGAAAGAACAGTTAAATAGTTTTGAGGTTTTGTGATGTGTAAATTGGAAGATGATCAATTTAATTTAATTTGGCAGCGCTTGTTGTTTAGGTTGAGTTTCCGTGGAAACCTTACAAATGTAACAGTCAGCACTTGATTAAAAGTGACGTGCATGATGTGAGTTGCTGGGTCTTAAGAAAGTCGCAAGCGTAGATAAGATTCCTCTCTGAGTTAAAGATCGTCTAAGTTTCAACAATTCCTACCTACCACGCGCTGGACGGATGAGCCAGTGCATGCTTTTAGCTTTTGCTATTAGTGTTCTTCATTTAATTCATTAAAGATCGTCTGTGGTAAATTTCAGAAAATAAAAAACACATCTTCATCCTTCCTCAGTCTTCCAAAGCATTCCCAGCAAGCAGCCTTTCATTTCATTGTTTAATATTATGACAATACTTTGGTTGGTTTCCTGAATCACCCTCAACTTTGAACTTAGCGGTAAAAAAATGACAAGATTGAAGCGGTTTCTTAGGAGTCGTATCATGAATAGATCTATCAGATATTTTCTAGCTAAAAGCCAGCCTCAGATAAAATTTGATGAAAGTGAAATAAAATCTTAATAAAAGATAATATCGATTTCGACCTCATAGGTCATCTTCAGTCATCCAAAAAATCTCAATGACTGAATATACTATAGAACAATGCACCGCAGAGCGGGACAGCGCTGTTTCGGGCTATTAACCTTCATCAGCCGCCCTCAGGTAAGATGCATTCATCTTCCAGAACGAATCATCTTGCCAGGATCACTCATCCCTTCGGATAAATATATCTTAAAGAATTTAACCTTTATGGTACGTATCCTTTTGTGTAGTTGCGTCACCGCGCTGGTCAAATCCTTTACGTGGCCAGGGTGAAGAGCAATAACTAAAAAAGCAATGTCCTTCCTGGGCTGATGAGGGCTAATAGCCCGAAACAGCGCTGTCCCGCTCTACGGGAGTTTGACTGGAGTGCTTTGCACTGTTGGCGATGAAGAGCTAATATTAGCCCAACAAGAGGAAGTCGTAATGACTTCCCGCCCGTAGGCCAGGAAGGACATTGCGTTTTTAGTTATAGAACAATCCAGTACACTCAATACTGAATACACTGCACTGGTCAAAACTTAACACTCAATTTGGTTAAAATTGTCTAACCATAGTAAGTCGTGTGATCTTTACTGAAAAATAGCTGGATCCCATCGGAACTGCAAGCCAGCAATTTTTCTTTTTGTAACTTGTGTACCTTGCAGCTTGTGATCTACTTTTTAGTTATAATAAAATGAATCTTTCTATATATAGACCTATAGTTATGTGCATAGCGAGTCAAATAAATAGCTTACAGACAGGTAAAATTTAAGAAAAATACGCTCGGAAAACAGTGAAAATCTTCAAAAAATTTTTGAACACCCGCCCCTGGTTAATTACAAAAGGCCCCGCACTCTTGGCGAACTGCTTGAATATCTTTGGTCATGCCTGGCCAAAAAACGGTTGCTCGAGCTCGACGTTCCATAGCTGACACTCCTTGGTGAGCAGAATGTAAAATAGACAAAACTTTGCGCCTAAGCGATAAAGGTATCACAATGCGATCATAATATAAAACAACACCATTATGCACAAAATAACCATCCCTAAATGGGAGATATGGGCGTACTGGAGCAGATCCGTAGTAGTCCGAAGGAAATCCTGATTGAATTGCTGGCAGTAACTCTTTTGATGCAGCATCGGAATCGGTCTTATGAGCAAGTTCGGACCATTGAAGGCAGAAGTTACGAGAAATGTCCTGCTCCACTGCAGCCAGAAGAGCTGTCTCTTCATGGTCAGGTGATGCAGAATCAGCAGATGCAATGGTGGCTAAATAGTCACATGGAACAGGGTGACGTGACGTAGCATCAGCGGCTTGATTTGTCACGCCAGGAAGATAAGCAACCTCAAACCGCCACATCAATGTCCGTTGCTTAAAACGAAATAAACGAGTGTTGGTTATTTCATCCAGAGTGCGGTCACCGAATATTTTCACAAGTGGCTTATGGTCTGTGATAACCACCAAATTGTCGCAACCTTGTGTGAAATATTTTGCCTGTTCCAAGCCCCACACAAGAGCTATATTATTATTATTATTAGTGGGCGGTGGTGCCAAAGAGGAACAACAACGTTTAAACCTCTCTGGCACATTGTGTAGGCCATCAATTAGACCCATTACAATTTTTCACCGCTTTTTTTTTTTTGTTTTATTCAGATTAGTTTACTGGCCGTATTCAGCAAGCCTTCCGGCCTGCCGCAAATACTTAGCCAGTAGATTTATATATTTAGCTTTTGTATCACAGATTTTATTGCGGTTTTTTCTTGACCAAACACCTTTCTTCGAAGGACTTGGTAATAAGTACATGCTCTAATATGGTGATTTGGAGTTTCTTCTTCCAGGTTACATTTTGGACATGTCGGTGACTCGTCACGTCCAGTGGTCTTCCTGTGTTTCTGTAAGTTGCTGTGACCAGTGAGGACTTGCAACACTTCATTTAATCTAGATCTGTTGAGACTCAAAAGTCGACGAGTTAATTGGGGCAAGGCCCACTCCACGTTTTCTTTTGTGCTCAGGCAGTCCTTTCGTTCTATCCAAGTCGTTTTCCATCTTTCAACACTCCAATCCTTTATTGCAGCGTGACAGCTCGCATATGGGATTGGAACAAAAGGCTCAGGGCCGAAGCAATTAAATGCTGATCCTGATTTAGCTAGTGTATCCGCCTTCTCATTACCGTGGATGCCGGTGTGGCCCGGCGTCCATGCAACAGTGACGTGATTGTCTTCACCCAATTTATTTAGGTGTTGGATACATGATAATACAGTACTAGATTTTACAGTATTATTTTGGATTGCCAGTATCGCTGCTTGGCTATCCACTAAAATTATTATTTCTTCATTTAGAGTTTTTTCCATGGTCAGTTTCTTCGCTACTTCAGCTATAGCGAAGACCTCTGCCTGAAAGACTGTACTATATCTTCCCAAATGGAAAAAACTTTGGTCTGTGTGAGATCCTGATGGGTATTCTATATAGAAACTCGCACCGGCTCTTCCATTCAATTTGGACCCGTCAGTGTAGCATCTGATTATGCTTTGTTCTAAAGCACGTTCAAACTGCACTGCGTCCTTGCGTTCTAAAACAAGGCAATTGTACTGTTTTCCAAATACCTTTGTTTTGTTTATCAAATCTGCGGCCATGCTCAACAAAGACAAGTTTTCCTTTGCTTCATTGCATACGTCAACATGACTTTTAGTTTTCCCTGTTGATCCGATTGTCACGGCTGACCAAAGGCCCACACGGGATAACCTGTATGAACCTTTTAGCGCCTCTGACAATATGAATTCATTAATTGGCATGATATTCAACAGCACTTCCAGAGCACCTGTGGGGGTACTGGGGAATGCTGAAGAAATCATGAGACAAGCTAGTCTTTGTACTCTAGCAAGCTTTTTCACTAGATATTTTTTATTTAGTCCACCAACCCAGGATGTACACGCATATGTGATAACAGGTCGTATCATTGCAGTGTATATCCATCGCATGTTGGTGGGATTTAATCCCCACGCTTTGCCCACTATTTGTCTGCATTGTAATAACGCCGCAGTCGCCTTGCTAGCAATACGTGTTATGTGAGGTTTCCAGGTAAGCTTACTATCAAGGGTTACACCTAGTAGTGTTGCTTCTTTGGAAATTTCTAGCTGGCGTCCGTTTAAACGCAAGGTTCCAAAATCCGGCTTCCTTTTGTTAGTAAACAGAACTATTTCAGTCTTTTTACTGCTGAATTGAAGCTCTTGATTATGAGCCCAATTTCTTGCAATATTTAGCGCTTTTTGAGCCCTACCTTTGATCCACAGCATGTTGGTGCCAGTGACCAAAATTGCTACATCATCGGCATAGGCTTGTACATGAAAACCCCTGTTGCGTAGGTCAACGAGGAGTTTAATACACAGTTCCATAGAAAAGGGGACAAAATACCACCTTGGGGATTCCCTTTTACTACTTCTCTTTTAATCTTTTCACCATTTAGCTCTACTTGAACTGTGCGGTGTCTCAGTAAATTCTCAATCCAATGGACGAGAAAAGGCGACACCATCAATTCTCGCAGAGCATCGGCAATGCCACTATGTGTGATATTATCAAAAGCACCAACAATATCCAGAAATATTCCTAGTGCTGTTCTTTTCTTTGCCAAGCTTAGTTCTGTGCGTCGTACAAATTCATGCAGTGCAGTTTCAGTTGAACTCCTGCTCTGAATCCGTACTGGAACGCAGAAAACCTTGCTTGCAAATTAGAATCATCATTAAAATGATACAGTACTAACCTTTCCTACCATTTAAGTTGAAAGGAAGTTAAAGTGATCATCCGGAAAGACTTAACTTCATGGTAGTTTTCTTTACGGGGTTTAGGGATAAAGATACCAGTCCCTTCCTTCCATACTTTCGGCACATAGCTGTACTTCAAGCACATTTGGAAAATGGTTTGGTATATATTTCTAATACTATTCCAGCCTTTTTGTAGTAGCACCGGGTAAATACCGTCTGGTCCCGGCGCCTTAAATGGCAGAAATTCGTTTATTGCTCTTTCCATCTTTTCAAGTGAACAGATGGAGCTAACAATTTCGTCGTGCGTTGGTAACACAGCAGTGTTATCATTTGGTTCTTCTGCTGCTTTACTATAGTTTACCTCCCGACTTCCCGGTGCTAGGGTGTCTAAAAGGCAATTCATAGTCTCAACAGAAGATTAGGTGAATTGACCATTAGGTCTTAAAACGTTGCTTAGTTGCACCGTTTCGTTTCAACGCATAATTTTAGCCAGCCGAGCAGTTGCACAGTGGCTATTCATCGATTCCGTAAAAAGACCACAAGAGCTATAGCTTCACCCTCTACTGGAGCATAACGTTGCTCGGCTGAAGTTAGGAATAGCGATCCGGCTAAGGTGACTATCCATTCAGACTGACAGCATCCAGGGATGTCAGAAGCACAAGCACAGTGTTTTTGAAGTAAGAAATACCCAATGCCTTTGGTGGACCAGTCCGGGCGCAAGCAAGTACGACGTGTGGGATCAAAGATCTCGACATCATGACAAATTGCATCGGCTATCGCAGATTTGGAGGCAGTAAATGCCTTATCAAGCTCGTCCGACCATTCAAACTTTCTTTTGGGGCTGAGGAATGGTTTGAACGGTGCCATCATATCCCGAAGTTGAGCGTAATTTGACACTTGATTGACCAACCCAAACCAGCTTCGTATATCCGTGATATTGGATGGGGTAGGGAACTCCTGAATCACACGCAAATATTTGGGGAGAGGTTCAACAACTGATTCGGAGATGCGGAAGTCAGCGAAGTCGACATTGCGATGAGCAAACTGAAACTTGTCGGGGTTAAGTACAACACCCGCGCGCCCCACCAAAGTGAGAAACTTGATTGTGCGCCACCAATGTTCTGCGAGATCTTGGTCATAAAAGATGGTATCATCAATGCAACGCTCCTTCCGCACAAAATCCGCCAATATGGCATCGAACCGGCGGTTGTATCTATCACCGGAAGAGAGAAAACCCTGGGGCGCTCTGGTATACCGCCATCTGCCAAAAGGTGTAATAAATCTGGTCAGATGACGGTCAAACTCGCGTAGGGGAACGCTGTGATAGCCGTTCCAGGCGTCGGTGACCGTCTTCCACGTATCTCTAGGAATACGACGGGCAAGTTGAAACGGAGCTTCAGCAGCAAACGTTTCGCGGCGGCAGAATTTGTTGAGAGGGGAAAGGTCAACGGTGCGGCGTGGAGAGCCATCATGCTTTCGAGTGATAACCTTTCGAGTGACCTTTACTGACAGTTCGTTACCTCCAGGGATGAGAGATCATACTCCTGCTCTGACGCGTTGACCGAGTGGACGACACCCAAGTGGGGCATGACTGTGTTAGATGGCTGTACAGCTTGAAGGGAGAGACCTGCAACATGGTCGTTGCGGCGTTTCTGGCGTCGACGAGCTCGATAGCAGTGAAGGCACATGGAGTAAGGTTTGGTATTTTACCCAGTGGGGCCCTCCTTATATAAGCTGAATAGCTGGTTGCACCGAGGGCAGTGAGATTGTGTGGAATGATTCGTGAAAGTAGGAGGCAAGTTGTATGCTGGAGCTAAAGAGCTGCCCTGAGCAGTGGCCCGGGTACTTCGTTTAAAGGTCGACACGGACGCAATATCAGTCGAAGGTGCTGCGTTACGAGCTATTTCCTTGCTCTCTACCGAGGCGATTACAGTGTTAATAGGACTGGTAAGCATATCTGCTGTCCCCAAAAGATCACGCCGAATGTCCTCGTCAACGATTCTGTTGAGTAAGGTGTCACGAATCATATGATCTGTATAGTCAACGTTTAAGCCACAAGAACAATCGGTCGAAAAAGAACACGTCCCGGCTTTCCCGTGTACCCTGCTGCAAAAGCACTTTGGTGCATAGCCAATAGTTCAGATCGCAGTACACTAATAGCAACCGGGATAACAGCCAGACGCTGCATGGCAAGCAACAAATCTTGAACAGGTTTACTCACGATTTCAGCATCCGACTGCAGCAGATTGTCGCCCAAAATTTTGGTGGCACATTGGAAAAGCTGGGAGGATGCAAATTCATTGGAAATTCCTGAGCCTCGTCGAAAAGCTTCCCACCGTCGAGTAAATACGTTCCACTCTTCTAGATTGACGCCAATGTCAATGCTAGGTCGATCGAGGGTGGGGCAACGGCGGTCAGGAGCCATCTGGCCCGCAGTAGGAGGTAGCAATACAGCGTGGCCATAGACGTGACTCTGTAGAACAGTGCAAGCGACGGCTTCTGGGAGGTCTTCCGTCTTGAATTCGCACCCAGGAAAAGCACAAGAGATGATCACCATAACTAGCTATCCTAGTTTAAACAAGTCTTAGCCTAGCGATTCAATAATCATGAAGAAACATCGCATTTTTCAGCTTAGCATGTATTAAGTGGAAAATGATTATTGAATCGCAGCTGCAACAACAACGAGATGTAAACAACTCATGCTACAGCATAGCTGCACTTGACTAAGCAAACGAATTCTACACAGCCTATCAACTGCTTTACCAACTAGAGACTAACGACTGCGCAGTGAACAACGAGACACAAATGAATAGTCAAAGCATACACTGTGACGTAATAATAAGTACATTTCTACAGCCCCTCAGACCTTTCGTAGAAAAAAGGCTAAACGATTTTAAGCAAAAATGATGTACTTGTGGTAGCTTAAAAAAGAACTAAATCGCTAACATTTGCATATCATTTTACCAGTTTCACCAGAAAGCATTCCTTTGACTTCCTTACAACAATCGTGACTTAACTGCCTTCGGTATTTTTAGTTTAAAACATCTCTGTTAAAATTTGTGGCCATCTTTTCTTATTATACAGCCAAGGGGTAATCCGGGGGGAATGTGGGGTATGCTGCGTATGCATTCTTCCACCAGCCATTTTCAACAATGTTTTGGATGAATAAAAATTTTCCATAATTTCAAACCTTTTTATAACAATATGCCTTCTTCGCCTTAAGCACGCATAATCAAAACTGTGCGAACAAAATGCATCATATTTGATGAAGGACTCAAAGTTAGGGGCCAAAAATATGACAAACTTTTTTTAAAAATTGTTCAAAAAGCACTAAAATGGCCATTGCAATATGCAAATTTTCAAAATTTTTCCCGGGGAGCATGCCGCCGGACCCCCCTAGAGTCGTTTTTGTTACTTAGTTGTTTAAAATTATATCTGTCGTAAACAACTATGCTTAAAAAGTGACAAAAACTGGTGTCCCCTTCCTGAAAAAAATTCTGAAAGACGTTTAGACCTGAAAACGGGCGTAAATAAGCTTTTTAAAAAGACATGAAAACATTTTTAAAAAGCTCGTTTACGCCCGTTTTCAGGTCTAAACGTCTTTGCATTTAGTTAACATTCAAACTGATTCAAAATTACATCTACCCCACTAAAACTTTCTGAATCCGCTCTTGTATACTACCTATGGGCAAATGTGATGTCGTTCTCAAAACCCACCCCATTGCAAAATCCTGGCTTCGCTAGTGACATTGCCAGTTCTTTAACACAATCTTTCACGTCCGTTCCAATTTTCAAATAATACCTTTGAAAAAATTGTAGACACTTAACCACGTGCAGTGAGTATTGGTAGTTCATGAGAAAAGAGCAACAATACTCCCGACAGCATGGCTGACTTCTATAATGGGTTGTTTCTCACAGAAAAGTTGAATTTGTGTGATGTTAGTCACATCTGGATCACCGTAAGCGATTAACACAGGTTGATGGCGATCCTGCACAGCATTTTTAATTTCCACATGTGGTGTGTTGATCTGTTATCAAAGACATAGGTAACAGATAGCAAGATTGTGATTTGAACTTTCAAATAAATTTAATGCGCAAGTCGCTAGTACAAGCTCGAACCTTCATCCTTTGCTAACGCAACTATCAAAAACTCTTTCTTCTCCCCAGCGGCGCCTCAAGAGGTAACGTCGATTATCCCCAATTTAAAATCGAAAAAAGCAGTAAGAGAAAATGACGTTGACATTAAATTTGTGCAATATAGCAATATGATAAATGGATAATCTCCCCTATTATTTGTGATCTATTTAATTCCTGCATTAAGCAAGGATTTTTCCCAGATGCTCTAAAAATAGCTGAAGTTGTTCCAGTGTTTAAAAAAGGTAACTCAAATCAAGCAACTAACTATAGGCCAATTTCTCTCTTATTGCAATTTAGCAAAACCTTAGAAAAACTTGTGTTCACTCGCCTCTACTCCTATCTTGAAAAATTTGACTTGCTACCACGATGTCAATACGGTTTTTAAAAAAACTCGTCAACTCTCCATACAATATGCTGTATAATGAAAAGTTGTTGAAAAATGTCGATGCTGGTTTCTACACCTGTTCAATTTTCTTAGATTTAACAAAAGCATTTGATACTTTGGGTCATGCTATGCTGTTGGAAAAAATGCAGCGATGCTGTGGGGCTCGTGATCTAGTCTTAAAATTCTTTGGGAGTTACTTGTCCGGTAGAAAACAATACACAAACATTGGCAACCACATTTCAAGCTTATTGGAAGTGAAGTGCGCGGTGCCGCTAGGTTTTTCTCTTGGCCCTCTTCTTTTTTATACATTAATGAATTACCCAAAGAAGTAATTTTGACACTACTTTATTCGCCGATAACACGTACCTAGCGCTTTCTGATAAAAGCGTGATTGATCTGGAATACAGAGTGAACAACGAGCTACAAAATATTGAAGCTTGGTTAAAAAAAATAAACTTTTCTTAAACTGTTCCAAAAGTTGCTGCATGCTTATAAATAGCAGAGTTGGGAAAACTCGAGTCCGAGTCCGGACTCGAGTCCACTTTTTGAGGACTCGGATTCGAACTTGAACTCGTGCCTCTGGAACTCGGACTTGGACTCGGACTCGTGCCTGTGGGACTCGAATTCGCTCTCGGACTTGAAAAAACTGTTGGGACTCGGACTCGTGAATACCTGAGCAGTTTGTTGTGTTTGTTTTAAGTTTTCTAAATATTCGAAAACCCACAGAAGCGACACAAATTTTTGCTTTGTTCAACATCGACAGAAGCCTTCGACAAAATTGCCAGAGCTAATTAAATAATTGCTTAGCTTTTGTGCAAAGTTGATCGGACTTTGAAATTTTTTATCTGCTGATCTGCTTCGAATGCTATACTTTTCTCTAATTTATTTAAGAATACAGTACGGAATAATTATATGGGGCGACGCTGCTAAAAAATATATTCAAAAACTAACAGTCCGCCTTAACAACCTAATTCGAACGATAACGTTCAGCAGCAAATATTGCCATATGATGGTCTTATAAAAAATTTCTGTTTAATGTGGTTGAACGTTCATAGAAGAATGGGCCTTGGGCAGGCTGGGCGTTGTTTTTGGGATGAGTTTGCGGGTCGATTACCGCTCGGGAGCAAGAGGTTACGGGCCATGGGCGGTCCGGGTTGCAAAAAAGTCAGCCCGTGCCATCTCTACGACTCTACCTTGCTAATATTGAGTGAAATATTAGGATATTTGCTGTCGTTTGAGGGAAAATTAGGGCATCTGCGGACGTGAGAACCCTTTTTTTGCTCTTCATTTAATTTAGAGTGGAAATTAGGACATCTGCGCGGACGTGAGAACGTTTTTTTGCTTTTTACCTAATTTAGAGTGGAAATTAGGACATCTGCAGTCGTGACGACCCTTTTATTTTGCTCTACGATCAGTGCGGCCCTCGGCTTCAAAATTTTTTCCAATGCGGCCCATAGTGCGAAAAGTTGACCCACCCCTGTTCTACAGTATACAAAGCATTTACAACAAAAACATATTAAACAGTTATATCGTTACACTTCCCCCCTGTCAAGAATATTATCCAACGGAAAATATAATACACACAAGAAAAAACGATATCACATATTTACATAATTACTTCACACAAGAAATTTCAAAACACGGCACAAATTAACAATTTTCAGAATCAATCAGTAAGCGGCTTAAATAGTCCGCTACAACATTGTCTTTACCAGAAATGTACTACAAAAATCCTAAGCTGCAATTAAGTGGCTGAAAAAAAAAAAGAAATGTCTATTACGGTATAGTCGTACTCCTGTAGGGCCAATGCCCATCGTATAATTTGATCGCTTCGAAACTTGGCATCCTTTAGAAAAGTGAGGGGTTGATGGTCAGTCTGTAAAACAAATGGTTTACCGGCCAGATACAGACGTAGTTTCGATACTCCTCACACAGTGGCCAAACACTCCTTCTCAATAGTGGAATACTTCCGCTCTGCAGATGTCAGCTTCTAGCTTTCGTATGCGATTAGAAGAAATCTTCTTTCATGTTCCTGCATAAGCGCAGCCCCAAGTCCTCAGTTCGACACATCGGTTCGCAAAATAAAAGTCTTGTTGTGATCTGGCAGACGCAGAATGCGTCTACGCACCAGGCTTTCGCGTAGGGTCACAAATGCCTTTTCTTGAGCATCCTCCCATTTCATGCTTTCCAGCAGTTCCTTTTTTGTCAAGTCACTTACTGGCGCCGCGAATGATGGCATGTGGTCGCGGTAGTAGTTGGCAAGATCCAAGAACGATCGAACCTCCTATTTTGTTGTGGGTCTCTTCGCACTGCATATCTTCTCCAAGTTCTCCTCTTTGATGAAAATGCAATTTCTTCCGATGGAATGTCCTAAAAACTTGACAGATTTCAAGCCAAATACGCACTTTAGTAGATCAAATAACTAAGCCTGCTTGTCTTAGTTAAGTTTATCAAGCACCTGCAGATGAGCAGCCCAGTCCTTTATGTAGAGCAGGGTGGTCCAAACCCGGGCCCGCGGGCCACTTGTGGCCCGCGGCAGCATTTTCTATGGCCCGCGGAAAATTCTGCCAAAAATTCTGGAAAAACTGCGAGAAAGTCCCAGTGAAAATTGATAACATCTAAGCCACAGACTTACCATCACATTTACTATTGGTAAGAGATACCGTAGAGCGAGACAGCGCTGTTTCTGGCTATTAGCCTTCATCAGCCGCCCTCAGGTAAGAAACATTCATCTTCCAGGACGAATGATCTTGCCAGGATCACTCATCCCTTCGGATAAATATTTCTTTAAGAATTTAACCTTTGTGGTACGCATATCCACTCGTGTGGCTACGTCACCATTCCAGTTAAACTCTTTACGTGGCCAGGGTGAAGAGCAAACAACTAAAAAGCAATGTCCTTCCTGGCCTACCTGACGGGAAGTCACGACGACTTCCTCTTGTTGGGTCAGAGGTTATAACAGCACTCCATCACCAACAGTGCAAAGCACTTCAGTAAATCGTACCGTAGAGCGAGACAGCGCTGTTTCTGGCTATTAGCCTTCATCAGCCGCCCTCAGGTACGAAACATTTATCTTCCAGGACGAATGATCTTGCCAGAATTACTCATCCCTTCGCATAAATATTTCTTAAAGAATTTAACCTTTGTGGTACTACCTTTGTGGTACTAAATCTTTCCTGGCCTACCGGACTTCCCGTCCGGTAGGCCAGGAAGGACATTGCTTTTTAGTTGTTTGCTCTTCACCCTGGCCACGCAAAGAGTTTGACTGGAATGGTGACGTAGCCACACGAGTGGATATGCGTACCACAAAGGTTAAGTTTTTAAAGAAATATTTATCCGAAGGGATGAGTGATCCTGGCAAGATCATTCGTCCTGGAAGATAAATGTTTCTTACCTGAGGGCGGCTGATGAAGGCTAATAGCCAGAAACAGCGCTGTCTCGCTCTACGGTACGATTTACTGGAGTGCCTTGCACTGTTGGTGATGGAGTGCTGTTATAGCCTCTGACCCAACAAGAGGAAGTCGTCATGACTTCCCGTCCGGTAGGCCAGGAAGGACATTGTTTTTTAGTTGATTGGTAAGAGATGTTATGAACTTATTTTGACTCAACGGCGTTGAGTCAAAGTAAGTCAACGCCAGCAAACGTGAAGCAGTTTGAATTAAAACTACCGGTACTCGAAAAACAATTTATGACGTTACAACAACAATTGTAAAGTCATATTTCCAGTTTTAAGGGAGTTTGCTTTGAGAATGTTATCGATGTTTGGGAGCACCTACATCTGCGAAAGTACTTTTTCGGTAATGAAGAGACTGAAGTCTAATGCAAGGAACAGGTTGGCAGATGAAACATTGGATGCCCGCTTGCGACTGGCAACCACTGAATTTGATGTTGACATAGAACGATTAATCAAGGATGCGTGAACAATAAACATTAAATGACTTTAAATTGTTTGGCTGTTGTTTAAAGTTGTCCTAAAACTATTAAATAAAATAGATTCCACAAACTTAACATAGAATCTATGCTATAGCGTCTGTTTATTATTTGTTCGCACTGATGCAGCTGTATGTGCCCCGTGAATTATGTGCAAAAATAATCTGGCCCGCGACACTGTCTACCTTGGACCACCCTGATGTAGAGTCTACAGTCAGATCGTCTATATAGCACTCGACATTGTCCATGTCTTGAAGTAGCTTCCTCACGCCACGAATCAACGTTGCTCCAGAGTTCTTCATTTCAAACGGCATATGCAGGAACTCATAACAGCCATCCGGGGTCACGAACGCGGTCTTGTGTAAATCCTCCTCCGCGACTGGTATTTGCCAATATCCTTTACTCAGATCTTTTGTCGAATAATATTGGCACTTCCCTAACTTCCCAAACAAGTCCTCGGCCGTAGTCATTGGCGCTGGATCTGCGATCGTAACTAGGTTGAGCTTTCGATAGTCAACGCACATCCTGTTAGAACCATCTTTCTTCTTGACAACAAACAGCAGAGAAGCATAGGGCGAGCTTGATTCCTCCACGATTCCGGTATGGATCATGTTCTTTATCTCCCGAAACTCACCTCTCTTGGCATAAGGCAAATGATAAGGCTTGCACCTAACCGGGCGATCGTCAGTAAGATCAATCTTATGCTCAATCACGCTGGCCTTTCCTGGGATTTCCGTAAAGATTTCCTCATACCTTCTTAGAACTTCCGTAACTTTGTTCCGCTGTTCACCATTTAACTCTGCCCCAACGCACACATCTTGGATGCTTTCCTTCGATTGGAACGTCACCAGCCCCAGCATGTTCTCCTCATTAACACTGACCTCCTCAGCAACATCCCTCTTTACTCCTACCAAATTGGTCTCTGCTTGCCCAATTGCAGCTGCCTGAGAATGGCCCCCCTGAGTTTCCTGCCGAGGCTTCCCTGGGATACCCCTCCACCCAGGCGTTGCAGTATCTTCAATTCTACCTCTCTCTACATAAAGCTTCAACATGTTGATGTGGTACGCGTTCACCCTCTTGTTTACTTCGACCTGGTAATTGTTTCCCCACTTGATTCCCTTGATCTCAAACGGATCTTTCCATTAAATAAGTTTGTTTTGATCAGTGGGAAGTAACACCAAGACTTTATTTCCCACCTGGAAACTCCGTTTCTTTGCTTTCCGATTGTACAAGTTTTTGTTTCTTCCTTGGTTCTTTTTTAGTTCGGCTTGAGCCAACTTCATCGTCTCGTCCAACCTTTCCCGTAGTTCGAAAACATAGTGGTAACTTGTTGTAACTTCCGGAACCTTTTTTCCTCAGACCATAACTCCTTCAAAATCGAGACAGAGGGCATCTTACCGTCCTTCCATACAGTAGCTTCAAAAGTGAGAACCCTGTGACTTCCTGCCGTGCCTCTCTATAAGCGAACAAGAGGGGATTGATGAAACGATGCCACTGACGTGGTTGCTTGTGGCATGACCTCCTCAACATCCGTTTCAAGGTTCCATTGCATTTCTCCACTAATCCGTTGCAAGCGGGATGGTAAGGGTAAGTCTTCTGATGGACAGTAACCTAGATACCTCCTTCAAGTAGTCCGATGTAAACTGGGTTACAAGGTCGCTCAGAACTTCCTCCGGTACTACAACTCTAACTGTACATGTCTAACAACGCTTCTGCTACCCTCTCTGTTTCGATGTTCTTCAGCGGAACAGCTTCTGGGTACCTTTTAACGTAGTCCACTAAGGTCAGGATGTATCTGTGCTCTTTGTCGCTAGCCGGCGCTGTAGGTCCCACTAGATCTATTGCCATTCTCTTAAAAGGTTAATCAATCAATGGCATGTCCCCTAAAGGTCCCCGTGGCACTGAGCCTCTGTCGACAATCTTCTGGCAAACATCACAAGATCGACAGAAACTGGTAGCATCCTCGTGCAAACCTGGCCAAAAGAAATTGGTCTGAATTCGATCCTTTGTCTTCTTCACACCCAAGTGTTCCCCAAAAAGAGAGTCATGAGCCACTCCCATTACTCTTTATCTCAAAGATTTCGGAACCAAAATCTGCTTACGGTAGTCTCCGAGGTCATCCTTTCTTTGACGCATCCGGTACCAAATTACTCCTCGCTTCCCATATGAGACCACATATCCCTTCCTGGTCTCAGTTCCTTTCAATTGTTTTAACTTCTGCAAGGTGGGGTCGTCCTGCAGCATCTTGATGAAATCTTCCTTGTTAATCGACATCTTATCCGTCACTTCTTTCATCTTAAGTGACTTGGGGTCCTTGCCACTCCATGCTTGCGCTCTTGTAGCCACTGCCGTCACCACTCCCCATTCTGGATTTGGATCGTCTGATCTTCTAGCTCCAGGCATGTTCCCAATAATTAAGTCAAAGAGAGGGTTCTGCAAGCACAAGGCTTCAACAGTTCCACCGTAGAATGGTGTGTCCACTTCTACTTTAGCCATGGGAGCTCTCTTAATCGTGCAATCCACCGTCATGATATGTCCCATCTCTTCGGTAAAATCCGTTTCATCCACCAACTCTATTCTAATAATTACTCATCTGCATCCAGTATCTCTCAACACTTCCACTTTCTTACTTCCGACCTTGCCTGACAACACAGGTAAGTTATCTTTGATTTCCACCATTAAGCACCTTGATCTTTTCTCCAGACTTCAGTTCTAGCGTCTCCATCCCCCATTCGGCTTCTTTTTTGTCACTTTTCCGTGGCACTTGCATCGCGCATGCAACTCGTTGAGCTTGGGACGGATTTCCCCCGGGACCACGCCCCCCCGCGCTGTAGATTCAGGTAGAGAGCGCTGTAATGCTGTTTTGCACTCATGAGCTTCATGTCCCATTGCCCAACATTTAGAGCAATAAGACCGGCGGCCATGACCAAACGGCTCATGCCTTGACGTTGATGCTTTGCTAGCTCTATGGCCATTGCCATCACACACGTTGTCATTGCGTCTTTATGAGTTCTAGGTAAACTGGTCTTCACATCCTGCTTTGTCACCGGCGCTTTCGTGGACAACTTCTTCCCGTGGGCATTTAGGTACAGCTCCGCCAGCTTTGCCAACTCCTCCAAATCCTTGGGACTCCTCTCCTTCAAGAACACCGACACATCCTTAGGGCAGGAGTTTGTAAACTGCTCCCTCACCATCAACTCCGACACCCCCTTAAAAGTTTTGTCCCCACCGACTAGTTCGACCCACTTATCAAGGTAGTTGGAGATTCTTACAATGAACTGACTAGGAGATTCCTGTCCCTCCGGCTTAGCTCCTCGGAATCTTTTGCAGTAACCCTGTTCCGTGAAGTCATACCTCTGTAGAAGAGCCTTTTGTAGCTTATAATCCCTTGCTTGTTCGTCTGACAATGCGGAGTAGACATCCAACGCTCGGCCTGAAAGTAATGGGCTTAGACGAGTAGCCCAGTCAGATCGTTCCCAGCCTGCAACAGTGGTATATCTCTCAAAACGAAGCAAGTAGCTATCCATATTATCCTTTCCGTCCACAAAACCAGGAAACACTGGGGCTTTAGTTCTTGCAACCGCGTTCTGAGAAGCTTGGCTTAATGTCGCCTGTTGGTCTTCCAATGAAGCACTCCTTTGTCCATTCAATCTCTCGCATTCTAATCGCAACTTTTCCATCTCCGGCTTGTGTTTTCTCTTCGCTTCCCGTTCCGCTGCCTCGGACGCCAATTTCCTTTCCTCGGCTTCGGTAGCCAATTTCTTTTCCTCGGCTTCGGCAGCCAATTTCCATTTCTCGGCTTCTGCCGCCAATTTCCGTTCCTTGGCTTCGGCAGCCAATTTCCGTTTCTCGGTTTCGGCAGCCAGTTTCCTTTTCTCGGCTTCTGCCGCCAATTTCAATTTCCGTACTTCATTCTCTATTATCACTTTCCATCCCTGGGTCAAGAACTTCGTCTTCTTCTTTCCTTCAAGACCGATTTCTTCTGCCAACCTTTTCAGATCTTCCATTGTGATAAACCCGCTTTCTGTTGCCATGCGAACAAAGAAAAATAATATCCCGGACGAGCCCCCAAAATGTCGCGAAATAGGAAATCGTATTACTTCGCTGACAGGACGATTGATAAGAATTGTATGACAAACCGTAGGAATTCATTCGTTCTTAGATTCGACTTCGCGAAAAAAACAAGACCTTCTTCACCAAACGAATATAATAATCGACCCAACTTAACTCTCTTAGCCACGGTATTCACCGTACTACTGTTCAATAAACACAAGCTCCACTGCTCACTTCAGTAACGCTGTACAAGGGCTATACTCTTCAGCATACAACAATATTGCTTACTCTACGCACACTCAATCTACACTCGAATGACTACGATCGAATAATTTCAAGATCGAAAATTCACGCCTATTTGTACTCTAAATTTAAGTTCAAGAACGCTCTATAACATTCGTAAAAAGAAACAAGAAGAGAAATCACATGACATGCAAAAATTCACACCAAACTATAGTAAATACAATTGTGACGTCACAAGCTCAAATTTTGACCACGTGAAATTACGTAATGAGTGTGGAATATTCACGAAAAAAATACGTCAGTAGAAAATTATGACTTCATAAGTCAACGTTACGAAACAATCCCACGAATAAACTTCGGAAAACAACGCATTGGTTTAGAACCTTCTATAGTATACAAAGCATTTACAACAAAAACATATTAAACAGTTATATCGTTATACAACCAAAGACCTAAATTGGTATTCCTTCAAAACACGGTATAAAGAAATGTTGATCAAAAGCTATGATTAACAATGATGGCAAATATTTTGAAAGATGTAAATTTCATGTTTCGACCAATTTTTTTTCCAATTAGGCTTGTTGTAATCATCGGGCTTGCCTTGATTCTTTCTTTCTAGATTGACCATGGTGCTATGTGATCTTCAGTGACATGTTAGAAGTAACTGGCTTTGTTCTTTTGTGTATTGCGTAAGCTTGAAGCTTGGGCTACGATTCGCATTTTGCTGTCTGTTTTATACGCTTTTTCGTGCGCTTTTGCTTTGTCTAGCGGGATAGTTCAGTCATCGTAGATTTCACTAGGAAGCGCCTTGACTAGATAACCTCAGGATTCTTCGGTGCTTCCTGGTCTGGCTGTATATGGTTCGTTAGTTTATTGTGTGTGCTTACTGCATTTATTTATTTTTTCTATATTTTGTTTATATCACTGTCTGTATGTTTGCTCCATATTTGGTTGCAAATATAAATACCAGGGCTGGAACTAGGACCGAACCTACCGAGAAGAGACTCTTGATGCTTAAGTCGAGACGAGACTTTAAAGTTGCGAGACACGAGACTTCATAAGCCAAAAATTGGAAAATATAAAAAAGATAATAATACATTGGAGTATGGGCTCTACTAAGCCAGGTTATTGAAATATTTTTATTGCAAATGACATTAGCAAAAACAATACTGGCAAATGAAGCCGTCGCGGTGATGAACTAACTTCACCAGCATGATGTATTATAAATGTGCTATTGGTGACATGCTTTTAACGATTACAATTAATGATTTAACGCAGTGTGGTCCAAGACTGAGAGCATTAAGGGCCACATAAAGGTTTGAAAAAGCTTTGCGGGCCGCAAAGATAAAATCTAGATTTTAACCATAGGCGGAAAGATTGTTACTCTACCATTGACACTATATGCCTTACTAAATGTCTTACGTTTTATTCTTGTTTAAGTCTTAAAAATTGGCGTTAGCGCAACGTCGTATGAAGCTGTTAGATGTGCAACTGAATCTTATTTGGCAAAGCTTTTCAACATACAAGTTTGCTTAAAATAGTTTCTCTTTAATTCTTTCAATATTGCTTCCCTTATAGAAGTTCCCTGGTATTGACCGTATCTTTTCTCATTTAGCATTTTGTAATGTCGCTGAACATTAAACTCTTTGGAAACAGATATTACTTGAAGACACACCAAACATTGTGTTTTGCCATTATTGATGACGAAGAAATATCTGTCCTCCCAGTTAATATTGAAATCTCTGTTTTCCTCGGACACTTTTTTGTTGGCACTCTTTTCATGGTGAAAGTTAGTGCGATTCACTAAATTTCGTAACTTTTACGCTGCACATCTCGCTAAAGATCGTTTTGAAAAGGCCCACATGACAAGTATGCGAGATGTTACATAACCTGCATGAGTACGTAGTAAATGTCTTAATGTGACGTCAGATGCATTTCTACTTCAAAATGATGCGTTCAAGTGTACTATGAAACATTCTCGTTATCATTCTAAGCTTGCAAATTTCTCGCCTCTTAAAAAAAATCACGTCTTTAATGCGAACGAGGAAATTTCTAAGCTTTGTTAGATACAAAACAGGCAACGAAGATTAAAGTGTTCGAGGGCCGCACAGAAGTTGCCCGCGGGCCAAGGTTTGAACCACACTGATTTAACGAGTTCACCGTAATAACAACGAAACAGCTTATTTTTACCACAGAAGATTTAAGTCCTTGTAGCTTGCAAGGCAAGCAGTACCTCTCACAGACGATTGCACGGCCCAATATTTTTTTTAATCTAATGAAAAAACTAACAAGAAAACTTTAAACAAAAGGTCAATGGTAAGCTATGTTGGCCTAGACCAGGAATGTCGGCATTCCGGCCCACTATCCTTTGTTAAAAAAATTTTTTAGCAAGTTTATCAAGTATTAAACACGAGAGTGTTCATGAAATTTACTCAAAATACTTCATATTCAATAAATAATAGATTATTTTGCACAAACATCTTAAAGTCATTGTGAGACCATGCATTTTTGAAAATCTATCTGGTTAGTAACTTTTTCACAACAAGAGCTAGTTATTAAAAGGTAATTTCTTATTCTTGGCACTATAATCTAAAATATTGGAATTCTAGTGGCTTTGTGGCTCAGTTAAAATATTTATTTTTGCTATGGGTCCACAATAAAGTAAAGGTTGGACATCCATGGTTTAGACTACTATCGAATGCATGTACTTAGTGGTCGAAATAGACTAGTTTTTATATGCTGCTCACAAAAAGAAAGCAAAAGCTTGCAATTCTGTAGGCTTGAACAACGAAGGGAAATGCTCTAAACAAAATGTGGTCAAATGTTTTCGCAAAGTGCGAAATCACGCACAATTTTTTATTTTGAATACTTTGGGTACGTACCATTGTTGATTGATTCCGTATCAGAATGTTGTTTCAGAGTCAAATTTCCTCATGTCTCGATCGAGACATGACGATTTTCCGAGACTTTTAAGGTCCGAGACGAGACATTGGCATAGCGAGACCGAGACACGTCTCGAGACATCCAGCTCTGATAAATACCACTTTTCAAAATTCAAAAATTTTATTTTTTCACCGTACTCTATAATCATTATGGCCGTACATTTTTCTCTTGGGTGTTCAATTTTTGCGTGAGTTTATGCAGCCAAAATTGCTAAACATAGACAAATATTGCAATTGCTATCACCCTGTCAAATTGTAGGGATGCTGAATTATCTTTAAAAACTCCATGACCATAAAAAATTCACTTAACACTGGTAAATCAATGATGATACACTTCCTAATGCAACGCAAGTTCTTGACAAAAGTAGAGATGAAACGATTTTAGTACAGGTACCGGTAATAGTAAGGTTTCCTAGATTGCTAGAACCAATGAAGGGTCACAAATACACCATGAAGAAAACTTATACACTGAGTATTATGCAAATTAGTTTTGTAGTCTTTCAACGTGACATACTTTCGCCTCTTCTTCGCTGAGTGAAAGTCGAACTTTCCCTAAACCCACATGTGCAGTGACGGCCATACGGCGCATGTTTCGTCCAAGGAAGCTGCAGAGTGTATAGATAAAATTGAAGTACCGGTATACTATACCAATGAAAAAATAATAATACAGGGTGTCTGTAAAGTCTCTTTACAATTTAAAAAATTATAATAAAGTGAAGTGATGCGATATTGCAATGAGGGTTGTTTTAATACTTCATAAAGTTTTATTGGTACTGAAATTTATTGTTTCCGATAAAATTTTACGTGATTAATGATTTAGTCATGTAAACCCCATAAAATTTCCCTTCCTCAAGTATATACGTGAATACATCAAAATAACATATTTTGATGCGGCCAGTAAATGTTAAGAACAGTTAATTTGCTAATCTGGCGCTAAAACCACTGATAAAAACCAACGTTTCGACAGTATAAACTACCTGCCTTCGATCAGGGTACAAAAAACCAATAAAGACGAGTCAGCACTTTAAATACAGCAAAGTCACGTGTTTAGAACAAAAACAAAGTCCTGTGATTAAATTTAAATGCACCAATTGAAACATCAAAACCAAGTAGATCAGCAGGACATCGCTGCGTCAAAGCAATGCCAGAAACCAAATTAATTAACAACGCAACTATGAAGCTTCTCATGCAGAACTGGAACGAACAATTGGAGCGAACAAATTTTGATATACATGAGGAAACGCTACAGAATCTCTGTCATTTAAACAATTATTTTGCGAGTTAATAAAATGTGATTCGATAAATTTTCGTTTAGCATAATCATTTTCAATGAAACACGCCATACAATCGGAACATGAAATTGACTGGGAAAATTCTGAAATTCTTGACCTTGAAGATGATTATGCTAAACGAAAATTTATCGAATCATATTTTATTAACTCGCAAAATAATTGTTTAAATGACAGAGATTCTGTAGCGTTTCCTCATGTATATCAAAATTTGTTCGCTCCAATTGTTCGTTCCAGTTCTGCATGAGAAGCTTCATAGTTGCGTTGTTAATTAATTTGGTTTCTGGCATTGCTTTGACGCAGCGATGTCCTGCTGATCTACTTGGTTTTGATGTTTCAATTGGTGCATTTAAATTTAATCACAGGACTTTGTTTTTGTTCTAAACACGTGACTTTGCTGTATTTAAAGTGCTGACTCGTCTTTATTGGTTTTTTGTACCCTGATCGAAGGCAGGTAGTTTATACTGTCGAAACGTTGGTTTTTTATCAGTGGTTTTAGCGCCAGATTAGCAAATTAACTGTTCTTCACATCAAAATAACAATAAGCAATGCACCATGGAAATGCTAAGACTACATTCTACTGGTAATAGATAACGCATGTAAGCTAAGCATACCTTTCATATTTTTTCATTACTTGATCTCACTGGTGACCTCGCGTTTGCCCAGCTCAGTTAGGCAACCTGAACGAATAAGTTCTTTGCCATGGAATACAAAATTACGC
This sequence comes from Trididemnum miniatum, assembly GCA_964006365.1. Classification (NCBI taxonomy): domain Eukaryota; kingdom Metazoa; phylum Chordata; class Ascidiacea; order Aplousobranchia; family Didemnidae; genus Trididemnum; species Trididemnum miniatum. The sequence continues at coordinate 23,809,870 of OZ023239.1, forward strand.
AGCGTGATTGGAAACACTTTAGGTATTGGATTAGTAGTTATCTAGCTGGGTTCTTCGCAAACATTATTATTGGGCAATGATATGTAAGCTTGGGTAGGCTAATGCAGTTCCCAAAAAGGAATTTGGGCGATGGTGTTGCCCAACCTCAAATTTTAAGCAATAGTGCTTATGCCATAAAATTTAGGGTAATTGCCTCAATTTTTTTGGGTAGTTCATGCAGTTGCCCAATATTGGGTAATGGGATTACCCAACAAAATTTGCAGTGTACCATTACTAATTAGCCCACAGTTAGGCTACTGATATCTGCCTGCCTAAAATAGAAAGCATACCCAGTCCAACGCTGCGTTAAGTATCAACTATTACAGAGCTTTTACATAGGCTAACTCGATCAAATGTAGCAGGGATAACAACTAGACTAGTTATGCCATAAGCCTAAGTTGGTCTCAATCGGCTTTGTTCTGCCAACGGTGGAGGCAGGGTTGGGAAAAATCGATCGTAATCGATATTCGACTGCGATATTCTTTACTTTTTGTTCATCGAATGCTCTGGAGCCTTTACTTTTTTGAATGAGTATCGACATGGCCTTGTCTTTCCTTTTTTTTCGGCGCAAATCTATATTCCATATTCGATTCTTTTTGTCCGGGTTACTTAATCTCGCTTAAGTAAATTTAAAATAATCGTCGGTATGTCATTACCTAGTTTTTGCTGATAAATTTTGTTTGTGCCAAAAAAAAAACAAAAAAATACTTGTAATAGCAAAGTTGCTTCGCATATACATATACTATGTCCGTCGTTTGTCTGTAAGTTACCGCATGAGCGTGAGGACATCACAAAAAATGCTTGGCGTACACCGCTAAATGCTCAGAGTAGCCTAATATCGAATATCGATTACAATATTCTTTATTTTTTACTTTTTTAAACTATCATCGAGATCGATTATTTCTTTACTTTTTCGGGTATCGATTCCCAACCCTGAGTGCAGCACATACAAAAATTGAACAGCGAGTCCAAAAACGTCATCAATAGCTTTCGTTGCGTCACCGTTGGCTTATTTGCATACGAAAATACTTGAGCTGCAGAACAAAATGGGGATTCCATTCGAAAATTTATATTTATATGTGATCGAAAAATTAAACGAAAAAAGAAATAGAAAAAAATTTGGTAATAAAACTTTAAAAGGTGCTGAAAAGAAAACAAAGTTCGTGCATAAAATAAATTAGGGGTGCTACAGCTCATATCTGCGAGCCGCCACTGCTTGTTCACATTCAATCGTTCACCTGTTTCGACCTGAATTTATCGAGTCTTTCGCTATGCATAGTATTTAATTGCGTCACAATTTCTTGCGTATTGTTTGGGGAACGAAAAAGTGTTAGCGTTTTTATTTTATGTGTCATCCTAGTGCTAGTTAGTAGCATCTGTTCTTAAACTAAGTTCAGATTTAGAAACCGTGAGCACGGTAAGCGAAAAAAACGATTCGTGCAAAGTTTTTGAAGTTCGCCTGTAATACAATAATGAGTTGCAGAAAACTTAGTGTAGTTTTACTTGAACTACGGTAATGAAATAGAGCAAAAAAATTCGCATTACTTTACACAGTAGGCCTAGCTTTAATGGAGTTTGAAGTTTTTTGAAGACAAAAGTGGGACTTGTTTCCGAAAAGAAAGTTGGCTTTAAAACTCGCATAAAATTTAGGAAGTATTGTTGTAGTAATCATAAAGCTTTTGTAGGGGATCATTCAGTGGAGAACCTCTCGTCGATTTTTCTATTGGAGACTTCGTCGTTTGCTTCTCCATGGTGAAGTGAAAAAGCAATGCCGCTTAGCCAATCCTGATTTGACCGGGAATCAAGTAGACGTGATGCTTCGCAGATGGTTTGTTGAGGGCCAGGGTGCAGTAAAAGTGAGTAGATGCATGTATTAACGTTTAGGTTTCTTTCTTAACACATTTTGTTACAGGCTCATTTGTGGGACGACGACAAAGCTGTCGTGGAATGGCTTCTCGTGCAGTTGAATCCTAACGAGGGAAAATCATTGCTCGCAGAGAATATTGAGACGCTGCGGAGGGAAGCTATATCTCAACAGGTTTGCCGAGAAGCGTGTTTATTCAAGCGATAGCTGAATAAACCTAAAAAGTGGATACATCTGTTTGTCGAGCATTAGGCTTGAAATCGCATTTTGATTCGGTCAAACAATTAGTTAGTTAGTTAGTGTCTTTTATTTCCGTACCGTCAACACAAGAATAATATGCATAAATAACATACAGTATAATTGGACAGCACGAGAAAAGGGAAGAAGCAACAAAATGATAAACGTTGTAACATGCAAGGGGAGAATAGAAGATCAAGAAAAGTAACATGAGAAGCATGGTTGCAGCAAATAGTCCCTTGAACGTTTTTATTCGCACCTTTTCTACCAGTGTGGAGAGCAGGTTGGCAAGTTTGTTAAAAAAAAACTTTGGAAAAATCACTTGACGCCGTGGTTCTCTACCAGGGGTCCGTAATACTATTTTTCTTAGTTTAATACGTGATCAAGAGCAGATTCAACCCCACATCGCATTTAACAATCCAAGTGTTTAAAATATGATACAGAAAGGCCGAAACTTTTGATTGGCGGTTGATGCCAATTTAATTCATCGTATGTAATCCCTACGAACGTAAACGTAAAATAAAAGTTCACAAAAATAATAAACAACATGCCCACTCACGTAACAAAACTGGATGCAATCAGAGAGAAGAGAAAAAAAATCATTTAACCAAAACTAGTAAATCTTGTGAGCAATTATAACGCATCGTAGCATCTTTAGATTATTCAATAATATTCAGTGATCACAATTATCAGTTTGGTCGGTTTCAAAGACCCGCGAGTTTTCTGTTTCATAATAAATTTTTTGATGTCATAGTTAAAACAAGTGATTTTGACATCAAAAATTTATTAATTATGCAAAAAGTCCGAAGACCTTGGGATCCACTTAAACTGGAAATATGGACAGGGAACACTGTGCATGCTGAAATATTTCGATGACAGCACATTCAATTATTCGCTGAGGAAGAGCAGGTGTAGCTTTTTGGCAGATAGCAGCAAATACACAAGGCGTCTGAAGCTCAAAAATTTAGTGAACGCTTCAATATAGTAGGTATTCCAGAAAGGCCGTTCCAAGGAAGTAGTTCACAGTCAACAAGAAAATGTTGCCTTCTGCTTTAAATATTTGCTGGTTTATCCTTGATTTCGGCACGTTTTGTGAAATCCCTATCAACTAATACAACACTTAAAGAGTTAAGCATTAATGACAAAAAAATATCACAAAACGATAGATATCCGGATACGCGGCTTCAAAGCTGCTTTGGTTGATATTTAGCCCCATTCTTTTAGTTTTTCCCAATGTGCGATTTCTATTTAAAAACAGCAATGCATCAAATCAGACCTATCACCTCAACTTCACAGAAACGTATATACGTTGCAGGTTTCTGCTGAGGTAGACTCTGCAGGCCTCGCATCACAGCTTTCGGTGTTGTGTACAGAGACCTGCAAACGAGCTCGTTGTGGCACCTCCGTCGTTTTGTGATAAAAACAGATAAAAGTGCTAAAATAACATTTTTGTTATCATTTTCTTATTTTAGGTGCGTGCTTTATCACAAACAAGCGCTGATGTTACGACGCAATGCGTGGTACAGCTCGTACAAAATATGCAACCCAGCCGCAGAGCGGAAGTGATGAAGATGTTGCAATCGATTGATGCTTAATTTTGTTATGCAATATTTGTGTTTTGCGTAGTTGAATTATATTGATGTTGATCTTAACTTTGCTTTAATGAGTAGCGCATGATTGTCGTTTGTCGTTTACTTCAACCTTATCGTAACACTTAGTGATTGTTTGTTTGTGATGAATAGATGTGATTAGACAATAATGGACAAGCAGTCAGCAGATGAGAGTTCATGTTTTACGTGCCTGGAGTGCTGTTGCCTTGTTTCGCACAAAAAGCTACGAATATTAAATTTACTCAAGGTAAGATGTTTGGACGTATTTTTGTTGCCCTTCACTCTTCGAAAAATGTAGACGTATGACAATCCGAGTGCTTGTCCAATACAACTGCGATTGTGAACAATGCTGCAGGGATGAATAGTGGATCAACAAAAGCAAGGTTATTCGCATTTAATTGCTGCAGTTTGCTTCAAGAGAGCATTGCCTCGTCTCTGCGCGCTCTAAAGCTAACTTCTCAGTCACTAGAGGTACCACAGTACTATAGGGAAGAGCGGTATTACGGCATCACTTTCTGTCTTCGTTTTTTCCCTCTAGTTCAGATAATCGTTTTAAAAGTGCTCAGTTATAAGCCTATACTTCGAGCTGAGCTCTATAATACAGTTGTGGGTTTTTTCTGTTCTTTGATGTCGTTCACGCGGTATACCGGAAATAGCACTTATTGTTGTTACAACCACGCCTATTATCCGGTATTGCAGCAACAACCTCTAGGTCAAGGTATGATCGCAACATCAGCCTCGTTTTTTTTTAATTTTATCTTTTGATGTAAAAAAAGGACCTCTTTACTGTAGGAAATAGCTCAAAAAATGTAATGTCAATTACCCAGCCTTGTGGGAGTGTTGTAGGCGCGTTAATTTATGCAAAACTTTGGATAGGTTCAAGGAAAATTTATGTAGGTGTTGGAAAACCTCAGCTGGCTTTCCAACATTAAGGTGCCCTGGCGGGGCGCCAAGACCTTTACTTCCTCTTTCGAACAAAATATAAAAACACTCAGGTTCTTCAATATCTTCAGCTTTCTTGAAGAGGAAGCAAAAACTTATCGAGGTCAACTCAACTTTAACATAACATAAACGTGGCAGCGTCTTCAAACTCCAATACTGAGAAGAACTAGGAAAGGAAACCCAAGCGTTAATGAAGAGGTGCAGAATTTTGACAAGCAAAGCGCTAGTGTAATTACTAATCAAAAGGTGTGGTGAGCAACATAAAACTTCACCATATAGGGACAAAACAGAAGCAGGAAGTGGCTAGAATAAGTATAGTGCCAGGAATCGCGTCAGAAAAACAAAGTGAGGGATCAAAGCCAAAATGCAATTCGGAAATTGAATGGCTGTGCTGGAATATATCGGCCTCTTGAAAGTCAACCAACAGGTGAAGTTTCAACATGAACACACATTAAACAGCACGCGTTCGAAAATCCGTGAAGTTGATAACTCACTTCACTCTTCTCGATCTCAGCTACATCCTCTGGGAAACAACATCGAAAAGCATAGTAGGCCTATCCCAAAAACGGTTCCACAGAAGCAGCCTATGCTATCCAGTTACTTCAAGCTGAAAAGTAAAGTCAATCTCTTTGACATTAGCTCCAAGATCTTCAGGAGAAAGATTTAACAAGACCGACTTCGACACATTGTTGGTTACCCATTTATGCAATTTAAACCCTCTACTTTCGAAAAGAGCTTTCGACTCTTGCGTTACCAGCCGTAAATTGTCAAATGAGTCAAAAGACAACAACAAATCGTCCATGTAACGCTTGTCAAAATCAAAATCAACTGACTAGCACAAGTGGGGTTATCATTGATCAATCGCTCAATAGCAAACAAAGCGATATAAGGTCTTGAGCTAATACCCCAAACATGTCTAGTGAAACGGCAAATCTGAGTCTTGCCAATATCAATCTCATCATCTTTAAACCACACCAAACGAACCCAATCTTGCTGTTCGCGCGGCAAAGCAACCTAGAAGAAACATTTGCTTAAATCTGCCATGCACGTAAACCTACTCAAGCGAAAACGATTAAGGACACCAACTAAGCCATTTAACAAATTAACTCCACGCAAAACTGCATCATTTAACGACAAGCCTTGAAATGTAGCGGCACCATCAAATACCACTCTTGGCTTATCTTGTTTCGACACGAAAAACGGTAAATACCAACATTTATCGTGATCAAACTCAGAGTCAACAACAGGAAGTAACCAACCCTTATCGATCAATTCGTGAAAAGCATCAGCAAAAATTCACTTTAGGCCAGCATCTTTAAGAGCTTTTTTACGAAGAGTGGCTATGCGATCAATAGCGCTGTGAAAATTATTCGTCAAACTGTTCACGATATCGGATTTCAACGGAACAGGGATTTCAAAACGTCCGTCAACAAGTTTAACATTACATTCTACCAATTCACGAGCAAGCTCTTCACTTTTAGACGGTTGAATAATTTCGTTTTCAAGTTCTTGCCTGCAAAGAACTTCTTTTAAATCTGAAACTTCAACTCTGAGGCGTTCACACTCACAAGTAGCCTGCTTATCAGCGACTAAAGCTCTGCGTGTCATGAATTGATTTTCCCCAGCTCTGCCGCCACTGGCTATAGGCCTAAGTCTTGTCAGAACAAAATTGGGTTCCTCTGGGTTTGATCCCTCACGCTCATCCAAAACGACGAGTAACTCTGTCGGATTGCCCGATTAAGATATCAATTTTGTTGCGATCAGGGATTGTAGGAATATTAACACCCAGGAAATGCTTCAAGTGCGCCACCTTAACGGCATGAGGAAGACAAGCGCTCTCTTCCGCAAAGTCCGGTACAATTAGGGCGTCATGAACTCGATCATCAGCTGTGGATTGCAGGTCTCAAAAAGAGTGAAACCACCACTTCTAGTGGTCTGATCTGCCAATGTCCTAATTGCTACGGATTCGTCTCGAACGTCAAGTCCCAATTCATTTTTTATCCGATCAGACACTAAGGTAACCTGAGACCCCGTGTCATGCTGAGCGTAGGCAAGTGCGGATTTTCCGTTTAAGGGGTTGATAACATTTACAGCGCTTGTGCGAAGCAACACCCCATTTAAAGCAGGACTTAATTTCCTTACGGAAGGCTGTATTGGGTTCTCACCAGATTCATTCTCTGTAGATGGCCCCATCTCACACACACTTCCTACGCCAGCGGCCTCCAGTTCCGCAAGCGTGATCCCACCAAACACGTCATGCAAACCTGTACAGTAGCATGCTTGCGAACATTTCCGAGCAAAGTGCCGTATAGCTAAAAAATCAATCAATCAATCCATTTATTTACCATAAGCACATAACAAAGCACTAGTGGAAGGACACAGCGCAAGACCTTACGGTCATCTAAGGCTACTGTACCTCTAGCCAGAATTTCACTAACACAAGGTAAAAAAATTAAAAATAAACGAAAAAGGCTGATACTACACAAAACAAGGGTACCGTACCAACTCTTGCTTGGCGGCAACTTAACATTTAATTTGAACAAGAAAGGTGTATGAACTACCGTACATATCAAACTATCACCAGAAAACACAGAAACATACAACATTCCTCCTTCCTCTACAGCAACGGAAACACGACACAAAACTTATAAAATCACAAAAAGTTATTTACAAACTTTGCCGAAAACCAATCTAGCAAAGCCTGACAGTAAAAATTTATGGAAAACCATACAGGAAAAAAAAGTGGCCTTGTACGTCCGTACCAAAAATCACTTGTCCTTATACGGGATTAAAACCGAAGATTTGTAACGTCGCTTAAAGGTTGAAAACGAGCAGATTTTTTTTCATCTGATATTGACTCCCATACTTTTAAGCAAATATGATGCAATCTTTTTCTCTCGAACTTACTATAATCGGGCTATAAAAAAATCCATCTGCAGTCTTTTGTCTTTTACTATAATTATGAATTGATTCCAATTTGATAAAATAATTGTCAAATGATGATGGTAGCATATGATTTTCATACTTACACATGAACTTGGCAAACTCCATGTTAATCATGTCCTTTAATTTAAGTGCTTGAAACTTTGAAAATAAAAGGTTGACATAAGTTTTGCGAGGTTGAAATAGACAAGCTCTGATGAATTTGTTATGTAAGAGTTCTATTTCACGCAATAAAAAATTAGAGGCTCTTTCCCCGTTAATTAAAGAGTACAAAATGTTTGAGTGAAACATTGAATAATATACAATCCGACAGGTAGATAAAGGAACGTAATGCCTTAGTTTAAAAATTAATCCACATGTTTTCGAAAGTTTTTTCTTTAGGTTCTCTACATAAAATTTCCAAGAAAGTTTCTCATCTAACTGCACTCCAAGATATCTAATGCTTTCTGTTCGTTTAATTTTTACATTATTTATAGTCAAATCAAATGATGACGAGTCTGTTGGTTTTCTACTAACAATCATGTATTTGCATTTATCGTAATTTAAAGTTAGTTTGTTCATTTTCATCCAGTTATCGATTATTTTAACTTCTTCATTTACCAGTTTTTGTAGAAATTGTGGTTGTTGGTGTGAAAGATGCAAATTTGCATCGTCAGCAAACAAAGTGATTTTAAACTTAGAAGCATTAGGCAGGTCATTTACATACAATAAAAACAAGAGTGGGCCTAATACAGAACCTTGCGGAATTCCGTAGGTGATTTTACGAAGTGAAGAAGTTTTTTGATTAATTTTGGTGCAAATTTTTCTATTCTCCAAATAAGACTTCAAAATATTCCAGATTTTCCCGCGAAAACCATAATAATATAACTTTTTAGGCAAAATTTGATCATCTATTGTATCGAACGCTTTCTTAATATCAAGAAATATTGCACAAGTATACAATTTACGTTCAAGATTTTCAACAAACTCATCATAGATAGTTGTTACGGCTAGTTCAGTAGAATTGTTTGCTCTGAATCCATATTGATTGGAGGATAATATATTGTTGTTATCAATAAATTCCATGATTTTATCTTTCAAAATTTTTCAAATATTTTAGCAAATATGTTCCAAAGAGAAATAGGTCTAAAATCTCCAAGTTCCTTTGGAGCATCTGTTTTAAACATCAGGAAAAAATTCCTGAATTAAACATTCGTTATATAATTTGGTTAATAAAGGAGTCAATAACATTTTTGCCATTTTCACAAATTTGGAAGGAATAGCGTCAATTCCTGGAGCAGAGTTTGACTTTAAATTTTCAATTGCAAGAGATACCTCATTTTCACTGACATCATGTATCATAAAACTATGAAGGCAGCTTTTCGAAGTTATTTTTTAATTCGAATCATGAGCTTTGTTCACTTTTTTAGCTAATGTAGAGCCAATGTTTGCAAAATATTTGCACATGTGATCTAAAAATTCATTACTGTCAGTTTCATAGGCTTTGTTATTAACTCGTAAAGTTGGTGGTAAATTAATGTTGGAAGTGCTTTTATTATCTATGATTTCGTTAATAACCCACCAAGATTTTTTAGGATTATTACTATTCTTTCTTAATAAGCTGCCATAATGCTGTTGTTTAGCAAGAGCTTTAATGTGGGTTAATATGTTACGGTATTTTTTGTAATGTTCCATTGTAACTGGATCTTGGCATTGGCAGCAGGATTTAAACAATCTATTTCTAGTTTTAGTTGAAATTAAAATTCCTTTTGTAATCCGTGGTTTTGCATTTAGTTTAATTTATCTTCTTCTTGACATGGGTTTCAAGGGGGCATGTTTGTCTAAAGTTTTCATGAAAACGCTTGTTAGTTCAGACACGTTATCATTTACTGAGCTTATTTCGGGATAATTCTCTAGCATAGATCCTAAATCAATAAGGAAATCTTCTGTTACAAATGAAGTCATCTTTTCAACTTAATCTCGCCTTTTTTGTTAGAATTGAGATTTTTTATTATAAGACAGACAGGTAAATGATCCGAAATATCGAATAAACAAGGTTTACTTAAAAGCGTTTTTCTGGTAATGTTAGAATAAATGTGATCAAGTAGAGAAGGTTTACTCGTTGTTGAAAATCTTGTTGGAGCCTCAATTAATATAGAATTTAAAGAATTAAGATAATTTTTTATCTTGGTATTATTTAGTGCTAAAGAATTAATGTTTATGTCTCCACATACGACGTAATTTAATTTTTGGTTTTCTAGTTCTACCAGCAAATTCGTGAGTGAAATTTCAAAGGTTTGAAAATTTGTCTCTGGATGTCGGTAAATTACAGCGACAATTATGCATCCATGATTGGTTCCAATTTCTACTCAAGTGTCTTCGCATGTAGGGACATTGAGTGATAGATCTTGGCTTAGTTTATATTTTAAATTTTGCTTAATATACATTCCAGTACCACCAGCATTGGTAGAGGAATCATTGTGAAAAAAAAGATAATTTGGAATTCGCAAATTGAGGCTAATATTTTCGTTAATTTTAGTCTCTGAGATGTCTATAACTTCGGGGGAATGATTAATTTCAGTAATGAATTCTTCTATAAGGTTTTTGTTTTTTGCCAAACTTCTCGTATTAAAGTGAGCAACTAAAAAAGATTTTAACTTATTTTCCCCCATAATATTAGATATTTGTTTGGGAGTAAAACATGCATCATCATCTAATACAACACAATTATCAGCATTAAGTTCTTCTCTGAAATCTAGATTGATTAAATTTTGAAAAGGAAAAATAACACTCAAGCAGATGGAACAATAGCAGTCTTGATGCTTGGTTGTATTATTTGGCAATGGAGAAGGTTCACAGACTGACAAACAGGTAGCCATTTGTTAGAACTTTCATTATAAGGTTTGTAAGATGATTAAAAATCTTAATTTGCCAATGTCATTTTTATTGGTTATTCTGATTTTTTCGGAGTTAGCATCTTATGATATGATATGATTGGTGAACCGAACTATGATAGGAGGGTTTCGGTTTGATGAGTTGTGGTAATTCACATTGATGTTTAGTCTGGATAAATTATTGGCATCAAACAATCGGTGGGAAGTTGATATTTCACTGTCTTCCAGCTTAACTTTCAACATACTGGCAACTTTCTTGACTATTTGATTGGTATCTTCATCTTTTTGGTATGGGATCCCATGAATTTCTAAATTATTACGTCGACCATACTGCTCTTATTTATCAAGGTCTGAAGCAGTCAATTTTAGGTCATTCCCCATCTGGTCAACTTTATCCTGAAGACTGCTCATGCCAGCCTGCTGCACTTTCAACATTTTGTTCATATCAGAGGTACTGCGTCTGAGCTCATCATATCCATCAGCCAAGTAGGCAAGACTTCCCAGTATGTGGTCAGTTTTTTCAGTTAATACCATTAGTTGATCTCCCTGTGTGACATAGGTTAGTCTAACTTGTTATAAATCAGCACTTTAGTTTTCCAGCAGTAATTCAAACATCTGTTCGCGTTCCTTACAGTTTGCCTTTTATCCTTTAACAGGTTATTGAATTTGGTGCAACTACTCAAGAAATGTCTGGATGTTGAATCATCGCACACAAAACACAACGGGGTAACTTTCGGCCCGCGTGATTTAATTATCCCAGACCCCGGCTTAATAGCAGACTCCTTTAACGGTAATGCCGAGTCATTAAAGTTTTGTGATTTCATCGCCACTTGACGAACACGTACAGAAGCTCGCCCATAATCAGAATCACGTGGCTTATCCTTTTCCCCAGATCTGAAAAACGTTTGAGCGTAATCAGATGACATGACGCTCAACTCATGTGAAATAAATTTCTGCTGGGAATCAAAACCAGAGTGATTAAGATCAAGGTTCCAACAGGCCAAATATCGTGTTTTAAGAGTCCCCGGCAGTTGATTAGCAACATCTAGCAACAATTGTCCAGATAATTCTTGAAACTCGTCGTGGGCATACGCAAAAACTTCAAGCGTATTTAGATCCTCATTAAATTGTTTTAGGGAAGTCACATTAAAACTAATCATAGACCCACTTCAGGATTTGGACAACTAAACCCACCAGGCACACTATATCGCTGTCTCAAACGACCAAGAGCCATCTCGATACGTTGCGAAATTGACAAACTTTTCATGGGTGCAACAAACAAATTAACCATTTCGCGAGGCTGGCCCACACAAGAAGCCCTTAACGCCTCAAGCCTCTGTTCATCACATGGTGCCTCATTCGTAAGTTTGCGCATCTGATTTTCAAAGAAAATAATTGCAATGTTATTGCCATTATAACCGATCTGGCTTGCGAGATTAAGATATTCACTTCGGCCTTGCTTATCTACATACGTTTTAAACATTGATTCGTTATTGCCAGGCGCAGTGAAAGCAGCTCCCGCCCAAACATTTAGCGGCGCTAAATCAGAGCTGGACACAGCCCCAAGTAGCCCACTACTTTCAACTTCCCTCGACTCATGCCGACAAAAAGTTTTGGAAAACCGCCTTCGTCACAAGTAATAACAGTATGGGACGCCGCAGACAAAAAAGTTTTGACATTCGGATTCAACATTCCCCCAGTGCGTCCGCGATTTATGGCATTAGCTTTATCGTCGGGTTCTGTCAAACCTAATCTACTAGAACCCTGCAGTTCAGATTCCCTCCCACTCAGACCGGCATTATTTTCCACCAACTCAACACGCGGGTTAAGGAGTAAGAGTTCTTTTTAACATAAACAGTAACTCTTTTGGTGGTATCATTATGCCTAACCCTTCGAGAATTTGTGGTCAATGACCCATGACCACACAAGCTAGCAAATTCCTCTTCAGCCTCAAGATTAGCCTGCTCGATAAGAAAGTGTGCTTCAGTTTGAGCTTTAGCAAGTTCAAGGTCGTGCCTAGCCTTCAGTTCCAAGCGTTTACGTTTGAATTCGATTCTCCTTGAGGCTGTTAACATTTTACTAGATGTAGTACTATAATAGTCGACGTGAGAAACACTATCACTAGGGACCACATCTTCTACATCATTCTCCCTGGGGTCATTAAAGAGTTTACGTCTTACCTCATCAAGTAAACAATGACATTTCTCGTATTGGTGAGCTATGCCGTCTAACAACTCAGTTACTAATTCACAATCAATGATAACTCCAACAGCACGTTTAAATTCCCCATATTCGACTTCAATTTCACTCAATTTACAAATTAATTTACCAATTTCGCAACTCGTAGCGCATCACAAACGACCGGTAAGATTTTTTAAGCCTATCATCAACCGCCGTCCCCGGGTCAGCAACTTGCGGCAGTTCGCATCACTGTCGTCAACATCAGAATTAGTAATCACGCCCACCCGGTGCAACATGATTTTTTGACAGAGAGAGAAGCCTTAACTGGTATCTCCGTGTGGTTGAAAAATCTTTCATACCCACATTCGATAACCACATGGTCTTCTCCAGAAGCCATAATATTACAACAAAATATAAAAAACACAAAGTTATCAATAATAAAATAATCAAAAGTAATATTAACACAGTCAACAAATGATAAAAACCTTGATCAAAAATTTTCAGCCAAGAAATTGATGGAATATGCTGTAGGTTGGTGGAAATTTTTTCACGAGATGGAAATCGAAGAAAATGAACTTCCTGTGCAAATCACGGCTTTCAGCTCAGCAGCCTTTGAAACCAGATTTATGCACGAGCAATTGCCAGTGCGAGAGCTCTAAACAACTTAGCTACTTTTCCAGTCCAAAGTGCAAAAAGTTAACAATAATGCCGAGTCATTAACGTCGGCGTCACAAAGCCAACAGCCTGTTAACCACAACAAATCTTTGGGATTATCTGGGTTTAGTACCGTAGCGATTCGTATTTCTGGTTTACTCGTAGATCTACAGGAATTTTTTAAGCCAAATAAATTCTTCTAGGAAACTCAGAAATTCTTCAAAAGTTTTCAAATATCTCAAGTTATTTTCTTGTAAAAAGTTTAACGGTAAGTTTTCTTCATGTTAAAAAACCTCAACTGGCTTTCTAACATTAAGGTGCCCTGGCGGAGCGCCAAGACCTTCACTTCCTCTTTCGAACAAAATATAAAAACACTCAGGTTCTTCAATATCTTCAGCTTTCTTGAAGTTAAAGTCATTCATAAAAAATAGAGGAAGCAAAAACTTACTGAGGTCAACTCAACTTTAAAATAACATAAACGTGGCAGCGTCTTCAAACTCCAATACTGAAAAGAACTGGGTGGGGAAACCGAAGCGTATATAAAGAAGTGCAGAATTTTGACAAGCAAGGCGCTAGTGTAATTACAAATTATAAAGTGTAGTGAACAACACAAGACTTCACCATATAAGGACAAGACAGAAACAGGAAGTGGCTAGAATAGGTGTGGTGCCAGGAATCGCGTCAGAAAAACCAAGAAAAACATAGTGAGGAATTGAAGCCAACCCAAGCCAACATGCAGTTCGGAAATTGTATGGCTGTGATGGTAGGCCCGTGCGATATAGCATACAGATGCGATCACACTAACTGAGACGTTGAGACGAAAGTCTCACTGTCATTGAGAAATTTCGTCTTGTTGAAGGAGAAACTGCAAAATGACAATGAGACGTTGCGAAGACAGGTTCGCATTAAACTCGTTTATGACTTTCAAGCTTTTAAATCTATTGTATCACATTTGTCTTTATTAAAGGCAACTGTTCTTGCTACCGATCTACAGACACATGAAGCTTGACTTCCGTTACGTTTTTTAGCGCTTTGTTTGTGATTTAAATCATTAGGTAATCCGAATCAAAAATTCAAAATCAAATCTTCATTATACTCGCTGTATTACTCCGAAGCGAGTAACAAGTGACGGGATTCATCTCCGTGGCTTAGCGCGTGGGCTACATAGCTCCGAAGAAACGTCGCAGCGGTGGCGAGCCGTTGGCGACACTGTGCCAATTTGACCGATCCGGGATTTGAACCCCAGACCTCCCGCACCGATGGCGAGTGCGCTAAGCGACTGAGCTAACGGCCGGCCTACGACATGTCGGACGCACCTCATCTCGTCTGATGCGAATCAATGTAACGAAACTGCAAAATTTTCAATCATTCTTTGAATTTGTAATTTTCGCAGATCTGCGACCAATCGATGATCATCACCTGTAAAATCAATTTTGTATCGCATTAAACTTACTTTTTAATGTTGAACTCTTCCCTTTTGTTGGAGGCTAATATAGCTGTAGAACCACCTTTTCAAAAGAGTAACTTAATTATCTCTGTTGTAGAACCGGTACCGGTAATTGCTTGCAGCTGAATAAAATCAAAAGAAAACCTCAGGCCTATTAGATGCGTAAAACCCTCGCCAGAAAAAAATTGGCCTGTAATAAACCCCCAGGAGTGTAAAGGTCTCAGACTCTATTGGGCTTGAAGAATTTTTATGAGAACACTAGTGCTAATCTAGAATGGTTATGGAAGAATTGTTTCATCATAGGATTTTTACTTTGCCGAATGCGGGAATTTTGTAATCACCCAGACTACCAGAGGCCTAACGCAATCGATCATTAAACATAAATTTCATTTTGAAGTTATGGATGAAGGCCTACCGTGCGTGAGGTGGATGTAAGCAGGCTACAATTAGTAAGGTTTCCCACTGCAAAAAAAGCAGGCATAGGTGGGCTAGTGCCAGTGGCGTACGGTGACCTTTTTGGCTGGGTGTTCACTCTTTAAAAAAACCTATCATACCCTGGGTGGTTTCGCCCCCCAGACCCCCGTTTGTCGCTGCAATGCTGGCTGCCCCATTGACTTTCACTAACGAAGATTTATAATATGGGGATACAACTGCAAATTGTGAGGCAACTAGTCATCACATTGGATTTTTATGCCATTAATATGAGTGAAACCAAGCATATATTAAACAGTAAAAATAAATCGTTTTGTACTGAAGCATCGTTTTTCAAAAAATAAATGAAAAGCTCGTCGTTCAATGGTTGGAGTAGTAGGCCTACAATATCAAACAATGCACAACACATAAGCATATCAACTTGATGTTTAAAATTTAATAGCTCTTGATATATTTCAAAATTACCAATGAGATGTCCGAGTGGATATACAGCGTCTGTCTCTGGAGCATTACACCGGCTAGGTTTGACCATGATTCTTATGATCAGTGTAAGAAAAGCAGTTTGATTATCAATCAATTAAAGGTTTAATTGTGCTTTCAGTTAAAAGACATTCATCAACTACTGGTAACTTTGATTGTAAAAAAGCCGCTGAGTAATCAGTAAAGTCAACAAAGACAGCATTTCGGATTAACATCATGTCCAGACCTTGCATAATGGAAAATTCTTTCAAGATAATTCGCATGGCGCGGTCACCAGGCCTCGCGGTAATACTGCAGGCTTGTAGTCTGCAGTGACTTTATCGCTAGACTGACTACTGAGGAAAGCTGAAATTTTGTAGTAATGTTTAGTGTCTCATCTTATACCTTCTATGCAACTGCAATTGAGTTTCATCTTAAATAATAGCCACAAGTTCAGATTCTTTGATTTTTTTTTGCAACTGCATCCAGCATAAGATCTGTAAAGCTTTCATTAAATGATTTAAGCTGATAGAAGTTTCTATGAGTGTTGTAGCTCCTTGAAGATTAGCATTTAAAACTGCATCATATTTTTTGTGTACCGGTATTCAAGAAGCTCAATATAATTAATTCCATTGAAGGATGATGGTGAATTATCATGTCTTTTAAAAGGCAACTCTTGTGCTGCTTACAAAACAAGTTGCATGGATTAAAGTTGTAAAAACTTCCATATTTTTTTATTACATTCTTATTGCAACTACAAATCTCTTTCCACCCTTTGACTATCCAGAGCTGCATTCACTCTCACAGAACACATCCAAAATATAAAATGCATCAATATATGCTTCTTGGACTTCTTCTGCCATTGCATACCATCAGTCAAATGAGCATGATCCCAGAAACCTTTATTCCAAATCGCATAGAACAAAATCTGTGGGCCAAAGTATCTCATCAAACTTAAGAGCAAAAAAATTTGTAACTGCTTTTGTTCCACTACGTGCAAACATTAGCAAGGTTTTTCATAGCACTTTCCTCTTTTGGCAATTTCTTGTTATTTATCAAATGAGCGATTTAAAAAAAGCATTTTGTAACAATGAAAAAATTAAAATTTCCATTTTCCGAATTAACACACGCATGTAAAATACTATTAAAATAGTGTTCTGCAATTAATAACAAATCAAGTTAGTTGTAACAGTGTCTTATTCAATTATTCCACACCGTCAAAAGCGTCAATGCAACAAGAAATACAGAAAGATATTAAATAGAGGAAGACATTAAAAATGGTACGAAAGAAGCAAAATAGTGACAAACTTTGTAACAAGCAGATGAAAAAAATTTGAAAGTGATAAAAAGCAAGACTAAGCATCGTTGCAACTCAGACTTACATACAGTGGTGGGATTCAACTGGTTCTATGGAATCGTCTCACAAAATTTTACTAAATCAGAGAACCGGCCAGCATTACTGTTTATACTCGTGCCATTAGTTGAAACAGAACCGGCTGAAAATATAATTTTGGTTATGGAACCGCCTGAGAAAAAAAACTAATCCCACCACTGCTTACATATGTGTTTGAATTTTGCTACGGGTAAACATTTATTTCAATTTTACCATCAAGTTTTAAATCTTGGGTAGCATGAATATTGCCCAAAAAAAAATTACCCAGCACTGTGACAAACAATATTAGACAAAACATTCATCGGATGCCAAAACCAATTACTTTGACAATAGCAGTTCTAAACTAAAAGTATATAAAATTCAAAATATCACTGTCATTGAAAACCCTAAGCTTGAGAGCGAAGAAGATTTTGCTGAAGATATACCTAAGGCCATTGAGGAAGCTTATTTATTCAGCTGTTATTTTGGTATACAAGGTTTATTCTTTTTTTTTATTTCTTTGCAAGTAATTTTTTTGGCAAGGGCTATTTCTATGGGCCCGTACAAATAAGCTCTTTGTTTTTTTTATTATCCCTCCCGCTCTTCCCAATTGTACAAGAGCGTGACGAAGTAATAAAATAAATCAATGAGACAAACGTTACGGCCCGTAAAAACAGCCACTTCCAATTCTTTAGGCTATTTGGGTTTGGAATTGCAGTTAGCATTTGGGATTCAGGCTTTGGATTCAGAAAGTTTTTACAATTTTGTTTCGTCTGATCATAGGTCTACATGTATCTTGCCACAGAGTAACGTCTAGTATCAGACCCCGGGTTTGGTTAGGATTAGATTGGGGTTAGGGTTACGGTTGTTGGCTATTTTGCCACATGCGGCAAAATAGCCAATGCCTTAAAAGAAGAAATAAGTATCAACTATGATTGCTTACATGAAAATATTGTTTGCCACAAGTGAAGAATTGCTCCAAGCAAAGCCTATATACTAAATGACTGAAACTCTCCAGATACCAGGAAAAAGTCGTTCACTTGGTCACGCTGTGATGCATATGAAAAAAAGCACTAATTTTGTGCGCGATATAATGGAAAGAGATAGGAGATTGGTAGTCAGCTGGCATAGTTTCTGTTCCTAAATCTATAAAAACAAGAATTAAGCCAGTTGAAGGTAGTGGGGATGTAAGTATTATCCTGCACTTCTGAGTTTCAATGCTGACAGACATATTGCGATATGTTTTAAGTTGAATAATAAGAGTTTTGGATGGCCCTTAAAGGTTTAAATAGCTAGCCTAACAACCCAAGGATTAATTTTGAAGCCTTCTAACAACCCAAGGATTAAATATTGAAGGTGGATCGACGTCTTGTGTAGTTTCTATGATTACTACGAGTGATAACGTTTTCAACAATAACAATTCAACCTTTCAAGACTATGTAGTTAAGAATGAAATCAGTCATGGGCCAGTCTTTTCTGCTACTTTGTTAGTCCTGGCTTGCAGGTGCAGTAACATTTTTTATGGACCCCAGACTATGCCCGCAGCTGTGCAATAAAGTTGTTTTAATTTCTAAGAACTGCCAAGTACTTGTAGGTTATCGACTTATTCAAAAAGACTAAAACACTCACCCTCCAGGCAAAGATACTTAAACCATGATTGGAAACGGAGCAGTATGACGTCACATTTTGTATGAGTCTTTGTCTGACGGCGTTACCCTCTAGTGCATAACAAGAAAGCAGCAGTCTGCATAGTCAAACGTATAGCAGGCTTAGGCTACAGGTTAGCAAACTGCGGATAGTTAAGGGGGAGGGTTGCTTTGAAAATTTAGTAAATGTGATTGTCGGGACAGAAAAACGTGTCATAGATCTTCATTACGCTGCAGCAAGTACCTAAAAAGTGAGTGTTGGGACTTGCATAGAAAAACGGAGGAAATGAGATAGATAGCCTACCGGTACAAAAAGACCTTTCCTGCCCTAACTAACCCTTACCCTAGCTCTAGATATAAAGTATTGTCAACAAGCTATTGAACAAGAGCTTTAATTACTTTACACTAAATTTATGAGAATCTTATTGTATTTACCAGTATTTAGCAAGCTGAACTGCTTAAGTATGGCTTACTACAGTAAAGCAACCAGACAGAATTAAGTACCGGTAACCCAATGAACAAAACTAAAAATTGAGTTAATCAAATACTGGCGATTGTTGAATTTTTATTAGTGGCAAGAATCAGAACAATGGTGTACTATATTCATTGACTTTGAAACTGGCACTTCAGATTTATTTCAGGGCAAAACTAAACTTTCATAACATGGAAATTGACAAATGTTATTTCTTCTCTGTTTCATGTAATGCCCCTTTTTAAATCCAGCACCTTTCTCACAGCTTCATTTACTGATGACTCACATTAAAACTTAGGTTTAGCAATATAATTTCTAGGAATATTTAATCTAATTTTCATGTTAAACAAAAATGGGGTAATTAGCCAAACTGGGCCAAAAAAAAACTGGTTCTTTTTCCTCATCTCCATACATTGGTTTTGGGATAAAAAGTAACTGAACTCTAAGCTCCTCGACATGATGAATCAGTGGGCTGTGGTTTTTGTTTCAGCTGACTGACATCATTTTTGTGTTCTTTCCATCTGCAGGATTATTGAAGTTTAAAACATAATGGCTGACGAGAACACAGGTGAATTTATCTACTGGTACGTTTATATGGATACTTCGTGCATAGAACAAGCGTTTGTGGATGTAGTTTCAGTTTCATTTAGTTTCGCTTCGTTTTGTTTATTCGTCGCTACTAATAACACAATATAGTCTACAGCAATTGAATAACATTTGTAGGCCTAATGCTGAGTGAATTAGTAGTAGAAGTACTGGTTCCTTTCGAGGAAGATTCAAAGTTAATTCCATTTGGAATGATACAAAGTTGGTGGGCAGAAGTACAGAATACAGAAACCAGCTTAACTGTGGATCAAATGCTTTACGTTCAAAAAGTTTTCCACAGTTCAGCTACTGGATAGCAATTATTCAAGCTGTTTAGAAAAGATGGAATTGTAAAGATACCAATTTTATTTTGTGAATTATCCAGATGTGAGTCACTGAATGCCATCCGAAAAATGTTAGATAAGTTTTTGATGTTCCAAAATTCAAAAAAAAAAGCTGATGAACATTTTGCTCCATACAACTTCGATATAAGTGAAGATGATCGACACATTGCTGAATATATTGGAGGATACATTCTTCATAAATTAAAAAGGAAAGCAAAAACTGATGAAACATTTGCTTTTCTTGAAAGTCTATGTTGCGAGAGAAGTTCATTTAGAGGCAATCCATTGTCACTTTGCCAAATACTCAATGATGTTGCTATTGGCAGTTTAACTGTGCCACAGGTTTGACTTACAAATGTCTTAATTTATGTTGAGACAATGTTTCGAAAATATAAACAGACGGAAAATTTGATGAAAAACATAATGGAAAGTCTAGACATGACCCATATTTTCTCAATGTTGCCAGGCGCAACAGAAAATCAATATTGCATCATTGCTTTATGTAAGTTGTATGTTAAAATTCGTTGCTTCCAAAAAGCTAAAACTAACAGAGCTCAACACAAAATTAATAATAATCAAACTGCAAGTTTAAGAAAGTGTTTGCAACGTTAAGAGTGTTTCACTTCGCTTTATTGCTGAGTTGTTTTGTGTTATTCATTTTTCTATGTTGTTGATGATATGTCCATCATCAGTGGTGAACATTATACTCTATTTTTTTTTTGTGCTCGTTGTATTGTTGAGATGTGATAAGCAATTTTTTTAACATGATGATGTTCAACTAACACTATGCTAACTGCATTGTCAGAGAACAGGTCGGATTAAGCCTATGTTTTAGACTTAGAGGATAGAGATACAGAGTGCATACCACTGTATTTTAATCAAAGCTGGGCAACCGCTACTTGAAAAGTAGCGCCGCTGCCGCTACCGCTTTTTGACCAAAAAAGCAGCGGCGCTGCCGCTTACCGCTGCTTGTTTACGAAAGCAGCGCCGCTGCCGCTAGTGGGTGCAAAACAGCAGGCGCTGCCGCTATTTTAAAGAAAAAAATAGTCAAAAGCGCAAAGGCATTTTAATATTGTAGGCCTACTGGTGAAATTGCAACTTTGTTGACGGAAGTAGCATAGCAATGCGAATAATAAAAATTAAAACAAGTGACAAAAAGCCGACAATCGGCCTCCATTTCATCCAATAAAATATAGGGCTTTTTGGGAGAAGTTAATTTTGAAATCTGATTCAATGTAAATAGAAACCGATGGTCAGGTTTTTAGTGAATAACAAAAAACAGGTTGAAAAGAAATAATCAGAATATGTTGAAAATAAAACACAGGTTGAAAATATAATAGAAACAAGTTAAAAAATAAGGGCCGGTCGCAACCGGCGTTAAAAAATTAAAAACTCCATTGATTAGTTGCATGCTCCTTTTAAAAAAACTAGCATTTCGAAGTTCTGGCCCGTTAAACCACTGCGCTTAGGCTTTAGCACGTCTTTTCCCACGGAGAAAAGTCGTTCGATCGCCGCGCTTGACAGAATCGCGCTGTTTGAGTCAATGAACATTGAACAAGTCCCTCAATATTTTGTTTTTAAAAAATTACGGCGAAGGTCGTTCACGATGGAATGCAGTTTCATTCAAAAATTCTTCCACCACATGCCTAACTGAAGCCTGACTTTGGGGTTCGAAATTACATGTAAGCTCTTGAAAAAAATGGTCTCCGCAGTCACTTGGGACAATACAAAAATATTTTCGCAGTTTGTGTCTAAAAGTAGAAGCTTGGCTAAAATAGATGAAAGGATCGAGGCTTCACCCATTATTAGTCTGAGAAATTATAGACTAAAAACTAGATTTTAGCTCCTTATTACAGGGCCAAAGTGGGGGAGCATGGCACCATGCCTCCCCTGCGTGCGTCTATGACTAAATGCACCATTTTTTTTTGTTTCGCACCAATTTAATGCCCTTATTGCCCATTCCAGCATGAACCAAAAAGGGGAGCCAAGTAAGTTTAAATGATTTAAACCTCCGTTTAATTCCTGCAACAATTGCGGAAAGCAAGGACTAAAAACAATCATCCTGAGTCTGGCCTGATTGACTCTCATTGCAAAAGCTTATCGTACTGCCATGCTGCACCTCAAGCTCAATCCACATGTAAAGGCCCCCAACGAAAAATTTAGAGCATCGCCTGTCATCAAAGCAAGAAAGTAGACAGCTGCAATCAACGCCTCTAACAAAGATAAGCATCAAATAACATCGCGGGCGCGGCACTCTCATCCCCAGACTGCTTTGCATCACACCTTATAGGCCTATAAGCAAATAACAAAGATTTGAAACTTTAAAGAAAACTATCAAGCAGCTCTCTCTTCCATCATTCTGCTGAAATTTTCTTCCTAGGCTACCTCACATATCTCCCGCTGAGAAGCCAGTTCTCAGAGACTGAATTTTTTTATTAAGAAATATGTTTTCACAATCTCAGTTTAAAAAATTTAATGTGAGATTGTGAGAAACAAAACTTTTAGTTACCGTCTTCGAAGGAGTTTAATCAGCGCCAGCGGTAGACTATATTTGCATTAAATGGGGCGCTGAAGCGCTGCCGCTACTCGGCTAAAACAACAGCGGCGCTACCGCTAGCGAAAAAGTAGCGGCGCTGCTGAGTAGCGCCGCTGTGCCCAGCTCTGATTTTAATATAACACTTTAGCAACAGTCGGAGTCTGACGGTCGCTTACTTTCTGCGAAAAAAAAACTCAATTCCAAACTCTAGACCCTGAACAGTCGTGTCAAAAAGAAGTTCATATTTTGGAGCTTTTGCCTACAGGAGTCGCAACAATTTGCATACCAAAAATAACTATTGCAGCCTAATCTTTGAATATTTATTTCAATGCATAAAACAACACAACATACATAACTTTAATGCAGTACAGTTTGCCTGTAACAGCACTCCAGTGAATTAAAAAAAAAAACGCCGTTACAGACGAATTACCGCAATTCGCCCTACAACTGCTTTATTAGTTCAACACTCCGGACCTGTTAACCAATTACGTTTGCAGTGTAATAAAAAGTAAGGAAGTTGAAAAAATGTAAGGGGTTAAAGGGCTTTAAAAGTGTTCAAGGGAAAATTCTGAAGATTATTGAAAAAAGTGGTGGAAGTATTTGAGGTTTACAAACAGTCATTTCTTTTTGCGCTTTGGAATGCTGTTTTCTGATGTAGCGCCACACTTCCAATCTACAATGTTTTGGACATTCGACCCTTTAAGAGATTTGATACGTTTCTTAGCCACAATAACATTTTCAAACTGCGCATAATGATTGATGTTTGGATTCTCGCATCGTCTTCCGATCTGACGCATGTGGCCAAAGTAGGCTTCCACGGCATCTTGGTTCATGCGTTTAGTCACAACATATGCTTCTTTTGGACTATGTGATAAAATGTACTTCACCAAATCAACGACACCCTGTGTCGCCATCAAAAGATTTATCTCAGTCTCTCTCCACCGATTTATCTCACCTAAAAATGTATCTTGGAGCCACACAAGTCTTGGATCGTTTGCGACACGGTACGGCTGTAGGTCCGGGTTTTTCCCATAGCAACATCTAGTATTCATTAAATCCCACCACTTGTTAATCAGCGCACACAACCAGGAACTCGCTTTCATCTCCTCTCCACCTCGAGCAGCCATTAGCTTGGAGATAGTTCCGGAAAGTAACTGCGCTGCAATGTTCACACGCATTTTGGAGAAACTTGTTAGAGAATAATGCGAGTCATTTAACTTGCAGCAACGTAATTCCTCACTGTTGAACAGGCGTGGGACGCGACAAAAGTGTTCCCACAAAATGAAATGTTCGCCATACCTCAACAGTTTCGTACCGTTTGGTTTGCTAGCGCGAACAGAATTGCAAATGGTCTTCAACAGATGCGGCGGATCAGGAATTAAGAATATTGGAACGTCAGGTTTAAAAATATTGACGCATTTGTAATCGTCTTTGTTATCGTTGTTGAGGATATGAAACAGACTACAATTAATCGAGGCGCTGTCTGCCACAAGCCCAACAACGTCAAAGCCACTAGTTAAAAGGGTATACACTACTTCCCAAAATATACTAGCAAGGCTATGAGCTTTAGCATTCTTTGTGCTGAAAAATGCAAATGGGCGTGAAAATCGGGACGTTATCGAACGAATGTAAATTTGCAATGCATGGGTTGCCAAATCTTCCTTAGTTGATCGGTTTGGACCCAAATCAGTGAACCCGACGATTTTGTCAGTGGCAGCATTGTACACCAGGTCTTCTTTTACTATAAAAGTAATTAGATCATATATTAGAAGTGCTAACACGCAAAGTAAGGTAGTAGCAAAATCTATTTTTGCAAATAACACACTATTTTACGTTTAACACTTAAAGGACTAGTGGGACATAAGCGTATGGATACCATCACTTTTCGCCTCATGACTGCAAACAAACTGTGATTTTTCAAATAAGTTGATTGATTTTTGCTCTTTAACGTCCCTGAAATTAAGGGACATTAAAGAGCAAAACTTAAACAGCTTATCTGAAACAATAACATTTTATGCAATAACGCAACAACAAGTAATAGTTTGCATATGTCTTATGTTTTAATGGCCGAAAAAACAATGTTTTTTTAGGCAATCAGCCAAATAAAACTACTATTATCGAATACCTGTCTGCTGTAAGCAACAAAAATTTACGCACCCTTCATTTCGTCTATAGCTATCAAAAAATAACGCTCATGTTTTTCCATGCTTTCGGCATTCTTTTTTACTTCAGCCACAACGCCAGGACGTATTCTGGGCGAAGATGCTATAACATTTCTGCAACAAGTACATTTGATTACAAGCTCAAAGTTTCAGGATTGTACTTGAGTATTCTTTTAACGTGACTGCTTCAAAGGTTATGGGTTTTTATGGTTTGGAAGATAAGACTTACAAAAATTATTAACTAAACGCGTTAGCATACCAACAAAAGAACCTTTACTGAATTCTGCAACAATTAACACTGATAGCCTACTGTACTTTGGTTATACAACTAAATTCAACTAATATGATAAAGAAAACAATCCGGTAATTAATCACGACTTGGAAAAAACACTGCGGCTTTATGAGTTGTATTACCCGGAGTAGAATAAGAACATTTGTCATATGCTAGCCTACCTGTAATCACGAAGCATACGACAGCTTGGTAACCTCAATCAGTGGCGGCTCGTGACTATTTTAAACAGGTAGGCTGCATGATTAGAAAAGCTGGCCAGAATAAATACTCGCTCTGAAATGAAAAAAAACTCTTTATTTCACTAGCAAAGCGGTAGGCTTTGGGCTATACACAACTGCAGGAACACTGGCAGGTTTCCCATGAATTATTATTACTCTACAAATTTTTTTTATCACGCCACTGTACCAGTAGCTAATTCTGTGCGCACCTGTAGCCTAGGTAACCTGCACCTGTAGTCTACATGAACAAACACAAGTTTGGCCTAAACAAATTTTTCTATTTAAGTACACTACCGGTACTCTGCTCTTGTACCTAGTCGACTACATCTAGTGGGCTATAAAAAAGCTACCACTAATCTACAAACCTAGCTAAGCTGCGGTACCGGTCAATCAACAGCTTAAAAGTTTTTCTATTAGTTCAAATAAGTTATAACTTAAGTCTACTAGCCTTTACCACTGTATTACAAGCTTAAGCTGTATGCAACCCGTAACATCCCATATCTTTCATTAAACCCAGTATCTCTATGTGATTGCAACTAAATAGAGCCAATCTCTAAGCTTTACACCTCAATAACCACCAAAAAGGCTGCTTTGACACAGCCTTAACACGTCTCATTGAACGTAATTCAAACTTCCATAAAGCATTGATGACGTAACACTACAGGGTTAGTTCTGCTGTGGCTGTCTTTACGTGTTGCCATTTTTTGTACAAAAATTATTTTTTTCAAAAAAAATATTGTCGATAGTTGTATGAAAGACAAGGATAGGTAAAAAAATTTTGCTTCTTAAAAATAAGGAGGTGATAAACTGGGCAGGCTGCAGCCTTTGCACCTTCACTACGAGCCGCCCCTGACCTCAATAACCCTGACTCTCGCAACTCTTGGTACATTTGGACAAAGATTAGTTCAAAAATTTAAGCAGCTATACCAGACATGGGCAAACTACGGCCCGCGGGCCAAGTCCGGCCCGCCGGTCCTTTCATTCTGGCCCGCCGGCACTTACAGAAACTTAAATTCTCACCTTGAATTTAGCGGAAGACCTTTTTTTTCCTTAAGAAATCATGTATGGCAGTGATTTTCAACAAAATAAGCCTCAACGGTGCAAAATTGGAATAAAAAACGAGGTGAAAACCTCTCATTTTGGAGATCACATTCGCCCGTGGATCGTGATCTCCAAAAAAAAAAAGTCTTCACTTTGTTTTCCAATCAGCGTGCGGCCCGCGGCTTCAACAGTTTTTCCAGATCTGGCCCTTCGTGTGAAATAATTGCCCACCCCTGAGCTATACTGTCAACTTTGAATGGTTTTGGCTAACACACAGCTAGAGCACTATTTTTTGAATTTATTCAGTGGCTGGGCCTCAGGAAAGGCTATGGAACATTGCATCATCTTATCGAAATATCCCAGAGCATCTACGAACAGGCGTTTCGTCAGCGAGGGGATGGGGGGCCGAACCCCCCGATTTAAATTTGCCCCCCCTCCGATCCATTTTTGGCCCCCTTCCTACAAAAAGCTAGCCACTGCAGTACTGATGTTTGAATAGCAGCAAGCAGTGGCGGATACAGGGAGTTGGGGGGCCTCGACCCCCCTCCTTGATCATTTAACTGAATTAAATAATTTGCTGTGTTGACTCTTAACCATGAGGTGGCGTATAATTTAGAGATTGGCAATGACTTAAGTATGCGTGTTGAAACATCTCAAATTAAACTATTTAAAATTGCATTGGCTCTTATTTTTTTCTTATTAACCTATTGCTACCATCCCGTTCCTCTGAACTTTGTCAATATGCTTTTTTTCATGGTATATTTTGTTTAATTTCATAAGTTACTCGTTAATATTAAAATCTTTACAACATTAAGTTATTCTTTTAGATTTATATGGATAGGTGCTTATGAAATTAATGAGAAGTTGATCAGATTAAAGCAATTAACTTTACTCCAGACAAAAAATAATAATGCAGTACTGTAGCTAGTAGGCTAAACTAGTGATGCCTTATCATTGTATCAAACTAGACATTCAGGAGTACTCACCAAGCGTGCCAAAGCATCGACATAAAAAACAAAAAGCAGCATCTTGAGATATCGAATAATCAATCCATTCGAACTCGTTGTACCAATTTTTTGAAAATCTAGATTTTTGCTACCCCGATTGGATTGAGGAAATTTGATTATTGAAGGCCGAATTGGACCTAACTGAACTGCATATGTCCTATTATCATTGAGTATTTTCTCGGTTGCTGGATCCCTGCCCCCATTGCTCGCACTTTCAGACATTATACTTTTCTTAATCTTGTAGCACTACATACCTTTCTCACCTTCTCAAGAACACTACTGGCTCTTCGTGCTATTCAATGTTACTAAAGATTGCAGCTTAGGATTGTTACGCCCCAACAGGTGAAGCAACTTTCGCAACTTGCCGAATGCTTTCAGGTTGCATCTCTATGACGTAATAAAAGTGAATAACCTCGCTCAAGTAGGAAACGTTTGCCAACTAAACTCAATCGATAAAATTACGAAATCAGATTTTTGCATATTCGGACATGCAAGTGAATACAAAAAATCAAATTTTGAAAAACGATCAGCTTAAGAAGACTTGACTCAAGCAAAAATTGAATATGGTTGGTGACGTAACCCCCCCCCCTATACCCCAAAATATTCTCATCGGTCTTAGACGATTCACAAAATTGACCTTTATGAAGAGTGGGGGGGACTGTTCCCCCCAATTCCCCCCGTGGCGCCGCCCCTGGCACCAATCTTCGTCACTTTTCTAGCGTAGTTTTTTAGAACCGATTTAATTTTAAGCAACTTAAGTAGCAAAAACGACTTTAGAGGGGTCCAGGGACATGCTCCCCGGAATAACTTTTGAAAATTTGCATACTGCAATGGCCATTTTAGTGCTTTTTTAACAATTTATAAGGAAAGTCTGTCATATTTTTGGCCCCAACTTTGAGTGCTTCACCAAATACGAAGCATTTTATTCGCACAGTTTCGATTATGCGTGCGGCGAATAAGGCATATTGTTATGAAAAGGTTCGAAATTATGAAAAAATTTTATTCATCCAAAACATCGTTGAAAATAGCTGGTGGGGGAATGCATGCGCACTACACGCGCTTTCTTTTTTATTTAGTTGCATCTTTATCCTCCTATCACGAGAAAGCGATCAGTGCGCTATACGAGCTCGCTTAGGAGTTGCCAGCCATCTGTCTACCACACCAAGATGGGGGAATCCCAATAAGTGCCTTTCCCAACGGCAGAACGAGTAAACTTGCCCGCTTGTTCTCCACACTGTCCCTTTAATGCTGAGCGTCAAGCAGGGAAGCTGTGAAAACCAATGTTAAAGTCATTGGTTTGACCAGACTCGGAATGAAACCCCAAATCTACAGCTCACCAGACAGACGCTCCATACCACTCGGCAATCTGAGCTGTTAAAACTGAAGCGAATCATCAGAATTGCAAATGACTCCCACTACTTATCTTCACTTGGTGGTTGATACCCCACCTGAAAACCTCAAACTCGCACCGGTTGGAAACTCATTCGCTAGATTCCATAGTTAATAATGATCATTTCTTCATCTCTATCCTCCTATCATGAGAAAGCGGCGGAGGCGTTATGCGTAGGACGAATCCCGATTCGCTTTGGAGTAGTTTTCCGGTTGAATTTTCTTCGGACTTTTTTGATATGCTGCTTGCCACATTTCACCAAGCAGTCATCGTGAAGCATCTTATTCAAGGACGCAACTACGAGACTAGGTTGGGAGTTGAACCATTAACCTTGCGATCATGGTCGTCGTAAAAACCACGCTCCAAACCACTGAGCCACGCTGCCGACTAAATTTTATTTTTGAAAATCAGAAAATACTATCAAGTCGATTAAACTTTGTTGCTACCAACAAGTCGACTGCCAGAAATACTTTTGTAACAATAATCAAAATTTATTTGAGGATCCGAATCGTCACACATTACAGCAAACACATTACATCCCCTTGATTCGACTCGATTATCATCTTCTCCTCTTGAGATTAAAAGAATTATTACTGATTTAAAATCAAAAAATAGTAGTGGAATGGATGGGATCCCTTCAAAAGTTTTAAAATGTACCCCGGACAACATACTATGGGCTATTGCTCACATTTTTAATCTCTCTTTAAGTAACGGTGAATTTATTGATGCTTTTAAAGTAGCTAAAGTAGTACCTGTTTTTAAGAAAGGTTCGACCTATGATGTTAATAACTACAGGCCAATCAGCTTATTACCTGTGTTGTCAAAAATTTTGGAGAAATTGGTGTATAAACGCCTTGTTAGTTTCTTGACTAGACAAGGTTTTTTTCACAAAAATCAATTTGGTTTTAGGAAAAATTTTTCTACCAGCCATGCAACTACGCTATTAGTAGAAAATATCACGACAGCCTTTGAAAAAAAGCAGTCAATGATTGGAGTATTTTTAGATTTATCCAAAGCGTTTGATACTATAGATCATAAAATATTGTTACAGAAATTAATGCATTACGGGGTAAGGGGTCTACCTTTAGAATGGTTTTCTAGCTATCTGAATGACCGCACTCAACAAGTAGTATGCAACAATCAATTATCTGATATTTTGAAAATAAAGTGTGGTGTCCCTCAAGGTTCTATTCTTGGACCTTTGCTGTTTTTAATATATGTAAATGATTTTTGCAGATGTGTAACAAAAGGTAAGACTATAATGTTTGCTGATGATACAAATTTATTTTTTAGTGAAAGTTCTTATGAGAAAGTATTCCAAGTGGCTAATGAAGAGTTAAAAAGTATTGATAATTGGCTGACAGCTAATAAACTTTCTATTAACATAAATAAAACTAATTACATTGTGTTCCGCACTCCAAATAGTAAGCTTCCTTGTCAACATGCTCTCCAGTTGAGGAACAGAGAAATTAAAAGAGTCGTTTCTGTTAAATTTTTGGGCGTTATAGTACATGAACATTTGTCTTGGAAACCTCATATGGAAGCGTTATTGAGTAAAATTAGAATTACGTGCAGTATTGTTCACAAAATTCGCAATCATTTGAGCCAGCGCATATTACTTTTGCTGTATAACTCTATGATAAAAAGCCATCTCCAATATTGCATTATGACTTGGTGCAATGGTAATAAGACCATGGTTAAAAAACTTCAAAGTTCGGTTAACAAGTTTATTAGATTAATATTTAAGCTGAATTATAGAGATAGTGTAAAAACTCTGATGCAACAGTATAGTCTTTTGACGATTCATCAATTAGAAAAATTAGAAACTGCTAGCTTTATGTACAAATATTTGCACGATGAATTGCCAGTCACTTTTCGGAATCTCCTTGACGATAACCAGTTAGCTAGTAGTACCTCTCGTCAGACTAGAAGTCAATCTAATCTATTCCCCCTGTTTTGTAGAATCGAATTAACTAAACAATCTTTGAAATATCGAGGTCCATTGACTTGGAATTCTATTCCAGTAACCATTCGGCAAAACAAATCGCACAATTCTTTCAAAAAAGCGATAAAAAAAAACATGCATGGTTTAGCCTACCACTCCAGTAACTTATAAATTTATTGTGAAAAAGTCATAACGTAATTGCATTATGTAGCTTCATTTAATTGATTTAAGAGGCAAAAACAGGTATCTGCTGTTAGTTTTTCTTTTACAGATTTGAGTTTCTCCAACCATCTCCCATTCAATGAGCATTTTCAAATTTTTTTGGTTTTCCAGTTTCCAATCCCAACAATCCTACGTTGTATGAAACATTTCTTTAATCTGCATCAGTTTTGTTGCCTATTCAACTGATTGGAACAATTTGAGCGAATTTACTGATGAAAGTTAATAATTATTATTTTTTGAACCACTATCGGTATCGTAGTTGAACGTCAAATTATAATTGGCTTACTGCTTAACTCTAGTTCAAGTAAATTTTGCTTTGCAATCCATTTTTTATTTTTGGTCATTACTGTTTACGTGGCGGATTGTTTTTTTGTTTTTTGTTTTGTTTTTTTTTAAGTAGGCCTATAGCAAACAAAAGTTAACCTAAGGTGCAGCGACCGTGCTTTTTTTTTTTTTTTTTTTAAAAAGTTGTGTTTATTTTTTAACTCCTGCACGTTTCAACGTATATCGTTTTGTCGCTGTAACCTGTTTTTCGGCCATTGTTTTTGTTCCTTGTTTTTGTTAGGTGTTTTTCTGGTCGTTAAATAAAATATACTACTACTACTACTACTACGATTACAGCAAATCAGAACAATTACAGTTGCGCTTAAAACTTTTCGAATTAAGCCTATACTGAATAGCCCAACTGAAGCTTGTCATTTAATCACAAATTGCAATTATAATCACAATTTAGTTTGTTATGCGCAAAACAACACTAACGCTGGAAATACAGCGAAAAAAGAAAGGAACAAAGACGATATGAAATGCTTTGCAGTTACCGGTAATATCAAAGATAAATGGATGTACACCCAATCATTAAGCAGAAGATCAGGTGAACTTAATTAAAATAAAAAAGTGTAACTAATCAAACTCTGGATTTCAAAAGAGCTCCCAAAAACTGATCTCTCTTGTTTTAACAGCTAAAATCAAAGCAACCCACAACACACCTCGTGCATACAGACAAAAAGCTCCCTCAAAATGACAAGCCAATAATATTGTACGACAAATTACACAGGGTTAGCAGGTCTTATTGAGTAAAAATATTTCGCAATACTTTTTCGTTTCCAAGTGTATTTATAGTTTCTCCACAGCCGCGACAATTTGTCCCAATATGAAGAAAACAAAATGCAGGCGAGCAAGAAGATGAGCAAACTTTGTAACATCCAAAGTGTTCGCTGATGCGATCGTTTCCACGCACGCAGTTCTGCAATATTATTAAAACGATTGCGATATTCATATGCCAGTTCAAACTGAGATTGATGAGGAAAAAGCGTTTCATAGAAATCGTGAAGGACTGCTCTGATGGTTGAGGAAGCTCTGCAAAAAAAATGAAATTCTCACAAAGGCAAAGAACCTGTCGGAAATTTCCGATCCGACTTAATTTGTACTTCGTAATTTGAAAATAACCTCAGTTATTTATTTATTTACTTTCCGCTTGTGCCGAGCGGCGGGCGGGGAAGCAGCGAAGAGTTGCCAAATGTGCTATTTTTCCGCCAAATTTGCCTTGTGCGGGTGTGCGGGTTTTTAGGCGGGTTTGAAAAAACTGCTGGGCGGATTTTAAAATTTTTTGATAGATCCAAAAATTAGTGATTAAGCTCGCGAAAATTTAGATTTTACCGATCGCCTTTTCGTGGCCGTTTTAATGCAATGTTTGCCAGCCGGAGCACATGAACCGCGAAAGGTGAATGTGGTCACTGATCGGTTTTCACGGCGTATTGCAATGAACTTGAGCCCAAAAAACCTATGATTCAACTTTTCACATCAGATATTTATGCTACAAAAAATAATGAACGTTTGGGTGATAGGTCTTACGTCTATTTAATGACAACACCAACCAACCACGTTGCCATTACAGGATTTGCCTGATTTTGTAGTGTTGCAAAGAGTCTGTTTAGTCCGGCAGCCTAAAGGTCTGAGCCTAGCTGGAAGCTTACCAATTTTTATCCCTATTATCGTTTTAAGTACTTCAAACCATGCACGAAATCAGATTTCTGCCGGGTCAGTGGTGGTGGGTGTGGCCAGGGTGAGGGGCTGAAGGGGGTAAAACCGTTGAGCTGGCACAACAAGTTACTTACCCTATAAAAGTATATTTTGCACCAGACGGGATACGTTTCGACTATTAAATAAAGTCTCTTCAGTGGTGCTTAAAACTTCAATTACAATATATTAGATACTGAAGATAACCTTACTTCAGAATTTGTAGATTTAATGTTTGAACATGCATATTTTCCTGTAATCAAAAAGCCAACCAGAATTACTAGCACTAATGCTACTCTTCTAGATCACATTTGGACTAATGTTATTTTATCCCAAAGTATCAAAGCAGGCATTCTTACTTATGAGATATCAGACCACCTTCCAGTACTATTATCTCTTAGATTAAGTAGTTATTCCCAAGCCCCTGGTTTAAAATACAGAAGATGCTTCTCGGATACAAATATATCTAAATTTAATGCATCTGTTGAGTCTCTGGATATAACCGCAGTATTAAATGAAAGTGACCCCAATCTTAGTTTTAAGTTGTTCATGAGTTTGTATAATACTGAATTTAACAATCACTTTCCCCTCGTTCGTGTCAAAGAGACGAAAAGCTTTGCGCCATGGTTTGACACTGAATTGCAGGCTTTGCTATCAAAAAAAGAAAAATTATTTAAGATTTATATGCACCAAAAGACCTCTCATACAAAAGAAGCCTTCACAAAAATCAGAAATTATTATTTTCGTTGTGTTAGAATAAAGAAGCAAGAATACTACAGAACTAAATTTGCGAAGTATAAATCGGACATTAGATCCACGTGGCGTTCTATTAATTTCCTTCTCGGCAAAGCTAAATCAAATGAATGTAGCTCATTGAAAATACAGGATAATCTAATTAATGATCCTGCCGAAATAGCCAACAACTTCAATAACCATTTTGCTACTGCTGCTGCTAATCTTACTAGCTCCCTCCCTTTTTCTAACTCCCAATTCAGTAATTACTTAGGACCCCGTTGCAAAGATTCGATGTTTGTGTGGCCGACGTCTCCATACGAGATTAAAGACATAATTCGAGAACTTAAGCCTAAACTAAGTGCTGGTTTTGATGAAATTCCCTCCAAAGTACTAAAATCTTCCCCAGATATTGTGTTAGTTGCCTTATCTCATATCTTTAACCTTTCATTGAGCGCTGGTAAATTCATTAACGATTTTAAGCTTGCTAAAGTCTTCCCAGTTTTTAAAAAAGGTGACCCTCATGTCATGAATAATTACCGACCTATAAGTTTACTTTCTTGCATATCAAAGATTCTGGAAAAAATAATGTACAGAAGGTTAACTCGGTTTTTAATCCATCAAAATTTCTTCTATGATTTGCAGTTTGGATTTCGAAAGAACTACTCTACCTCTGACGCTATTACCTTTATGATAGATAAAATATCTAAGGCGTTTGACAAAAAGGAAATGACGTTGGCGATATTTCTAGACTTGTCCAAAGCTTTTGATTCAATAAATCATTCAATCTTGCTACAAAAGCTAAGCCATTTTGGGATAAGAGGCTCTGCCCTTGACTGGTTTAAAAGTTATTTAGACAATAGGTTTCAAAAAGTTGTCTGCTCAGGAGTAGTATCCACTAATGCCAATAAAATTTTAATGGGGGTGCCCCAGGGCTCAATTTTAGGCCCTTTGCTATTTTTAATTTTTGTAAACGACTTTCATAATAGTCTAAATTGTAGCGAAGCCATCATGTATGCTGACGACACGAGCCTCTATATCAGCGACAAGAATGTTAAAAAACTAGTTGAAAAAAGCAATAAGGAGTTAACCAGAGTAGATGATTGGCTTATAGCAAATAAGTTAACCTTAAATGTCTCGAAAACTAATTTCATAATATTTCGTCCTCCAAGAAGTAAAGAGATTAAAGTGAATCCAGTTGTGTCTTCAAGAGGTAAACAAATTGAAAGAGTAGCATCAACAAAATTTTTGGGCGTCTATGTGGACCAACATCTGTCCTGGAAAACCCACATGAAACACTTGTTAAATAAACTGAGATGCAGCTTGGGGGCCGTGAGTAAAGTGAAACACTTATTAAATCGAGATACTTTACTGCAACTCTATCATTCCTTGATTAGTAGCCATCTCTTATATTGCGTACAAAACTGGTGTTATGGAAATAAAACGCTCTGTCAAAAATTGCAGCGAGTTAGTAATAAATTTTTAAGAATGGCGTTTGGTTTGGGTAGAAGAGATAGCGTTAAGGACGCAATGGTCCAACATAACCTACTAAATTTGGATCAGATGACCGTCAAAGCTACCGCTATATTTATGTTTAAGCAAAACGCTGGTTTAAACCCTTCTGCATTTAATCATTTATTCCTCGCCAAATCATACCGATACAACACTAGAAATAAATCGCAAGTTATCCCTCGGTGTTACTCAACCAAATTAAATCAACAGTCAATTTCTTATCGCGGCCCATCCATTTGGAACTCTTTGCCCGTCAGCATCAAAGATAAAAAACAAAGTGTTAAAACATTTACCAAAAAGCTTACCAACTACTTAGCATGTAACCCAATTAGCGATTAATTTTTAAAACTAAGTTTCTGTCCATTCTTGCTGCTGCCCTTCTGTTTTTGTTTTCTTTTTTCAGGTTCCTGAGCAAATTTTTACTCATCATCCAAGTCAAGTGTTCATTGCCAACGCTTCCTGTGTGATGCCTCCGTTTATCGACATGCTGTGTCACCTTCCGCAATCGTCAATGACTTCAATCTGCTGTTTTCTTTTTGTTGCCTTCCATGCACTGAGGACTCCCTTTTTCCCTCCAAACACGTAGTACATTTTTAATAATAAGAAAACACTGAATAAATTCCACTGCTCTTTTTCTTTGATAATCATAGACTCAATTTTGACTAATGCGTGTTATTTATCTAAGCATAGGTTCTTTGTAGGCCTGTTCGGTCTCTTCAAGCTTCCTTAATTATGTTACCTCCACTAACTCTTGAGTGGCTTTAACTTTCACAAATTTCCTTTTGTTAAGCTTCAAGGTTGGCTGTTTTTGTGTGAATAACCTGCATACTCTATAGTCGTTCTTAGTGATATGTCCATCATCCTCTCATCATCTTTCCCTCTGGTCGTGCGGGAAGAGGTTTTTAATTATGTTTAGTTGATTTAAAATGTGCTTTGGTTGATAAGTAATGACAATGTTTAAAATAACTACTGCATTGCTTCGTGTTGTACGATATTAAAATCAGTATTAGGCAAAATCTTATCGAATTCTCTGAAAGTAATCTAAAATCTTGTTTTTAATCTCAAAAACTCAATAATCTGATTAATTTTGTGGTACTAAAAGTAAACTTTTTATTTTACCGTACTGGTGTTGCAGGGAGCAGCAAAACTCGCTGTTCTTATCGTGTAAATAGTTTGTGTTACGCTTTTGCTTTGTATCGTTTTGTTGTTCATTATGATCTTGACCAGATGCAAATGACGCATACGTCCTGTCCACTTGAGTTATTTCTGGTTACTGCGTCGCAGAGGAGTTTTAGTGTCGCGATCACTACTGTGTTTAATGTGTTCGTGTCGTCGGGGGGTAGGTTGGTTGTGATGCTGAGGGTGGAACTTGGAACCATGGGGTTGCATATGTGGAAGGGGTAATACCACGGTAAGCTGACGCCCATTTGAAATCTGACAAACACGCTCTTTAAAATTAGATTCCCCAATAACCTACGTTCTGCGATGTAAGCAGGGGAAAACAATGCGAATTTCTCTCTTTCAGTTCGATATCTGCCTCTGCCAAATGTATTAGACTTATACCATATGTAATCTCATTACAAACGCGAGTAATTCATGCAATTTTTTTTTTTTTGCATCTGGTCAGGTTTCTGTTTTCGGCGATACCGGTATCTGTCAACAGCGTATGGGGGCAAGTTTGCATTATTATTATTTTTCTGCATACTCCCGTTCACTGTTGACGCTGAAGGCGGAAGCTTTGTTTAGTTTGTTTATTCTTTGCTTTGCTTTTTTCGTGAAGGTGCGATCACACTGACTGGGATGCTGGGGCCATTGTGGCGTTGTGCGGCTTTGTCTGGTTGCGTCGTCGCATATGTGCTGGTGCGGTGTTGGAATGGGATGAGTCTGCGCGGCGTCTCGGGGGTCTCGGCGCCTCAGTTGGTGTGTTCGGGCCTTTATTCAGCAGGTGATTCTCTTTTTCCTTTTTTTTTGTTTTTTTGTTATTGTTTTTTTTTTTTTTTTTAATTTAGGTGTCACGACCATGCGTGTTGCTCTTGTTTTTTTTTTTTTTACTATCTTCATATCGCATGTTTTAACGCTTTGTCGTTGTGTCGTTTCCTCCTTTTCTTGAGTTTCTCTTTCTATTAATGTGTTCTACGGTACCTTCTTTTTTTTTTTTCAAGAATAAAAAGCTTGATTGATTGATTGATTGATTCAAATCCATGAAGTAAATCCATCAACATACAATGCATTCTACCTAGCCCTCTGACGTTGCTGGCTTTGCAAGTGCTTGTCATGGTCCACATGCCTATCTGAATTCAGCAATTCGTTTAGTGAAGATTGACTGTACTGCAACATCAGCATGACGTCACAATCCATGATTGTTTACAGGGAATCTGTGACATCATAATCCAGCCTGTATTATTTTCTTGAAGGTTTTATTTCAAATTTTCTACCTTGAGCAGAACGAGTAGAGGCTTAGATTTGGAGCGTGTAGTTCATTTGAAGGTTAGAATTTTTTTTTTTTTTTTTCAGGAAGGTGGGAGGTTGCTATGCTGCACTGATGAGACCATAATAAGGTCGAAACGCGTCTGCAGCTGCAAATGAGTGGGTTACCATAAGGGCTTATAGTGATGTGGGCTAGTTAGGCTACCGGGAACTTAGTTGTGGATTAGTGGTTATATTTTCTTTCATTGGGTATCGTTGTTTGGGGCCAAAAACTTGAGTTTGATATAGAAGTAACCTTTAAAAGTGCTAGGTAGAATGCATTGTATGCCTATAAAAGTAGTTTTTGTCCTTTGTAGTCGCAGTAGAGCTCTCATTTTGGGCTTAAACGAAAGAAGAAAAAATACGAAATATATTTAACGAAAAAATTTCAAGTTTAATTCATTATGACGTCATGATATTTGAGTTTGAACTTGATTTTGTTCAATTTTTTTGTAGTCGAGGTGCATTACTTTAGCTTTAGCATCTGAATTTATAGAAGCAAATCAATAAAACTTGTTCCAGCAGGAAAGTAGTTTCTTACCCACAAAATGAAAATATTTGGACGCTTTTGCGATGAACACAGACAAAATAACGCGCTAATATACAACGACGCATGGTTACTTTTAGATGCTTTTTCAGACAATGCGGGTTCCGCATGACTGATTTCCCTATGAAATTGCATGGCATTTGGGCTATTTTATGTTGGAATACGTTTCTTTCGCTGTATTCTTTAAACAGATTGCAAATATTTAGTGCGAGGTATAAGGATATAGAGGGTTTCATATTTGGATATAGAGATATAAAAGGCTTCAGTTGCAAGCACCCCAAAGTTAGCAATTTTTTGTGAACTGAACAACACTTACGAAAAACCCACGGGTAAGTTTAATATTGGTTTCATCAATCACTTAGTTAATTTGTTTGTAACTTTGTATCTCGAAGTTGAGTTAATTCTACTTTAATCAATGGAGGATTACCAGGTTTAATTGATAAATTGGATTACCACGTTCGATTATTTCCATAAACCCTGAAAATAATGCTAAAATATTATCTAAATTTATTTCACGATAGTCAATCAAGTTTTCGCTTATTTAGCCTACTATAAATTGCATAATATAATATTTTTTGTTTCGCTGTTTAGTTCTAATTGCTAAATTTATCATGTTTTTGCCCAAAAGTTTAGCGGATCGCAAGTCATAAACGTAACAAAATGTATTATCGAAAGTTTATCTTTGGAGCCCCAAAATTTTGACCTTATCACTGAATAAAAAGTAGGTTTCATCGCGATGGTATGCCCATCTATACATCAAAAACTTATCCATAATCACGGAGATCAGTATTTCAAAAAATGCTCGATAACTAGATTCAGTTAGAGCGAATATGCAATATCATCACAGTTAAAAAGTAAAATTCATTAAACCCAACAGTCTGTTCCAGCCAGCACACAGTGCTAGTTACGGTTCATACGTAGATTTGTGAGGCGCAGTGTCTTAGTGAGCTAATTAATTTTACTTTCATTTTTTAAACCTCTACTTGTTTTAGATAGGCCCATATACCCCTGATGATCCCTTTTGGGTTAATAAATTTTACTAAAACTTATCCGGTAAAAATACGAAATTTAATTTTGTTTCAGTCAATTGCGACATAGCTAAATATTTCATTTCGGTAACTTTTCATTTTTGTCTCAGAAATTGTTCAAAAACTAGTTGCTAAGTTGTCACAAACGTTCCTCGTCTTCATCTCCATAAGAATGGTTGCGGATTAAGTCGCTCAAATCTTTCATAGCTGTGCAAAAAAAGCTGGAAAAATGTGATTTGTAGACTGCAGAACCACATTCATTTCAGAATGTTTGCATTGTTTTTTGTCCCATACTTGCATTTTTTAAGATTGTGTTTTATCCCACCATCTTCCAGATTTTCTAATTTTGTTAGCGATTTTTGATCTGCTGTAGCTTTGCTATTTAATACGTACCAGCCAAGAAATGTTTCGCGTTCGCATTGGCCACAGAGCTGAAAAAACTATTTCATGCCCTCCACGCCTTCTGTATAAAAAAACAGCAACATGGTATGCTTTTTCAAATTAATTACTTACGAAGTGGCATAACACCAGCCAAAACAGTTTGATAAAATTAGTACCATATTACAAATGCTCTTTCACCAGGAAATCATACGTTATTCCTAGTCAGGTTATTTATCCACCTGCATGTAGAGTTTTGTAGACTTGTAGAAAACCACTAACCAACTAAATTCTTTACAAAATGTCTAGTAAAGATGCAACTTTCCTGATATCTTTACATGCTACGGTTAATAAACTTACCCATAGACACGTAAGAAAACAAGTACGGTTGTACAGGAATCGAATACTTCAATTTCTGCTAGCTAGGACGCTTGG